>CAVLJG010000007.1:13611973-14211973 GCA_963669975.1 Acanthoscelides obtectus | reverse complement strand
TATAATCTCCGAAGAAATTCGGTTCAAGAAAACGTCTTCATCAATATGTACAGTTAAGCGGAACGGGCTGAAGAATAATAATGATTAAACATTATGATAAAGAACAGTTATGTTGCGTCTGTTAAGCCGTTGGAACATCGGATTCCTTTTCAGTCGCCAATACTGTTTTGCAGAGAAGACCAAAATGAGTAGACTATTTACATCGTGTTTATCTCTGTTTTCTTTATCTCTGGCCACCGCAGTAGCAGCCGCAACATGTAAGTACAAGAATGTTATCTAGAGTAGTGCTTAATGATTACATATGTCTTCTTCGCTCAAGTCATGAACGATTACGGTAATGGAGTTTAAAATGCACGAAAATTATTAAACTTGTTGACTCGAAACTTAATGTATTTTTGGTTGAAATATACAGGGTGCCCCAACTCTTCTGGTATATTTTAGGAAAAACACTCGGACACGTCAATTTTGATTTCTATAGTTGTACAATACAGGGTGATCCAAAAATAAGATATTGCGTTAATCTTTGGATTTTTAAATGGAAACCACCATTTTTTAATTTTTAGATTTTCAATGAAGTTTTTAGTCACTTTTATATAATAAAGTTCATACCTATCTTCAATCGTTGTGAAGCTATTTGAGTTTATAATAAAATCCGACTAACATAATACAGATAATAACGAAATGCATGGCACGAAATAATCATGGATACCAGCAAGAATATTTAGCATCAGTCAGTGTCATCGTATGTCATAGAAAAACTTTGTCTTTCATTTCAAATTGTTAAGTTACCCACCTAGTTCTTTGTCAGTAAATCCGAAACGGTTAATTTGTCAGCTGTCAAAATGTGACATTATTCGGTCATTTTTTAAGGCAAATAAGATAGCGTGTATGACACGTCTCAATCGTCTTTTGTTTTCCCGCAACCCGCCTCAACTTTCATTTTTCTTATCGCCGCAATATTGGATTTTTCGATTTTTGAAAAGAGCGTCAAATTTCCAGCCTAGTGATGTCTCACAAGTGCTGAAAGATTGGAGTATCATCGAAATATCATCACACGTAATGTTGTGTATTAATTTTTTTCTATGGAGACCATGATTTACCTATTTGTCAGAAAATGACATTGAGTAAGGCATAAAAACACATAAACGGCTTGAATTTTCAATAGAAGTATCATCGTATGTCATAGAAAAACTTTGTCTTTCATTTCAAATTGTTAAGTTACCCACCTAGTTCTTTGCCAGTAAATCCGAAACGGTTAATGTGTCAGCTGTCAAAATGTGACATTATTCGGTCATTTTTAAGGCAAACAAGACAGCGTGTATGACACGTCTCAATCGTCTTTTGTTTTCCCGCAACCCGCCTCAACTTTCATTTTTCTTATCGCCGCAATATTGGATTTTTCGATTTTTGAAAAGAGCGTCAAATTTCCAGCCTAGTGATGTCTCACAAGTGCATGAAAGATTGAAGTATCATCGAAATATCATCACACGTAATGTTGTATATTAATTTTTTTCTAAGGAGGCCATGATTTACCTATTTGTCAGAAAATGACATTGAGTAAGGCATAAAAACTCATAAACGGCTTGAATTTTCAATAGAAGTGTCATCGAATGTCATAGAAAAACTTTGTCTTTCATTTCAAATTGTTAAGTTACCCACCTAGTTCTTTGCCAGTAAATCCGAAACGGTTAATTTGTCAGCTGTCAAAATGTGACATTATTCGGTCATTTTTTAAGACAAATAAGATAGCGTGTATGACACGTCTCAATCGTCTTTTGTTTTCCCGCAACCCGCCTCAACTTTCATTTTTCTTATCGCCGCAATATTGGATTTTTCGATTTTTGAAAAGAGCGTCAAATTTCCAGCCTAGTGATGTCTCACAAGTGCATGAAAGATTGAAGTATCATCGAAATATCGTCACACGTGATGTTGTGTGTTAATTTTTTTCTAAGGAGGCCATGATTTACCTATTTGCCAGAAAATGACATTGAGTAAGGCATAAAAACACATAAACGGCTTGAATTTTCAATAGAAGTATCATCGTATGTCATAGAAAAACTTTGTCTTTCATTTAAAATTGTTAAGTTACCCACCTAGTTCTTTGCCAGTAAACCCGAAACGGTTAATTTGTCAGCTGTCAAAATGTGACATTATTCGGTCATTTTTTAAGGCAAACAAGACAATGAATGACACGTCTCAATCGTCTTTTGTTTTCCCGCAACCCGCCTCAACTTTCATTTTTCTTATCGCCGCAATATTGGATTTTTCGATTTTGAAAAGAGCGTCAAATTTCCAGCCTAGTGATGTCTCACAAGTGTATGAAAGATTGAAGTATCATCGAAATATCGTCACACGTAATGTTGTGTATTAATTTTTTTCTAAGGAGGCCATGATTTACCTATTTGTCAGAAAATGACATTGAGTAAGGCATAAAAACACATAAACGGCTTGAATTTTCAATAGAAGTATCATCGTATGTCATAGAAAAACGTTTTCTTTCATTTCAGATTGTTAAGTTACCCACCTAGTTCTTTGCCAGTAAATCCGAAACGGTTAATTTGTCAGGTGTCAAAATGTGACATTATTCGGTCATTTTTTAAGGCAAATAAGATAGCGTGTATGATACGTCTCAATCGTCTTTTGTTTTCCCGCAACCCGCCTCAACTTTCATTTTTCTCATCGCCGCAATATTGGATTTTTCGATTTTTGAAAAGAGCGTCAAATTTTCAGATTAGTGATGTCTCACAAGTGCATGAAAGATTGAAGTATCATCGAAATATCATCACACGTGATGTTGTGTATTAATTTTTTACTAAGGAGGCCATTATTTATTTGTCAGAAAATAACATTGAGTAAGGCATAAAAACACATAAACGGCTTGAATTTTCAATAGAATAGTAACGCCAATATCCACTTCTCGGCAAGCCAAATCTTTTGGGACAAATTCCCAACTATTAGTGTGTTAACCGTTTTGGAATTACTGGCAACAAACAAATTCCGCCATTTTCGGTTTTTCGATGATATTTGCAAACCGAATTTACTGATCCTAAATGTGAAGCCAGTCAGCAACATGTTACATAGTTCCTTGAATTAAGAGAAAATATGCGTTAGTTCATTGTCTACGCCCTAATAATGGTTTCATTTTGAGCGTGGACATTATGGAATTGTGTATATACGAATGTGAATATATACTAAGTGACATATAAATCCGAACACCCAGTTTAAATAGTTTTATTAAGTAAATGATAAAAATTTCAAATTGATTGCACTGCTTTAAAGCCCTTTGACCTTTAATAAGGTGTGGATGCAACCTGATGTGCTACGCATTCTCCAACGCGCCTAGGCATGTTTCTGATCAGGTGGTCAATGTCCTCCTGTGGTATCTCATTCCAGGCAACCACCAACTCCTCTCGAAGTGCTTCTAGAGTCTGAGGAGGACGTTGCAAATTGAGCAATCTCCTACCCATCATATCCTACACGTGCTCAATTGGGGATAAGTCGGGAGATCTTGGTGGCCATGGTAACAATGTGACATCATTATGTTGAAAGAAGTCTATTGTGACTCTTGCAACATGTGGTCGGGCATTATCTTGTTGGAAAGTTGGATCTGCCAGGGTGTCAAGATAGGGTAAAAGATGGGGTTCTAGAACTTCGTGGATATAACGCTGCGCGTTCATGTTCCATCTGATGAAGATTAAAGGTGACCTGGAATCATAAGCTATAGCACCCCAAACCATAACTCCAACAGTGTGATGAACATGTCTTTCGACAAAAAACTGTGGATTCCTCCTTTCACCACGTCGCGTTCTAACCCTGGCACGACTATCGTGCATGCCTAAACAAAATCGAGACTCGTCACTAAAGACAATACTGTTCCATTCCTGATCCCAGAGTGACCGTTGTCTGCACCACTCAAGGCGATTATGTCGGTGTTCTCGAGTTAAAGGGAGGACCCAGTGTGGCCGGTATGAAAACAAGCCAAAACTTCTCATTCGTCGGTAAACACTTCGCATGCCAATAGGTCTTCCGTGTTCTGCAAACCATTCATTTGCAATGGACCTGGTAGTGGAGAAACGGTCCCTTAAGGCCAATAATCATAGGCGGCGATCTTCACGGTCTGTTGTTCTACGGCGGCGTCCAGTGCCCCTTGCTCTTTGCGTACGGCCTTCTCGAAGCCATGCCTGACAACACCTAACCACAGTGTCTACACTTCTTAGCTCTCTAACTGCAATTGCCCGAAAAGAAAGTCCAGCTTCCCGAAGTCCCACTATACGGCCCCTATCAAACTCACTAAGTTGACGAAATCGTACAGGTCTCCGTACTCTAGGCATCGTAACCGATCGTAAAGGATGTCAAGAACCAAAATCCGCCAACGTTGATTCTTTACTACGGCTGAATTATTCATTTTTAGAGCATTAGTGAATTAAAAAAAAAGCAGTATAAAAACCGGAATGTGCAACTGATAAGGCTGAAAATTTTTTCACTTGTTATTTACAGTATGATAAATACATTCACCAACTTTTATTAAAATAAAACCATTTAAACTGGGTGTTCGGATTTATATGTCACTTAGTATATGTCCAGTCTCTCTCAGCATCACGTATGAACCACAATACAGAAAGAAGAAAAGATTTGTAGACATACTAATTGATAATCAACTGTCAAAGTACCAGAATATCCACTGTCAGCGTATTTTGAAAATCCCATCCCAAGACCCGCCTACAAGCCATACACCTAGCAGATTGTCCCTAGAATATTCTGCAGGCGATAATCGTATTGGTTGACCAATCAGCGTCAAACATTTTTTGTGGGACTATTTCTGGTTACTGATAAGAGCGTTCCAACGAGTTTTTTCTGTTTTGCTAGAGAAGTGGGCAGAAATAAACGATTTGTATTGGTGGAGTTAGTATGTTTGTCATTTATTTGCATTTTGCAGCTATATTTTGCAAACAATAATCGTATTGGTTACAAATCAGCCATTTGTTTGCGATCAGAGCTCTGGAAAAAATTTGCTTGAACTCGTCGATTTTCATTTCGAGGTAAAAATCTTTTGCACTGTTGCAAATAAGACGATTTTTTTTAGAAAAAATAAGATATATGTTTTTTTTCGATCAAATCGTAATCTTTTGATTCCTATCAATGTACTGCCTAACCTTTAGTTCGTGGTACTCCGTCTATGATGGATCTCTGAATATTTCGTCAAGTAGATCGACGCAGTACTTATGACGTTTTGTTATACAACAGACATGAACTGGCAAACCGACATAAATGAGAAACACGGACTTGTGTAATGCAGATATCCTTAGGCAACAGCAAACTTGTGAACCGAAGTTCGAATATTATCGGAGGAAGAGGAGGACGTATAGAGTCCATCTACTTGACGCCATTTTTTTAGCAAAGGTTATGGTCGCACAATTTAATCTCTCTAGACCTTGTTCTGGAAATAATGTCTTTCAAACAATCTGCAGATGATTAATGGCTTCTTGTACTGAGACTTTCTTATCTGCTTGATCATTAAAAAAATCAACAACAATTTGACAACATTTCACATCTGAATAAAAAATATAAAGTATTTGTGTACCAACATAACGCGCAAAACACATGTTTGGATCCGAATCAAAAATTGAAAAGGTTCGGCAGAGATAAATAGATGCAATCCAGTGAGCGATCTTTTTTATTCCTTACTCATTAATGTGATTTTCTGACAAATAGATCATGGCCTCCTTAGAAAAAGAACTAATACATAACATTACGTGCGATGATAATTCGGTGATACTCCAATCTGTTATGCACCTGTGAGACATCACTAGACTGGAAATTTTACACTCTTTTCAAAAATCAAAAAATCCAATATGGCGGCTATAAGAAAAATGAAAGTTGAGACGGGTTTCTGGAAAACAAAAGACGATTGAGGCATGTCACATGTTAGGTGTGTTTCAAATTCGAACCTCGCCTTTGGGATTTCGCTAACGAAGTGCATTTCTGCGTATTTATTATGCATCAATAATTGGGTATTTCTCAGCAAATTTAGAAATTTCATTTTGCACTTCTTAAAAAAAAATAATGAAAATATATTCTTTTTTTGCAGAAATATAATATTTTACTTTAGTGAGGTTCATCGATAATGAAGCTCCTTCATATTTTTGTGTATAACGTGTAGAAAAATGAATTTTAAGAAACTATGAAACGAGGGAATGAGTGATAGGAGGGGAAATGATTTTTACAACAATTTGATGCTGAATTTCAATAAAAAACATAAGTTAATTTATTAGTAGAAGTATTGAGATTTGTTTTATACCTTAGAGAGCTTAGATAGTGATTCTTCCCTGGTCACATCCTCATTTTTTAATCCTTCTCTAAGAAATGAACAACATCACCCTTAAGTTTCAGCATTTTGGAGCTAACTTTACGAGTACAGTTCTTGTGTACGTATCGTTTTTGAAAAAATGATTCGCAAAGTTGGGGTTTTCCTTTACACGACGTGTAGATCTTGAAAACATAAGCAATTTTTCTTAGTACCATATACACCAATATCTTAAGCGAACCGAGATAAAGGGCTCTGCAACATCAAAAATATCTGAATATCGTCCTGTAGCCGCGACATCACCGACTGGTACAAGGTCACTGGCTCAACCCGACGACAGAACTGGGTCGGGGTCAGTGTGTCAGGTCAGTATGCAACCTTCAACCGACGGTTACGGTCACGCGTGTAGAGGTAATCGCGTAGACGAGAATCCCTCAACAAGCACTAGATACGTGACTAGAGAAGTGCAAGTATCAAAAACTAAAGAGAGGCAAATGCTGCGTGAAGAGGGGCTGTATCCGTTTCACGTCCAACGTGTACAAGCCCTTCAACCTGACGATTTTCCAGCAAGAGTGCGGTTTTGTGAGTGGTTGTTGCAACAACATGACAATAATCCGGACTTTTTGAAGTGCATATTGGTGACAGACGAATCTACGTTCACGCGTAATGGGGTGAATAACTTTCGCAACACTCATGTTTGGTCAGTAGAAAATCCGCACGCTGTCCGTCGGGCACATTTTCAACAAACATTTTCGGTGAATGTTTGGGCTGGCATGGTGAACGGTATGCTCATTGGACCATTTATTCTCCCAAATCGATTGGACGGGATGCAATACCTAGACTTTTTACGCAACATTTTGCCATCCTTGTTAGAAGATGTGCCATTAAGTGTAAGACAATCAATGTGGTTTCTGCGTCTGCTCGGTAGCGCATCAGCTGATTTCATTTTCTGTTGGAGCGGTATGATTTCGGGCAGAGACGTACTTAGCCCTTCTCGTCAACTGGAAAGTGAGTACTTTTTCCTTTATTTTTTTTTTACTTGGTCGCCCTCGTTTCACTACACATTACCTTTGTTATTTTAAGGGTACATGTTTCTGAAAAGGAAAACCCCAACTTTGCGGACACCCTGTTTATAGCAATTTGTACCTTTTGTACTAATTGCAGCTTCGAGATTTTGTAATATTTTTTCTCTTCTCCATGTTTACTTCCAAGTATTTTTCTTACAACTTCAGGAACTTGTATATTATTTAAAAGCTAAGACACTTTAGTTGCTGGAGAGTTTGGGTCAGTATTTTTAGTTTTCAATCTCAAACACCTCTTCTTGACTGCGTTCTTTACTTTACTTTCCAAACTTTTAATCTTCGCGTATAGAATAGTTCCCGCTTGCGCATTCTACGTCTATTGAGAGCAGTCAAATTCTCTGTACTGTAAAGATGGTGCAGGACTTGGTGGGGGTGTTTCTTCAACTATTCTCTGTAAATTTGTTTGTAAGGTAACTCTCTCTTTTCAATATAAACTTTACTATTATTTTTCCGTTGTTTTCGTGTTTGGCTAGCTTCTCTTGCACTCATGGAACTTATTGAATTAACTTGATCTTTACTCTTCTTCTTTAAATACTTTAATCTTTCTTTTTCACGCAAAGCTTCTAAAGACTCAGCATTAATTTTCATTTGTTCTTGCCTCTTTCTGTCGCACTCCTTCTTTTTTAATTTCTTTTCTTCTTCACTTCTTCATTTTCCCCATTCTTGATATACAGATATCTGTTAAAATTAAAAACACATGCTATACAACCTGGAGTTGAACAATAACACCCAAACCACAATTTTATATATGCAAAAATCATTCCCTCACTTTCTAATATAGTGCAGTATTGCCAAGTTTTAAAAACATAACAGCTGCGTTCAACAATATCAAATGGTGAGGTGTGGATATTTATAATGGGTGAGGGAATGATTTCATTTCAAGTTCATGCCTTACGACAGGAACACCAAAGACCAAAGTATTATTCGAAAACAACATAACCTAACTGTTCATCTTTCAAGCAACATGAAAACATCGCCTATCTTTGTGGATACATGCAAATTAGCAATATAGTTTGTTTAAACAATAAAATTATGTTTGTCTCGCTCTAACATATCTGAAACTTCATTAAAAATATTCACCAATCGCTGTCGTTTGACTATACTACAGACTAAAATGATGACGTAATCGTCATCTTTCGTGATTTCGGCTATAGGAACCTTCAGAGTTGTTATCAAAAGTACTATCCGCTCTATAAATATTTTCACTGTTTTTGTTGTTTATCGTTTAGTTTATGGAAACGATGTAGACACCGGAGTATCACCAAGCCTCTTCAATCTCATCGACATCCCATTCCTCGGAAATCTGTTCCGGAGACAATGCCCACTATGCGATTCATCCGTTTACAGTTACTGCTCAGAAAAGTTATTGCATGATTCCTGCTGTTGCCGGAATACCAATAACCCATATGGTGAGTAGAATATTAAATATACAGGGCGATTTCAAATTTGAGTCATTTACTTTAACTGCTTGTAGGATATACCATAAATCACCTATACAGGGTGGCGCATCGAAAACGAAACAGACGCATTTCCTGGCAGCTCAGTTTTTTTTTAAAAACGCTCAGTAATTTGAAGGCACTCATTCACAATTCTTTGTCGCAGGTCTTCTAATGATGTTGGCTGAGTAGCATAGATTTTGCTTTTTAAATGACTCCACATAAAGAAATCCAAAGGTGGTAAATCTGGCGAACTTGGGGGCCATTCAATGGCACCTCTTCTACCAATACATCGATCTGGAAACGTCTGATCTAAATATTGTAGAACACGTAATGCGTAATGTGGTGGGGCACCGTCCTGTTGGAACATCAACCTATTCGCAATGTACCGCCGATCATTGTGGTTTTCAATTATGGCTGTTAATGCAGGATCTATGGAGTAATTCCAAATACATTTCACCGGTTAAATTTCCAGGTGAGAAAAAAGGACCAACTAAATGATCGCCAAAAATACCAGCCCAAACATTTAATTTTTGTGGCTGCTGTGTATGAACATCATGATAAATTCTGGGATTAGAATCGGGCCAATATCGGCAGTTATGACGACTTACTACGCCATTTAAGAAAAAGGAACATTCATCGGAAAAGCAAGTGTTGAATAGAAAATGCTCATTGTTTATAATTCGTTCTCTCATATCTTCACAAAATTGTAATCGTCGATCAAAATCGTCTTCATTAAGTTCTTGTACCAGGTGAATTTTATACGGATGAAAACTATGGGCCTTTAGAATCTGTTGGACAGTACGTCGACTAATACCACACACAGTCTCCAATTTGCGGGTACTTAACGTAGGATCTACATAAACTTGCCCTAAAACCCCCACTTCTTTTGCTTCGTTCCTTATGGGATTTTCAATGTTGCGTTTTTTATTGGCGACTGACCCAGTTTCTCGAAATTTAGCTACAAGTTCTAGAACATATTTTCGATGCACGTTACTGTTCTCATGTCGTTCATTAAATATTTCTGCTGTTCTATTAGCGCACTGATTATTTCCGAAAAATATTTCGATAAATTCAACTCTTTCTGCTATGTACTAAATTCCTACTTAAAATAGCTATTTTCAACAACAAACCATGGGCATAGTGAAGAAAAGCATTTACTTATTAAGTAAATTCTTTTAGTCAAATTTCTTCTGAAAGTCTACTTTAAGCTTTAAATCAATAAATCTTCAAAACTACTGAACTGAAGCTCATGTATTTTACATCATTATAAAGGAAATTGAAAGACCTTTAAAATAAGGTATCACTCGACCCCCTTTCCATTTAAGATTTTAGGGTTGGTGTCACCCCCGCCCAGGGGGCTGCACGTGTTAACGTGATTTTTGCCAAACTTGTGTCCCCCTCGAAAACGAAATCGACAGGTCTGAGCGTTTTTCCAAAAAAAAACTGAGCTGCCAGTAAATGCGTCTGTTTCGTTTTCGATGCGCTGCATAATAAAAGAAATAGTGGAAGATTGAAAATTTCAAAAAATAAGAATGTTATTACACAGATTGTTTGATATTCTCGACCACTGCCATGTAAAATCTTAGCGTTTTTTTACTACTATCTAATCGTTTATTCAAATTTGGCAAACAGTTAATGTGTGGTACTTTGGTTGGATCAGTTGTTAGTCTTTTAATAGTACGTATACTTTCATTTGTCTGATCATCTTGTGCGAAAAAATGGCCCATGAGTCAAGTTAGCTCGCAAATTAAAAAAATCCCAGATACAGAACGCTTTTCTAGGCGTCACCGTACTTAGAAAAATACAACATATACAGGGTGTTTTAGTTTATTGTTGCATAACTTTAAGATTCGATAGAAATTTTAAAATTAATGCATAAAGTCTATATAAACATGGGTCGAAAAATGCGTGGCTTCCGAAATACAGGGTGTTTAAATTTACTTTCTAAAATAGTTTTTTTTAAATATTTCGAACAATATTTGATGTATAACAGTGAAAATTGGTATACAAGGGTTTTTTGGTACGACAAAACGAACCATGGGCATAGTTTTACTGTAGCCGCTAGAGGGCGCTCTCTACTGTACCTGTAGTGTAGAAAAATTTTTCTTAGTAGTTTTGAATAATACTTTTGAACATAAAAAAGCTCTCCTGTGAGTTTTCGTTATAGTTAGCCGTTTTTGAGATATTTCCATTTTTAAGGTTCGATGCATTTTTAATTATTTATGGGAAACTAATATTTTTTTTACATTTTCGATTTGGGCATTACAAGTAATTAAGATGATCGTTTAGATTGTGTTTTTAAACACAGCAATAATTCCTAACTCCAAATAAACACAAAAAAACAGAATATTAATTTGTTTAATTTTCCAATATTATTTTTAACAAACTAAATTAATTATTTACAACTAAAATGCTATTAGATAGTTAGGACAAACATACAAAAACTAAAGTAGTTGCTCGAAATGTAAACCCAATTGTTCAATACACAATTCACATCTACGAATGATCGAACGTGGTATAGCATTATTCAAATAACGCCTTATTTCATCACATGCATTCCTGATTCTGTCTATTAGCATATCTCTTGTGGTTACGGGAGTCTGGTACACTTTTTCTTTTAGAAATCCCCACACAAATAAATCTAATGGATTTAGGTCAGGGGATCGTGGAGGCCAGGCGACTGGTCCTCCACGGCCGATCCATCTTTCTGGATAATTTTCGTCCAGCCAGTTTCTAACTATTCTCGAATAATGAGCTGGACAACCATCAAGCTGGAACCAGGCCAATCTTCTTAAATCTAACATAACATCATCCCACATATTTGCATGTTCAGCCTTTAAGAATTCCAAGAAGGTCGCAGCATTTAACCTTGCAGGCAAAAAGTAGGGTCCAAATAGTCGATTACGTTAGATACCAATCCACACGTTCACACTAAATTCATGCTGAAAATTTCTTTCCCGTACTGCATGCGGATTTGCATGCGACCAAATATGTTGATTATGAAAATTTACCACTCCACGTCTAGTGAAGCATGACTCGTCGGTCCATGAAACGTTACTTAAAAACTCCCTATTATTATCAGTTCTATCAAGAATCCACTGACAAAATGTGATTCTTCGTTCTCCGTCCCCTGGCTGTAGTCCTTGCACAGGTTGCAAATGGTAAGGACGTCTATGGTCATTTCTAAGAACACGGTGAACATGGCTTGCTGAAATTCCCAAGGCACCAGAAACTCTCCTAACACTTGTGGTCGGATCTCTATCAAACTCACGCAGAATCTTACGGGTAAATCTGCGCTCACGAACATTTATGTTTTGATCCCTTTGGAGATTTCCAAAACCATTTTCAATTATTTGGCGATGCACTCTTACAAATACTGAGCGAGTTGGATGTCGTCTGTTTGGAAATCTTCGTGCGTATTCTCTGGCTGCTTCTGCTGCGTTTCCATTTACAAAGCCATACACAAAATGAATATCCGCTAACTCGTGATTGGAGAATAAAAATGGCATTTTTATAAAACTTACAAAAAAAATCAGGTAAAAGAAACTAAATTTCGTGCATTCACAATTGCAAAAAAACGTTTCAGGTTTCAACAGACAACAAAACTAACTGTCAACTAATTGACGTTTAACCTTATTCTGCTTTCAATTTCAAAAATATTTGCAGGCACAGCCTACTTCTAAAAATTATCGAGATACTGACTTTTTAACGTTATTTTATCATAAATAGTTAAAAATGCATCGAACCTTAAAAATCGAAATATCTCAAAAACGGATAACTATAACGAAAATTCACAAGAGAGCTTTTTTATGTTGAAAAGTGCGAAGAATCAGTTTTTTTATTCAAAAAGCAAAAAATTGCACCAAAAAAAAATTTTCGGTCATTTTAATACACTACAGGTACAGTAGAGAGCGCCCTCTAGCGGCTACAGTAAAACTAAGCCCATGGTTCGTTTTGCCGTACCAAAAAACCCTTGTATACCAATTTTCACTGTTATACATCAAATATTGTTCGAAATATTTAAAAAAAACTATTTTAGAAAGTAAATTTAAACACCCTGTATTTCGGAAGCCACGCATTTTTCGACCCATGTTTATAAAGACTTTATGCATTAATTTTAAAAGTTCTATCGAATCTTAAAGTTATGCGACAATAAACTGAAACGCCCTGTATAGAGAAAACAAAACATTTTTTAAAAGCAATTAAAAATATAAAAATAACTTAGCCCGATTGGAAATATGCCGTATTATACTTCGTAGCATTTAAATTTAAATGCTAACAGAGCTCCTTCGGCATGTTTTAAAAAAAAGTGTTTGATTTTAACAGCAATAGGGAAAAGCGATGTAACGCCCTTTTATATGAAAACTTGAGATGAGGGAGCTTTAAGGGTTAAAAAGTGTAAAACTGCATATTTCCTATTTACCTAACAAGTGAGAAAAATACACTTTTGCAAATGTTAGGTATAAGATGATGTTTTCTAACAAGGCAGCGTGATAATAAACCTAGAATTTTAAATATGTACTATGTTTCATTACTAATTTTATAATTGTAAAATCAACAACAACATCAATAATTCATTTATAATAATTATTAACAATATTGAAAGTAAAAGAACATTTATTTGGATTATGAAAAGTGAGTACTTTCCGCACGCTGGTAGAAAAAAATATTTTCAAATGTTAGTTGTTTTAACAACCGCTATACAAAGGCATATTTTTGAAAATTTTATTTTATACTTTTTAATACTCAAATTCAAGATACCATTATTAGTTACCATACTCTCGTCGAACAATTTTACTTTTGAAGGGAAATTAAAATCTTCTTCACACGTTCATGTGTACTATTCACCAAAATGTTGCAGACGTTCGCTGAGTCCTTGGCAAATCCTGAATTTATAAGGGTGATATCTATCAAAGAACGTACTATAACTTTTCCTTGGTTTAGCCCAGAGTTCCCCAAACTTTTTTGTGTCGTAGACCCCTTGCCATGTTTTTCTGAGTTGGGTAGACCCCCTACTTACCTGATATTGATTTCCTGTAAATTTCTAACTGTAGTGAAGTTTAGTGTAAGAAACTTAAAGTAAAAACACATGTTAATTTATACATTTATTAATTGATTTAAATTAAAACAACTCAAAATAAAATTTTGTATCTGTTATGTAAAATATACGTAACATTAAATAAGCAGGTGTCTGACCAATAAGTGCCCGCATTGGAAATAAGTGCCCGCATTGAAAAAAAATAAGAGGGATGGGATAAAAAAAAAGTGAAAAATAATAAAAAAAAGTTGTTTACTTAAAATAGTACAATAAGCGAGTTCGTTTATTAATTATAACATAAACGTATGTTCTACAATAATTGTTTGATTAAATTCCGCTTCTTATACGTTTAAGTTATCTTAAAATAGACAAAAAATTAACGAATTTTAGTGTGTACCTATCCTTGAATTTTCAGAATAATTTAAAAAAAAATATTTTCTATAAAGGGGGGTTCTTTAAAAAAATCAATGCGGGCACTTATTCACAATGCGGGCATTTATTGGTCAGACACCAATAAACATAAAATAAACTATAAATAAAATAACATAAGCAATAAGTCAATATTTTTAGTGAGAAGGATGAACCTGATGCTTTAATAATAAATTATCAACATTTGGCGTCAATTTTGTAAGGGTTAATCTTAAATCTCCTCGGCTAATGATGTCCAGTCTGTTTCTTTTTTTTGTTAGGAGATTGGTAACAGCGCTGAACCCCCTTTCCACTAGGTATGACGATGGAAAGGAAATTAAAAATTTCCTCGCTATATTCCATAATACGGGATAAGTAACGGGTATGTTGTTTTGCAGCCACAATTGCTGATATCCGTTTTTAAACTGAACCTTAAGTTCTTCGTTTGTACTTAGTTCAGTCAGTTCCTCTTGTATTATGACATTCGTTTCTTCTATGTCACCATATGGATTAATTATCCACGGTGGTATTACCATAGTCAAAATATCCTCAAACCTAGATTCAAAATCTGAATAGAGGGCATTTAAATGTTGAACGTAAGTTGAAACGTCGTCTTCCTGGCAGCTTGTCTGTGACAAATTGGGGAACTGAGAAAATTCGCCCCGTCCAATATTTTGCTTCATTAGTTTAACTCTGGCAAGAAACGCTGATAAGATGGACTTTGTTTTAATCAAATTTAAACTGTCGCCTTGTAATTGCAAATTAACCATATTAAATTTTGTAAACAAATCTGTTAAATAGACGATGTCTGTTTTACTCTTCATTAAATTTTCTTTTAAAATTTTACCTTTAGTATCCAGAAATTCTAAAATACTCTCAAAAAGTGGAAAAAATCTTGTCAAACATAAGCCTTTCGACAGCCCGCGTACTTCAGTGTGAAGGAGTAATTGATGAAAGTGTTCGTCATTTTCTTTACACAACTGCGCAAATAACCGCGTATTCAACGCGTTGCTTCTGATTCGGTTTACTGCATCAATGACTAAATGAAGTGATTCATGCAATCTAACACTCAAATTTTTAGCAACTAAATGTTGTCGATGGATGACACCCCTGACACATTTTGTTTTAAATAGCTTATAAATCCAGGATAACGTCCAACCATGGCAGGTGCTCCATCTGTAGCTACTGATACTATATCTGATAAAGGAATTGCTTTTTCAATGAAGTAATTCTTCAAAACATGAAATATTGATTCACCTTTAGTGTCGGTTATCAAAGTTCTTGCGAAGAGCAGTTCTTCGTAGATTTCTTGATTCATAATAAAACAAACATATGCCAATAATAATGCTGCATTATCAGGTAAAGTTGACTCGTCCAGTTGTATAGAGAAATGGGTCGTTTGCAAATAATTGCATAAGAAGCTTTCAATATCAGAACTCATTTCATCAATACGTCTTTCAACAGTATTGTTGCTGTACTGTCTACATTTCTTTTTAGATTCGGACATGGCATCAGTCATCTGTGGGCAAAATTAAATTATTTAAATAAGACAGAAAATCCAGCAGCTGTATATTAAAAGTATTTTTTGATTTTTCCGAAAACATTCCATAATTCGAACATCTTCTTGCAAAAATTAGCTCGAATTACGGAGATTGCACTGTAATTATAGTACCGATTGCTAAAACTTTCAAAAAGAAACTATTGAGGAGTACTCGTGTAATTTTGCATGATTGAATATTTAACTACTAATAACTAGTCATGATTGGCGTAATTTATCTATCTTTTCTAACTACGAGTACAAAACTAAAATTTAATAAAAAATAATGTACTTACTTTTCGCCAGCACTCTCAAACAAAATAACACTGACTCACTATAACGTAATTTGTGTGATATACTATCTGTTTATATTTTTTAAAATATTTTCTTAGCACTTTCCTTTTCAAGATTCAGGAAACGAATAAACGTATTTCCCACATTCGTATTTATAGAGTGACGAATTGAACAAGTCAGTGCAAGGCGAAGCTCTGAGACTGCGACTCTCAGGTTTTTACAAGTTCAAAATGTATTGCGACCACAAAGCGAATACCAACATCCTACAACTTACACAATTTTATAAACATATATAATAAATTTTTTACTTCATAGGTACTTTTATAAATAATGTATATGTTTTAATATTATAAGATAGTATGATGTAAGTAAATAGGTACTATCAGTGTATGTGTTGAGATCCACTATCGTGGACCCCCATATTCATTTCATGGACCCCCAAATTTTTTTTCGCTGACGTAGCCCCTTTGCAGGTTGTCATAGACCCCTAGGGGTCGATATAGACCACTTTGGGAATCAGTGGTTTAGCCTAAGAATCTCCCACGGGTACTGAGATCCCCATACATAGGATCCTTATCTGTACTCTCTGTATATTGTATTCATTTAATTGCAATTTTTTTGGATCATGCATTTTTACAAGGTTTCCACATTTGGTAGAAAAAGACCGAAAATAAGAGTGGTCAGTTCTATATGTACTTTATTTTACTGTTAATACTAAATTTGAATCCAGTTACATCGATATGATACTGAATGACATTGAAAATGCAACACTGACTAGGAGTGCTGTAATGACCATACTTTTACAAGTTTTAAGTCTACTGATAAATATTAAATGATTGAAATTTTAACTCGAAACTTTGCAAAATAGCTGAGATCATTCTATTTTCAGCTGTTGTACCCCACCAATGTTATTATGCAGATTGCAGTTTCCTCCACGCGAACAGCTGCTCAGAACACAAACTCATCTCTGCTTGCTGCTGTACGGGCCGATGACTCTTTGTCATCTAAATGACAACTACACGCCCGTTGTAAATATGTTGGATTATTTATTATTTAATTCTATTGGAGGTTGAGTGAAATAAACATATAACTACCAGAAATAGTATTTATTCCCACACCAAACACCAAACCTATATCATTACTGTTCCAATCGCCAATACACTGAAAACCAGATTTATCTGGCGGTTTGAGTTCAATGTGTACGAAAATATATAGCAAATATAAAAAAATCCCAAATGCTTAAAAATTTTGAGATTTGCCGAAAATTGTCTAAAATAATGTAGAAATTAATATTATGTAATTAGGATAAGTAGCTAGTAGAAGGTACAGCTGTAATAATATTAATGTTAATATTGTAAAATTATTAATATTGTAATGGCGAATAAAATTTTTTTTATTTATTTATTTTAAATCCGTTCAGTAAGCCACAATGCATGCAAGGACGCTTTATTTTTCAGCAAAGCCAAAACGATACGTTATATTAGATATAATAAACTATTCTAACAAAATAATCTTTTCTTCAAAAAATGGGGGAATATTTAACCCCCTCGCGGAAATTTAAGTTTCTTGATCTTTGAAGATGCACTGTCATAGGGAACTCCCAAGCACTGACCAACCGACCCTAAAGGATCTTTTTGACTAGTTGAATTTTGTGTGACCTGTGATAACATTTTACAAAGAACCGCCATCTATGGGATGGTAGTCCAACTGAACGATTTTTTGTCTAGTTGAAAATGGACAGTATTAGCTTAAAATCATTTAAGAAAGGTGTACGGATGGATATATTTTTCATTCTGCTACTGTCCTATAGATGGCGCTGCATATCGGTACCCACCACAAAGTCCACCATTGTGGTCAGCGTTGCCAGACGTATGATAATTGTCGTTTCTGTACAATAATTTCAAGTACTGTACGATTTACGATACTATGTGTAGGATAATAGCTGAATGTACGATAATTTTGCGAATGAGCTTTTTCACTCGCAGAAGCTGTCAGAGTTGCCGGTTGGTAGACAGCGCGCGTACCCCACTCTGTATAATGGGTTGCCTAGCATTACCCGGTCTATCTGGGTAAACATCAACGGGAAAAATTGCCGTCAATCAGTTCTCACATTCTATATATTGAAATGACGCGCATATTTTTATTTACCCATATGACTTTTGAAACTTAAAAATCAAAAGATCGTTATCAGTTATTTTCGATATTTACTTTTAAAAACAAACAACAAAACCGTACATTAGAACAGGCACTTAAAAGAAACCATAAATATAAACAGACAAAAGTAATAAAACACCAAATATATTTGAAAGCTTAAAAACGTAACAATAAACATGAAATTAAATATAACTTACTTAAAACTACATTAACCTAAACGAATTTAAAAAAGAATGACTTTCTTTCGAGCACATATTATTATGTTAAAAGTTTCTTAAAACACTCTTAAAACAAACAACAAAAATGTAAAGCTTAAAAACGTTACAATAAAAAATAAATTAAATATAACCCATTTAAAACTACATTAAAATAAACAAACTTAAAAAGAATGACATTCTTACGAGTACATATTATTTTTTTTATAATGTCCCTTGAAATTAAAGCATCTTTTATCTCCGGTATTAATTGGTATTTTGCTGTGCAAAATTCCACTTATTGTCGTAGCACCCAGCCGATTACGCAATTTTGTTTTGTTTTAATTAATGTAAAAAAAATCTTTCCACACTTGCGCTATTGTGTGGCAATGTAAATAAAATTTGAACAAAATTGGCAAGCTCTGGGTATGCGAGACTATCATCCCATTTTTGTAAAATTTGAGGCATTCCATTTGAAAAATCACAACTTTGATATGTAGGTCGAAATTAGGACACCCTGTATAATGGCGAATATTTTAGAAATGTGCCCTCAAATGTCATGTATAACATCTCATAAATAGGTGTTCCCAAAATGTATTTGTTTATGAGTAATATTCCGTCCACACATGGATGGGCCACCCTGTATACTTATTTTTTTGTAAATATCCCAAATTCTCGTAAAAAACGCTCACATTCTATCTCAAATACAAAAAAACAGACGAAAATATATAGCAAAGATAAAAAAATCCCAAATGCTTAAAAATTTTGAGATTTGCCGAAAATTGTCTCATCAAAAATTGTTTAAAATAATGTAGAAATTAATATTATGTAATTAGGATAAGTAGCTAGTAGAAAGTACAGCTGTAATAATATTAATTTTAATATTGTAAAATTAGTATTATTGTAATGGCGAATAAACATTTTTTTATTTATTTATTTTAAATCCGTTCAGTAAGCCACAATGCATGCAAGGAGGACGCTTTATTTTTCAGCAAAGCCAAAACAACGATGTCTAGTTGAAAATGGACAGAATTAGCTTAAAATCATTTAAGAAAGGTGTACGGATTTATATATTTTTCATTCTGCTATTGTCCAATAGATGGCGCTGCATATCGGCACCCACCACAAAGTCCACCATTGTGGTCAGCGTTGCCAGACGTATGATAATTGTCGTTTCTGTACAATAATTTCAAGTACTGTACGATTTACGATACTATGTGTAGGATAATAGCTGAATGTACGATAATTTCGCGAATGAGCTTTTTCACTCACAGATCTTGAATCAATCGTAACAACTACGTTCAATTAACACCCGCAAGCAGCTGTCAGTGTAGCCGCTTGGTAGACAAGCGCGCGTACCCCACTCTGTATAATGGGTTGCGTAGCATTACGCGGACTATCTCGGTAAACATCAACGGGAAAAATTGCCGTCAATCAGTTCTCACGTTCTATGGTTCTATGTATTGAAATGACGCGCATATTTTTATTTACCCATATAACTTTTGAAACTTTGAAATCAAAAGATCGTTATCAGTTATTTTCGATATTTAACCGGTTTCAATTCAATAACGATAATAAGTGTATGTCGGATTCCGGATCAAGTTGCTCTGGAAGAGACAACAAAAGATGCGATACTCTCGAATACAGAAAACAAAAACAAAAGAAGTATCGGTATCTTTGAAGAAAGCCAAACACAGACAGCAAACTTATAGGAAAGAGTGGGAAACACAGCCAAAACAATACGTTAATATTAGATATAATAAACTATTCCAACAAAGTAATCTTTTCATCAAAAAATGGGGGGATTTTTAACCTCCCTCACGGAAATTTAAGTTTCTTGATGTTTGAAGATGTGTTGCCAATGAATGAATGTTTATTCGCCATTACAATAATAATAATTGTACAATACTATTAACATTAATGTTATTACAACTGTACCAGCTAGTCATTCTAATTACATAATATTAATTTCTACATTATTTTAAACAATTTTTGATGAGACAATTTTTGGAAAATCTCAAAATTTTCAAGCTTTTGGGTTTTTTTTATATTTGGTATATATCTTCGTCTGCTTTTTGGTATTTGACATAGTACAAAAAATAAGTATATATGTTTGTTTTTATTCTCACGTGTTGTGGAAAACGTTAATCAGCGTAATTGATTAAAATATTATTTACCAGATTGTTTTATTCTGAAAGGATCTGTGTCAATGTATAATTGACCAATATTTTCAGTGAACTGAAGCTGTAGCTCCTTTCCGTTAAAAAATGTTTCAGCTTTCTTATATATATATATATATAATTTGACTTAGAGGCGTTAGTTCCACAATATACCATACTTAGACAAAGCCAAGAGTAAAAAACTATTCTTTAGATTGAGTAGAATTAGCAGTGTTGTCAGCCTTAGCATGGACACCCTATTAATGAAGCGTTTCTAACAGAAAAATGTACGAGCCAAAGGCAACGGTCCCTATTGTTATTGTTTAAAATAACAAAAAGACCTGAAACGTCATTAGAATGCTTAAGAACCTTCTAGACACATTTAAATTAACTTTGAATATAAAAAAACTCATTACATTACCTTCTCCATAACAATGGCTAATAGACCAGCATTTAATCAAATTACGCCTGATAATATAGATGAGCCTTTGAAAGAAGTAAATGCAATTCAATATTTGGGAGTTGTTGTTGATCAGCACTTGAAGTGGGACCAGCATGTGCTGTACTTGAGAAAAAAATATATTTTTCATCCATAAATTCTACACTCTTCGTAATATCCTGAAACTTAAACTAATATTGATGATTTACAAAGCACTTGTGGTGCCCCTTTTGGTATATGGCATATTTGTGTGGGTTGGGATGTACGGTTCAAATCTTGGGCAGCTAAAAGTGGTGCAGAACCATATTGTAAGGATTATTCTTAAAAAAAACTAGATCATATCCCACTATGCAAGAAATTAACAATATTAAAATCTTATAAATATATCCTTGCAGTATATGTAGTTTATTTGTACATGCAAATAAGAAATTAAATGCAAATTATGTGTCCCATAATTATATCTTGCACCTAAATTTTACAATTTGATTCCTTCTAATATCAGGAATATTGAAAATAATAAAAAGTTAAATGCTTCGTTTAAAACGATTTGTTGGGAAAATCGTGAACAATTTATGCGTTTATTTTAAGTTGCTTTGAGGTAGGATGATCTGTCCATTTGTTTTTTTTCTTTTTTTGCGATAAACTTGTGATTCGTTTTTTCTGATGTTCTAATGTTTACGTAAATGCTCAAGAGTGATTGGTGGTGGAAAAGCGCCTGACTAAATTCCAACCAATAACGACGCAGAACGAATATCGGTACCGGCGTAGTACACCCTGCGGGCTAACTCGCGTCTGTTCAGTTGTCGGCTGGCGTTTGGGGAGCGTGGTGCGGCGAGCCCTCCGAGGAACGCTCTACTTTTGTCCGGCTCGTTGTGTGCCGGGAAGTCTTTGTCGGCGATTTTCCGCAATGTCGTCGTGTCGCGATGGTGTTGTGAGTGATTTTGTGGAAATTGTGTGTGAAAATGTGTTGTGGTTGTTCCTAAAAGGCGAGTGGAGTATCTTCACGTTGGATATGAGCATTTTTCTGATCCTGCTGAGCTGAATGTATTTACAGCAGACTAGGTAAGCTTTAAGCATCTACTTCTGTGTTAGCTATGAGCTCGTAATGTCAAGATTGACTTATTTTGTTGTGTTCAAAAGTTATTAGCAATTTTTCTCTAAACGTTTTCATGTCAGAAACGATTAAAGTTCTGAGAAACCTTAAGAAATATCGATCTTCAATGCTTTAAAACGCGGGTTCAAATTATCGTATTAGTTGAAAAGTTAAATTTCGCACCTTTTCCTTCAAAGGTTTGAGGAGTATTTTAAGATTAGTATATCTTAAAGTAACGCGAGGCGCTAATGCGTATTCCAATGCGCATTATTATTATTAACAATGAAATAGCAGCATTTCAAAAATACGCCAAGTAGGAGAAGGTTTGAAGTTTAATTGAGTAACATATGAGAACATTTGGTACTGTTGCGTCTTGTAGAACTTCGGATTTCACTGTGTTTTCACTCGAAACTTATAGAGGGTAGTCTGATAGATTATTTTAAATCATAAAAAGTGTAGATGAAGCACGCTTTTCATGAAATTTTTTTCCCAAAACACTATTTTTTAGCAGTTATTTCTACCACCACCACCATCAACCATATGACGTTGACGTCTGTAGGTATGTCGTATACAACGACGTATATGAGAGGCGCTGTCCTGCGGTGTTGCCGGATTGGACTCCGTATTTGGGGAAAAATATGAAAAGTGGGAAATTTCTATACATTTATACTAATTAATGAAACACAAAAACGAAAAACTGAAATAAACAAGAGTAGCAAAATGAAAGCCGATTCCTAATAAGTGTATATCAAAAAATACCAGTAGTATGCTAAAAAATGATTAATTATAAATAATTATAAAAAACAAAAAATAAAAACATAAATGACATATGCACGGATGTCCACGTTATATGGCAGATGGCGGTGGAAAGAACAGCAAAAAATACAGTGTTTTGGAAAAAAAAATTCATGAAAAGCGTGCTTCATCCACACTTTTTTTGTTTCTAAATAATCTATCAGACTACCCTATAAAAGTTTTAAGAGAAAAAACAGTGAAATCCGAAGTTCTACAAGTTGCAACAGCACCGAACATTTTTAAGGTTTTTAGAGTCTAACTATTTTTATTCACAATGATCCAAAGAATCTAAAAAAACTTTGTACGGGCCACGTTTTGTAGTTTGTAATTGTTTACACTTTGCAGCGAGTTACCTCCCGGCAACCTCATAATTCATTCAAAAATCGTCTATAGTAAATGTAAATACATAACAAGTAGCACAGTATGATGTACAAAAACTTGCAAGAAAGTGAGATTAATCCACGTAAATACCGATTGTATTACGTGTTAATATACTGTCTCTCGTATATAAAGTTGTTTACATTTTTTTGTAAGAAATACAATCGATATTTTTAACAGGATGAAATTTGAAGATTTGCCATCCATTGCACTATATTCATGTTGTATCTGAGCTTGCATCTACTACGTAGTAGCAAAAGTGCGAACTAAAGAAAGGGAGTTCTTTGCCAAAGTCCTATAGGACTTTGTTTATTATTGGCAGCAAGTCCACCATTCCAGATCTTTATTTTCAAATATTCTTATTTTTTGAAGTGTTCATTAAAAAATCAAGGACTAATTCTCTGCCCTTAAATCGTTTTCGTTTCGAAAGTACAGGATGAAGAATAATTTTGAAAACGTAACGTGTCGATAAACAATGCAATCGTATTATACAGGGTGTCCCAGAAATAACACGCCAGAGTGACATCGGAGCATTGGCTTCAGATCTATCATATAAAATCAACATGATGTAAACGGTTTCTATTTTTGGAGATATTGCCACTTTCAAGTCTTTCTTATGACACGTGCGCAGGTACCACATCTGTTTCTCGTGGTGACATAATGCTACCACCGAACAATGAATGCGAGAGCGAGATAGTCAATGACATGTTTATGTCGTTTTATTCCCTAGTGATTTGGTTACAAAAGAGGGCTGCACTTATCTTTTATTCGCAGTATTTCGCAAGTATTACGACTTCAGTGATAAAACTTGGGGTTATTCAATTGTTAGTAGAAAGAACCTACAAATGTTTTACTATTTTTAAAAGAGCATTACACATTGAAACAAAATGTAACAATTAATTTTTTTAGCATAATGAAATGAATACTCGGTTATCTCAACCTACTATTTCTGGTAGCTCAGGAAACAATTATAAGTTAGAAGTTATTTATAGCCATAACAGGCAAGACGAGAACAAAAAATAGTGATGAAAAAAACAAAGTGTCAATATTTCGAAAACTAGAAAACTTTTACTAAGGTCATGTTGATTTTACCTGATTGATCTGAAGCCAATCTACCTTCCATGTCACTCTGGTGTGTTATTTCTGGGACACCCTGTATTTGTGTTCTCACACGATTGTAACGGTTATCTCACGGAAGATCTGCTTTCGTAGACTTTATGCGATATTAGGATAATTAATAAACAGTAGTAAAAAAGAGTATGTAATAAAAACTAAGCTACAAAAACTCAAAAGTATTTTTTTTCATTATGGAACTATAGTTTGGCAAACGGATCTGCAACACCGGGGTATCGATGAGGGGAAAGCAAAACATGGCTGGTTTCATTCTAAAATGCCAGCGGCGTGCGGTATTTTATAAAAGTTTGGGATTATTTCATAATTGGTTTAAATTTAGTAAACTATGCGTTTATGTTTCACTTTAAATTTGGGAAGTATCTCAATAAGCCCACAATGATATGGAGCATTGTCCATAATAATAAATAAAGTCTCGGGTAAACTCAAAAATAGCTGTTCTCTACAGTCTACACCATGTAAAAAAACACTTGAGTTTGTTTCTACACTTCAACAAACGGAAAAATGTCTACTCACTTCCCAAAATTGCCACAATTCAAAAAATCATGATAACTGCGCGATTTAAAACCTAATTTGAAAATCAAGCTAGCGTTTTTGTCAAAGCCGTAAATAAAATATATTTTTCAAATACAAATAGATACTTAACGTGGTTTTTAACTTGAGTATATATATATTATACATCCGTGATCTTATAATATGCTCATTTACTTTAAAAAGTGCCACAAGCCGAAACACGACCAGAATTAATTTTTATTTTATAATCCGCATATTTCTGGATTCCTATTGTTCCAATTTTGGACTGTTGATGTGGATATTTCTAGAGCATCGGTGTCGCTTAAATAGAAACAAAGAACTTTAAACATATTTCATATCCGTTTAACTTATAACCTCTGTAATAAATAATACTTACATTATACAGCATTTCAAAATTACATTTCACCTATTGAATTAGCATTGGTGTTCGTCAACTTCATCATTATCATCATCGTCACTGTCGTTATCAGTGTCGCTGTCGTCATCTTGCCCTATAAATTGATCATTTTCCCAAAATTTATCTTCAATGTCCCTAACATGTTGACAAAATTTCTGCCAATCATTAATGGATATTAAGGACATCGCTTCCTGAGTAACTTCTTTCAGTGCGGTTAAACTGAAGTTTCCAGTGGTATTGCGGCTTCTTATATGAAATTTAAGCTTTGCCCAAGCTAATTCTATTGGGTTTAACTCGCATAAATAAGGAGGTGTTCTTAGAGGAGTATGTCCATGTGATCTTATGATCCGATCAACTACATAATTTTTTTGGTTGTCAGGGGGCTTATGAAGTAACACCAGATCGAACAAGTCAAATTTTCTGGCAGTTGCCTCATGATTTATGCCTATAAAATATTTTATTGTATAGTTTGATATGTACATGCATGTTTTGAGTCATAAGTACCTTTCTTTGTCAACCAGGCCATTATATCTTTTTTCGAAGATGATTTTGTCGGGGTTTTATCTTCCTGGACGGAATGATATGGAGCATTGTCAAATACTATAACCGAATTGTCAGGTATACTCGGGAGGAGTTTTTCGGTGAGCCAGCGTGTGAAATTTTCCCGATTCATCTGACCGTGGTAATCGCCTGTAGCTAATCCCGCCTTAAATAACAAACAGGCATTGTCAACAAATCCATTTTCTGAACCTGCATGCACTATAATGAGTCGTCCTAAAATATACAAGACGATTATATAATATGTTACAAATCAGAGTTAAATTTAACATATATATAGCATTTTTGCTTACCTGTAGAACCTATACTGCTTATTACACCAGAAACAGTTTCGCTCTGCCAGCAATTTTTGAAAGTCAAGTCATTGTCCACCCAGGTTTCGTCCAAATAAACAATATTGCGCCCTTCTTCACGATATCTACGTATTTCACGGATGTATTTATACCTCCATTGCAATATATTAGGCCTCTCCATCAAAGCTTTTCTTTTATTTTGACATTTGCACCAAAAAAAACCATTTGATTTTAATAAACTCCTGAGTGTTTCCCTAGAATAGGGGAAATTTGAGTCTTCTCGCAACTTTTGTAATAACTTCCTAGTTGTCGGGACAACTTTATATTCAAGATAAAATCTGTTTATCAAATGTCTAATAATCTGAAAATCAAAATCTTCATCTTTCTCAACAAGAGACTGACGCGGTCTTTTTTCCCGGGACTGGATAACATTTTATTGGGGTTATCTTCTAGTCTTTCTTTATCTTCGTTATGAATTTTCCTAACAGAAGATACTCCGACTCCGGTATAAAGGGACACCCTATCAAGCTTAGGTTTAAGCAGCAACTTGAGGGAATTGTTTGCCACTTCCTCATCGCAAACCCTATAAATAATCATCAGAATGTTAGCTTAGCATTTCCTTGTTTTTTATTTATATTCAGACTTATTATTACTAACCTATAAACATTCGCAATCACTTCTCTTGTTTGGCTATGAAGCGTCTTTCCGCGAGTAAATTGGTTCATTTTAAAACAATAATACTAAAACGAATAACAATAACAAAACACTAAACTATTCAAAAACACACAGCACTAAACATACAAACTTAATAGAACAATAAATAGTTAACAGTAATAGTTGTAAAACTCATACACGACAATCAACGGAGATAAAACCTACGCCACTGGACTTTTCAATAGTATGGATATTCTAAGAAAGGAGCAAAAAATTGTCTGGGACGCTACCCAATAGGGAGTCGAATTTTCTCATGGCGACAAAACATGTGAGGATATCCGCCAATCAGATTCGTTCAGGCGGTGTCCAATATACCTTTCGGGTGGTTGTTGCCAGCTCAACCGATGTCGATAAGATCTTTGGAAAAATGTTTACTTATAATACGATTCAGTAGTAAAAAATAGTTATTAAATACAAATAGAGCTAACAACCCATTAAAATACTCAGTATTTTAAATTATTATTTTTTGGAATTGTGAAAAATCGATTTTCAAATCATTGAAATTACTTCATTATTGCTTTTTTGTAGTTAAATTTGGCAATATCGAATATTTTCGGTCGCATTCCTTTCGCTGTTGCAGATCCGTTTGCCAATCTTTACCTGTCTTTATAATTTATACTGTTAAACAATTAAAATATAGCTTTCTGTAAGATTGTCGCTAAATAGTCGTTTCTGAAATATTTGGAAATGCTCCATCAGGACAAGGATACAAATACATGAAAATAAAATAATTATTTATTCTCTTACGACAATTTTTCGTCATATTTTGATAATTTATTGGCAGTGGCTCATCGTTGGTAACTACGACCTGTACGGACGTGCAAGGGGTATTTTCCATGTGCGTGCGAACCAGTTTTAATAAAAGGTGTTAATATATTATACGGAACTGTTTTATTTATACAGGGTGTAACACGCCAGAGTGACACGGGAGGTGGATCAATCAGACAAAATCAACATGACCTTAGTGAAAGCTTTCTAGTTTTCGAGATATTTCCACTTTTAAGTTTGTTTCAAAAAAATCCCTACTTTTTGCTTCTTTTTCGCCCGTTATGGCTATAAGCTTTTATAGCATGCGAAAACGTGTCAGGGTGATAGATTTAATAACGTAGTACTTGTATATTCATGTTGTTTCTACTTGTTCCAGGGACTAGAGCAGTTTGCTGAAAAGTAAGTGCATTTAGGGTTTTCTTATTGGTGTCGGGTTTACAGGCGACTACGAAAGAGAGCTGCAGGGTTGTAAAACCTACTGGTGGACGGCTCTTAATACTGCCCTCGCCCTGGCAGGGTGCCTCATTTAGACAGTTACTAATTACTAAGAAAAGCCGTCAGTTCAGTAGAAAAGTCAGGAAAAATAATAACAAAACGCTATCATACAGTTGGAAACTTTGAAAGCAGAGATAATCGGAAGAATTATATAAAACGTACGCTTCAGAAACTCCAAATAAGTGGTCGGTAGTAGCGAGTAGCTGCGGAAATGTTAGAGAATTTTTTTGGCACTCTGCTATGTGGGGGCACAGCGAGGGATACAGACAACATGCCCTTGCTCATTTGTGCAGGGGCACATCGAGTGGATGCAGATGCCCTTGCGCATGCGGGGGTACATTCGAGGTAAATGTATTTTCATCAATAGGACTTCTGTGTAATATGTATTGACAATTTATCGACATTTTGTTTTCGAGACGTGCAAGCGATATTTCCCATGCGCGTGCGAACCAGGTTTTATAACAGGAGTCAATGCATTAAAGCGAACTTTTTTTATGTATATTCATTTGTTTAACCAGATATTCGAAAACATTAGTACAATACAATGGAAGCAATTAAACTACGAAAATAATACCAGCGTAACTTTTTTTAGATAGAAGAAAGCTTTATAGCCGTTCGCATGCGGAGACGCTTTTTCGGCCAAAACTGTGATAGTGAGAGTTGTAATAACGTAGTACTGCTGTTTATACTTTTTGCAGAGACTAGCAGTTTGCTGAAATGAAAGTGTATTTAGGATTTTCTTCGCCTTTTTGGCCATTCTGCGATGTGGAGGCACAACTAAGGACACAGTCAACTATCCATCATCGGTAAATATGTTTTTATATTTTATACAGGACTTCTATGTTTTAGGTTTTCTCGACAATTTTTCTAAAGTACTATTGGGCTTGGTTATTGCTTTCAACTAGCAAAGCTGTGATATACTTCAACGATTGCACAGTGCAAAAGTCCGTCAAGAAGAGGGAAAAGTGAAGGAAGGAATTCCTCTGGGTCCATGGCCAAGCTGTTAAACAGGTATCCAGGATTTAAAAGAACATCGCTAGGTATTAATATGGTGTTAATGTAAGTTCACGCAAGTATGGTCACAAGATACACTCCAGCTACTGTATTAAAAACAATTATTACTTTTTTGTGAAGAAATGTTACGCGAGACATGTGGTTAATCATTTTCGGTGAGTCTTGGAAAACACATGGCTGACGTAAAATCGTCCAGTGAAAAGTTCAGGTTTCATAGGTGTGTCCGTAGATAATAAGGTTGTAGTAGCAGTAGTAGTAGTAGTAGCAGTAGTAGTAGTAGTAGTTCTGGTAATACTTACGAATATTTGGTATTATATTTCTATTTTATTATCATCAGCTGGATAAAACACCTTTATTTATTGAGAAAATATATTTACATGTAAAATGGTTCTTATTCTTAGGTATTTCATAAGTATGTTGTCTATGATAATTTATGCTTTAAAATCGTAGCGCAAGTGTTATTCTTAGTTTGTTTCAGCTTTTAGGAGAGAGTGAGAACATTCCGTATTTCAGGAAGTGTGATGAACTATGATAAATATTGATGAAAATGATGTAGTCATTATAATTTTAATTTTAACTCACATTTGGTATTTACTTTTTTTTAGGTGCATATTTTACGAACATATCTATTTTTAGCTAAGATGTGATTGCACATTTCTTATTTTTACGTATTTTACAGAATTGCTGTCCTAAAACTTTCAGGTTTTCTTTCAGAATCATAGCCCAAATATTTTTATAGAGCTTTGGAGGGGGAAACTCCAAATTTCAGGAATGGTACAAGTTATATATAGCTGGATGAAAGTTTCATGTGCATACCCGAGTAGAGTGAAGAAAAACAATAAGAGCATGTTAAGAATGACTAAAGCCCCCGATTTATACAGCAATATATAAAGAAAGCAATAAAACGAACATCAAAATTTTTACAGGGTAAGCATTGGAGAGTACCGCATCAAGAAGGTTGGTTTTCAACTTCACGAACCACTGAAACACACATAAAACTGTTGAGGACCTTGGAAACGTTGCCAAGAGATATATTTTCGAAACTTACCCTGAGAAAGCAAAACGCTTTTCACTCAAAACTGTACTTAAAATTATGCTATTTTCCATGAAATACAGATCCAGCCTTCTTGATGTTTCAAAATAAGCAGAGGTGTTATTTAAATGTACTTACCTGAACTCTCTTTGCAGATAAATGTGTGGATAATAGTAGTATCGTCTACTGTCAATATATTGATGGAGTTTTACGAAATATTTGCAGCCTGAAAAGTTATATTTCTTCACGCCCTTGAAGATGATTGCAGGCTGATATATGCAGAACGAACATCAATTGATCAAATGAAGAGGTATTTTTTACATAACCTTGAACTTAATTATTCTTCATATTTCACTGACGTCTTACCCGATTAATCAGGCTTATCAGGAAATACAGGGTATTCGACAAATAGAGAGAGATATTTCAGAGGGTGATTCCTTGTTAAAAATATGAAAAAATTTAATTATTGTTTTATTAATACCTCAAAAAGCATTTGCTCGATTCTATTGAAATTTTACAGTGTTATTTTTTGTATTAAAAGGCTAATTTAGCCCCAAATAGGTGAACATTATTAGGTCCAGTGGCGTTCCGGGGGTACCTTAGCGAATATTATTGGCAAACATATGTACGCCACTGCCTATTTTGTAACTGTAATATTTGTTGCTTGATTAAGCATCTAGAAATACAACTTCTTTGACCCATGTATTTTTTCGTATCTCACTTCGTTTTCGAGAAAAAAAAATATAAACTGTTTCATTGCATGTCAGTGGACAGAATTGGTTTATTAATTTTTATAAATAATGTTAACGAGGAAACTCCAAAATATCTCCGTATGTTTTGCGAACACCTTTTTAAACCTATTGCAAAAAGCAGCGGCGCCACAGAAGAAAGCAAATTTTATTTTTCTAACACCTTTATCAGAAAGAAGTCAGTGAATTACGAGGGGCGTTTTTAAATTAAGAACCAATTGCGCATCGTGAATATCAAAGGCATTGTAATTTTTGGTGACAACAACTGTCATGTTTTGCCGCGAGTAAGCTCGAAAAAACTGCTGACAGGTGCTGTCTTACTAATTATTCCACCTAAAAACTAGGAATTCTAAAAAAACTACCTCACCTATACAGGGTGACTTTGAAGTTGAGTCATTAATTTCCAGATAATGATTGTAGAAGGAAGATAAACCAAAATATGTGTGTAAAAATAAAAAAAAATTAAAAAAATTTGTTTACCTTGTTTTATAAAGTATCCTCCCGACAAGTATTTCAGTGCGGACCTGTATTTGATCGTGAGGTCTTGGAGCACCGGCATGCAGTCCCCTGTGTGGTCTTAAGTCACCTGAATCACGAGCCCGTTGTACTACATTAACAAAGGCACGAGGGGTTGGTTGCACTCGATTGGGAAACCGATCCGCATAAACATGTGCCATTTTTTATTTCGTTTGAGCCACGCAACAGACACTACTATTCACTGACACTGACTGTATAAAAATGAATAAAATAATTGTAAAAACATCGTTCCAAATTCTTTCGCTTTTTTGTTTCCGATGCGATGAACCAAACACGAGCACATAATATTATTATTGAGACAGGGCGGTACTCAAACTTCCAAAGGGCTATAACTTTGTTACTTTAATTTTACCAGAAAAATGGTAAAGGAAAAAAACATTTCTTTTGATCAGATCTACTCACTGTTAAAATAAATGACTCAACTTCGAAGTCACCCTGTATAATCTAATTTTGTTGTTATTAAGTATGAACTACCTAAAGTGCCAAAACCTGCATTTTGCCTCGCTTTTCGGCCATAACATTTTTTCTATTAGTCGGATCTTTTTACGTGTGGTTTCATTTTGTAGATCTCATAAATATGTAAAAATTTTATTTGAAAAGTTTTTTCGTTCCTGTCAACACTCCAGATTGAATCCCAAAAAAACACGTTTTCTCATTCTTTGTTGTCAAATAAAAAGTTTTTCGACAAAAATTGGTGTACCCCTTTTATGCGTCCCTGTTTTAAATGCCCACTTGAACAACTTGCACCAATAAAACCAGACCTTACAATTATTTCGGACTAGACTAAAAAAGAACTATGGGGGATTATCATGAGTGCATCTAATTTTTCTGAAAAAAATCGAAAAAACGCTGCTAAGTAATATTCTACAAGAAGCACGAGTGCTAGTGGCAACAAAAATCTGAAGACGAGGATTTTTTCAACTGCACGAATGTTTTTTGCTAAAAAAATACATATTACTTTGCATTGTTTTTTCTATTTTTTTCATAGGAAAAAATTAGACGCCCGCATGGTGTTTAACAAGACCATTTCATGAGTGACAGATTATTCTGCATACACATAACTTACAAAATATACTACCATTGTTTAGCGTCATTTTCTGGTGTCCTAGTGAAAAAATAAAAATGCTCATATTTTAGTTTGTGATACAATTTGAATTCATAAATTAAAATGTTCTGATTACAAAACGGTTCTTACTTAAAAAATTGCCCTCGTATAAACCGTTACTTCAATGCTACTTTTTTTTTAGGTTAATAACTGTGGCATGCTGGCGATTTTCGATTGTGCAAATGAACCCAGAATTACGGAACGACTTGATTTTTCTTCACCTGATACAATTGATCTTAGCAGTGACGGTTGAGGTTTTCTAGGGGTTTTCCTCGCCCGAGTGCGAATGCAGTCACTAAAAAAACGCGTTCCCCTAATGAATAGTTGATAAAATTGTACTTATCCTATTAATGATCATGTAATTTTAGATCAAATAGTCATTAAATATATTTATATAATAAAATTGTGTTTTTTTTTCACTCGATGAGGGAAGTCCCGTATGCATAGGCAAAAAAGTATTTTATCCTATGCAAAACCTTATATAAAACTGAGAATTGATAAAAGTGTTTAGAGTCATAACCTTTTGTGAGAATTCATAGCACAGGAAATTCATTTGCGATAGAATTGAACTTTCAGAAGATTTCGATACTTGGCATTACTCAACGAATAAAAACACTTTTAACTGTGAAGTAATTTGGTCACAACGCTGTGGCAGCACTGTTGATGAACTAAGGTTATGTGGGGCTATGTGAGAGTCAGTAAGGTGGGTTCATAAAAGTCAGTATCCATACCAGGCGTCGCGTGGCGTCTAGGTTAACGTAGTTTATAAACTAACCGCATTTAAAACTGAAACTGGCATATTCATAGAGCAATAACGTAATTATTATCGATCTGATATGAGCATCATCTTCCGTGAGTCTATACTCAGCACGTCGTCATCGTCATCTATGTTTCTTTCCATTACAGCTGCATATTCATTTGAAAACTTCCCACCACGGATTCATCGAAAAAAGATTTGTCAAGGGGGACAACTTTTTACGCAAAAACTAACTACTTGACCTTTTATAATTTAAAACGGTAACTACCAACAACCTGATTTTTCTCCGCATTCTTTTCATCATCACATATCCTGGGCGTACTATATTTATTGTTATACCTGTTTAGTTATTTGTTGCTAAGGAAAAGAAAGAATTTAATTAGCTGTCAGTTACCTTTGTGACAATCTTGAGATAGTGAAAATTAATTTATTGATTCAGATTTTACTTCCAAAATGTGTTCTATAACTTAATATACGATCGTTTATGAATTATTTATGTTTAAGTCTTCTAAAATAGCCCTTACTGTCCGTTCATGGTTGTAGCACTCCTAGTTCACAAAAAACTGGAAACACTAAGAACGTACACTACTACAAAAAAATTAAGGAAGCAAGAAAAAAAATCAAATTTTTCAGTAACTTTTGACTGGTAGTTTTTCGATGAGAAATGGTCGTAATAAAAGCATTAAGATTATAGTTTTCAGGTGTTTGAGCCAAAAATTTTAGAACCAACGTAACAGCGCAAGGAAAAGTTTTCAGGCTCAAAAAACGGTTTCTTCGGAAATATTGGTCGAAGTTTGAAAGAAACCAAACGAGCAAAATCTTTGTATCAAAACATGTAATCTGATTGAAAATGGAAAAATCATTTTTCATCTTCTGTTGTCACTATTGGATATCTGTAACACTTTCAATTTTGAAAATAGCAATTAGAAAAATATTGTGTATCCATGGAATATTCCAAAAAACTAAAATATTAACCAGCGGCGGATCTAGAAAATATTCAGTCGAAATAAATAGGATCCGGCAATGAATTTGCATCATTTTCAAACTCTAAGCAATCAATCCGGAGAAACCGCCGTCGTTATTAGTTGTACATTGAGGTACACAACACCAGTAAAATAATTCTCTAGAGCATCATATTGCCCAATAATTCTACTTACAGCGGAAATCAGTAACAGCCACCTGATCTGTGATGAATGCAATAATTTGTGGGGTTTCATATTAAAAAATGTTTGAAATTCTTAAAATTCCGAAAATCTTTTAAAACTGCGTTGCATATAGTTGTATACGCTTCTTACCAACTTTTGGTTGCATTTCTATATTTTTTCATTGTATTTCTCAATTTTTTTTGTTTGCCACAAACCTTTCAAAAAATCACATGAAATATGACATTTAAAAAAAGTTTTCACTAAATCACAAAACTTGCTCAAAAATCACTAGATCTAGTGAAATTTCACTAGACTTGGCAACATTGACCCGCAGCACCACTGCAGACTGCAGCGTGCTGCAGGCTAACAGCCGTTGTGTTGTAGGTTGCAGTTGCAGCGCCACTGTCAATCCAGTGTTTTGTACTTGAATGGTTGTCGTCCTCGATCATTTCTTCTCTCTGAGATACTTTATGTTCTATAATAATTTGTTATTTACGTACAGTTGTATATGTTTTGTCGTATAAACGACATTTGCATTTTGGGCACCGGGCACAATTAACAGGTTTTGATTCTAAGCGACCTTTGATCAGCAATTGTGCCGGTCTTGATACACAGCTGTTTATTGCTGCCAATAACTCCCCAACGGCGATATTGGGACGAGATCAGGGCATAAAGGAAAAGTTCTTTCATTATATTTATATACACTAGGTAAGCACTTTATGAACAATTACATAAAAGTAAATTAAAGTGTGCGCAGCAAGGTCAAGGAAATAGTTCAGGTTAACCACAGCCGTAGATGTTATTTGGAAGAGTTTCAAAGAGTTAAAAAAATACTTCCATAATTCGGGCCAGGCAGGAGAGGTTCTTTCACTCCATTGGTAGCTCCTCCTTCGACCCTGAAGGACAAAGAGACTTTGTGATAATCACTAGTACTGATATCACCCCTCGGTTGCCCCATCCTCATCTGATACTTATATATCTGCCCTAATTTTTAATTATGCTATATAGAAAGATCTAATCCCTACTGTCTTCAGACTGTCAACATCTGTCAGAGAAAGAGTTTTAGGCCCGTATCGTCAGTCGTCCCTACAATTTATTGTAGGGCGCCTTTATGGCCTCCTTGATTGTCATAGTTTTCTGCTTCTCCGTGTCAGAGCTCTATTTTGAGGTTATGTCACAAACATCTATTTGCATCACATTTTGCTTGCTTTTGAGTTATATCATGTTTTATCAGCCTGAAATTTCCTACAATTTAAAAAGAAAACATATCTTCACAATAGGAGGACGCTGACACGGGACAAGTGTTATCTAGAAATTTTTGAAGGAGAGAAAGGAGTATGACAATCAAGGAGGCCATAAACGCGCCATACAATTGTAGGGACGACTGACGATACGGGGTTTAAATCAGTACACTACATAACTATATTGACAAAATTCGAAACAATCCACTTTGTCGAAAATAGGGAAAGCCAGTGAAAATCTTATTAGTACCCAGTGAACATGATGACGTCAAAAGACGTCACTTTTGGTAGGAAACGTCATTGACGCCATTTTTATGACGACAAGACGTCTTTTAAAAGCCTTTCACTTTGACTTCTTTCTTAGGACAGACAATACTGAAAAACAACACTTACCTACAAAGCAAATATAGATTTTTAATCAACAGTAAGGTAAACCTGATATCCAAATACTAATAACTGTATTATTTATAAGGGGAATTCTTCAAACAAAAATATCTTGTTAAAATGACTTTTCTAATGATAGTATTCCAGATATTTCAAATTGCTATCTCACATCATGTTTTATTCCCCTAAATAAAAAATTTATTGGAAACACCTGTATAACAATAATCAAGTTTCAGGATATTTGTAATCAAGCGCGGCAAAAATTCAAATAAATTATGGAACGGTATATCATTCAGCCGATCATCAACGAACAAGCACGATTGTGCTTGGCGGTGAGCTCCACCCAGTGCTGCCACCTCTACCGATTTATCGGTAGATCTACCGATTTTAGAAGAGATCTACCGATTCTAATGAAAAATCTCCCGATTTTTTTTGTTTCTAAATATGCATATTTTTAAATTACAATAATATGTTTTACCCTCTAAGCTACTTATAAATATTCTGTAGTTTGCTTAAAACATCCCAGTTTATTCTTCTTTTCTTATATTTAGCGACATCTAGTGGTACACGTCCAAATCGTAAAATAAATACCGATAACTGATTTCTACAAAATACAATTTATTTGGTAATTCCCCGACGCGACTCGGGTATTCCCCTGGCTAACACCAGCAGGACGCGATAGTCGATACACGATTTATATTATTAATACTCTGTTGGTGTTGGCTGTTTAGAAGTATGTTGAAGAGTAGTGATTAAATTTATATTCTCTGATATAAATTTTGATTTTTTCTGGATTTTAATTTTTATTAAACAAATATGGATAGTGATAGTGACAGTGCTGACAGTGGAGGTGAAGGAACCAGTTACGGTTTAAAAAAGAAGATGAAATACAGTCAGTCCTACAAATCAGATTGGGAGAAAGAACCACGCTTCACAGGTTGGCTTATTAAAAGCCAAAAAGGGAAAAATTTTGGATTCTGCAAGGCATGCAATAAAGATATTAATATATCCAGTGGAAAGGACTCACTTATAAAACATACACAGCGAAAAATCCACGAACAAAATGTAAAATCTATCAAAAATCAACCGTCCATGACTAAATTTGTTACAGACACAAAAAAGAGGCAAAGGGCTCAAGACACCAAAGAAGGTATACTTACGTTTTTCTATTTGGTAATTCCCAATGATTGATGCACTTATGTGCAGTACCTGTTATAAAATGTAGTACAAGATTCATTACAATGCTCAAAATATATTTTCTATTGGATGTCGGAATGCTACTGGAAGCTCTCTTTCCTTCCTCCAGACCCATCACGTGACTTTCTCCACCTTTTGTCTTAAGGTGCATCCAGACTATATAACATGTTGTATAACACGTCCGCACTGTTCAACATTGTTGTATAAAATTGCATCATTTAACAATATGATATAGTACTACGTGCATCGATCATTGTAACATTATAATTGTGGCAAGGTTTTTTTATTCTATTCCATCATTTTTTAGCTGAGATACGGCTGGCGGCGTTTGTAGCTGAACATAATCTTCCATTTACCGTTATGGAGCATTTGCCTGATCTAATAAAAAATATATGTTCTGATTCCGAAATTGCTCGTGGTTTGGCTTCTAGCAGAACCAAAACAACGTCGATTGTAAAAAATGTAATTGGCCAGGAAGAATTTTTGAACGTTTGCGAAGATCTAAGGCAAAATAAGTTCTCATTAATAGTAGATGAATCGACGGATGTTAGCACCACTAAGCATCTTTGTTCCATAGTGAGGTATTGAAAAAATAATGTAATAAAAGACAATTTTTTTGCTCTATTACCTTTATCAAATGCTGATGCAAAAACTTTATATAACGTTGTTATAGACCTTTTTAAAACTAACAATATTCTGTATAAAAATAATTTAATTGGATTTTCTGCGGATGGGGCTAATGTCATGATGGGCAAAACTAATTCATTAATGGTACTTTTAAAGAAAGATATTCCTTTTTTGTTTGTGATGAAGTGCATATGCCATTCATTCCACCTTTGCGCTTCTTACGCTTCACAAAAAATACCAAGGTTTGTCGAGGGTCTTGTGAGGGATATTCATAATTATTTTAATTCTAGCCCAAAAAGAACTTCAGAATTCCGTGACTTTCAGGCTTTTTGTAACATAAAAACACATAAAATTCTGCACCCATCACAGACTAGATGGCTTTCTGTTCAAAGTGTAGTAAGTCGTATTTTAGAACAATACAATCCATTAAAATTATACTTTACTGACGCTGTTTTCCAAAATGATGTTTTAGCTACGAATCAAATTTTGAAAAGGTTAAACGACCCTACTACTCTCTTATTTTTGCAATTTTTAGATTTTGCTTTGCCTTTTTTCAATAATTTAAATAAGGATATGCAAGCAGAGAGCCCAAGAATACATGTTATATATAAAAACATATCCACTGTTTTAAAAACCATGTTTGATTGTTATTTAAACCGCGATTATTTAACATCAACATCTCTAGAGAATATTGACTACAAAAATCCCAGAAATTACTTACCAATAGAAAATGTTTATTTTGGAGCTAATGTGGCAAAAACATTATCAGAAATTACAATATCCAGCGAGCAAATACATTTTTTTAGGCTTAGATGTTTAGAGTTTTATATTGAAAGTTGTGATCAAATCCTTACTCGTTTCCCGCTTAAAAATAATCCAATTAAATTGTTTAGTTTTCTCGATCCCGTAAATGTCAAAACAGGAGTTATACCTTCTATTTCAGATGTGGCCAGGATTTTTCCAAACTTAATTAAGGAAGAAGCGCTTCAATCACTTGATAACGAATGGCGTCTTTTGCGTAATACCGATATTGTAAAATTATCTAATCAAGTCGAGACATTCTGGCAGGAAGTAAGTGAATATCGCTTAGGTGACGATACGCCTTTGTTTCCAATTTTAAGCCAATTCGCTTTTAATATATTGTGTTTACCCCATTCTTCCGCCAATGTTGAAAGAAGGTTCTCAGAAATTAACCTAATGAAAACGAAACAAAGAAATTCTTTAAATACAAAGACAATTACGGGATTAGTACATACTAAACAGTACTTAGGTAATAATAAGTGTTTCAATTTTAAAATAAGCAAAGAACTTATTTTAAAAATGGATAATAAAACACTAAAAGGTATTGAAGAGAGTGAAAATGACTAAACAACTTAATAATTATCGATTTATATTGTTCTGTTGTTCTTGTTTTATTACGTTAACAATGTATATTTAGATTCTTTGTGTACTTCTGATACCCGAAACTGATCAGTAATGAATAAAATATATTTATTCATAAAGTATTTGTTTTTCATTGCTTCATAAAGTATTTGTTTTCCATTGCTCAAATACCTAAAAAAAAATTGAAGAAAAACTGCTGATTAGATATATAAAAAAAAATTCGTAGAAAAAGCTTGCTTATTGCTTAACCTCATTTTTTATCTGTTAAAAGCGTTCTAGGGGAAGCCTATGGCGCAACCGGCTATCTACCGATTTTAAACCGAAACCTACCGATTTATTTTTTGAGATCTACCGACATTGGTGGGTAGAAGCGTGGCAGCACTGGCTCCACCGATGTCCAAGCTCCATGCGTGTTCGCCGTTTGGCAACTGTTCGGCCATTTTATTTTATTAATCTTTGGTTCGGCCGACATCACGATATCTTCGTCGTTTTTAACGCATATTGTGGTGCAATGTAGTAGGGACGATAGTATTGCCACATAGAGTCAATAAGGCTTAGGTGACATCCAGGAAACAAGAGGTGTGTGGGCCTCCTGTGAAAAGGCAAAGCGATTTTGATAAATTGCTACAAATAAATTCTAAACCATCAGAGGACTGGAACATCGTTGGGATTGAGATTTTTTTTCGTTCTATATTAACCACTTCGATACACTTTTACAAATGCTGAACTCGCTGCTTGTGGGGCGTCGTTGTCACATCCTAAATATTTCACAAGCATTTGGATACACCGCATACCGACTGTACGTAATATCGCCTTTATATTTGTTTTTTTATACAACATACTATGACGTCAATTGGGTGTAGCATTACACCGTCATAACGACGTCTTTTTGTTGGTCGGCGTATGTCACTATGTTCACTGGGTAATGGTATTCACACAATCATCATGAAATGCTTTACTTAAAGCATATTATGTTTTCAGCCCTAAAAAAATGAGTGACGAAATAATTGGTTTGGGAAAGGATGACATGCTTGCGCTAAAGTGTGCAAACTGCGAACTATACCTCTCTGTTCCTCCTATAACTATGAATGAGGGCGAGTACTACTGTGGCAGGTGTAACATTCAAGGTACCAGGATCGAAATTTATGAAGAACTAGCTTCACACATATTATTCCCATGTGTCAATGAAACATGCACGCGTCTACTGTCATGGGGAAATGTTGCAAACCATGAAACCAATTGTCCCCATAAACTGATTTGTTGTCCATTTGTCAATTGCATAGATGTTTACGAAGCAAATGAAATATTGGTTCACTTTGAAGATTACCACGAAAATCATTTATATTTTGAAAATGAAATTTGTTTTTTCAGAAGGTTCCGAAATCTGGAATTTCATAAATTTACAGTTGACAAAAGGGCTTATGCACTAAGCTGGGGTGATTTGAAGTATGTTGTTATGGTCTATATGGATGCTAAAGAACATCGAAGGTATGATTCCATTGACAAATACAATTTCTCATTCGGGGTGTATTGTGTACAAGGAAGGACCACAAAGAATCATTATAATGTGGAATTGACAGTCTCGTGGGACTCAGGGGATGTACAACATTATTTGATGGAATATCAGTCTATATTGGAATTTAAAAATGATTACTGTTTGAATTGTATTCAAGGCAACTGTTCCGCAGAAATTCATAACAATAATAAACAAAACTTTTTACCTACAAAATTCCACAATTTAAAGAATGAATATGATGATATGGAATTAGAAGTTCTTATATATATTGAAGAAGATGAATAATAATTATCACTCTAGTAAAACTATAGTGTTATGCCAATGATCTGTTGAATAAGTACATCAAAATTATTACTTTAAAAAGTAAGAGACATTCCTCTTGAAATACTGATTTTTCAGTTACACCACATTCTCAAGCACCATTTAATTTTGAAGACAGTTGTATGTTTGCAGTTTTAATAGGATTTGAAGAATATTCCTGTTAATTTTTGTTGTTCTGGACAATTGCAAAAAACATTTGGACATTACATAATGAAGCATTTCACTATTTTCTTCGAACACATTTTATAAAATGTGCAAGTTATATATTTGTTTTTTGTTTTTATTCATTGTGGATAGTATAATTCAGATATCACACTGCAATTTTATGTTCATTTTTTTCTAGATTATATTGAATCTATAATATTGTTAATAAGTTCATATGTTTGTTTTTTATTTTTTAAAACTTAGGCCTCACATTTTTAGCATTTTATGTTGATTTTGTGTTACATTTGCATGTATGTTCCATAATAAAGTATCTAAATATCAATGAAACTCCTTCTTCTTGCAACAGTTGGAAGTTTGGTCTATATTCGCAAGGGCACTGCTAACTAAAGCTGTTATTCTCACACCTTCTCGGATAAGGATTTGATTTGTGGAAAAAACAAGGGATTATTTTATGTTTGCATAGCAGACAGAAACTTGAACATAACCTCGAGCTCAGTTTTTTTTTTGAAAAACGCTCAGACTCGTCGATTTTGTTTTCGAGGGGGACATAAGTTTGGCAAAAAATCACGTTAACACGTGCAGCCCCCTGGGCGGGGGACAAGATTTCTTGATTTAAAGCTTAAAGTAAACTTTAAGATGTACATCAGATTAGGTTATACTACTTTCAGAAGAAATTTGACTAAAAGAATTTACTTAATAAGTAAATGCTTTTCTTCACTACGCCCATGGTTTGTTTATCATTTTGTTGTTGAAAACAGCTATTGGAGCGTTTTTTTGTGGCAAAAAAGTTTTTTGAAGAAAGATAAGGAAATATCTCGTACTTATTTTAAATAGGAATTTAGTACATAGTTTGCGATTGATTTGGCCAAACGTTGTTGCTAAAATAACTTGTAACGCTTTATTACATAAATTAACCATGGTATATTCTACAGCTGAAAAAGTTGAAATTATCGAAATATTTTTCGGAAATAATCAGTGCGCTAGAACAGCAGAAATATTTAATGAGCGACATGAGAACAGTAACGTGCATCGAAAATATGTTCTAGAACTTGTAGCTAAATTTCGGGAAACTGGGTCAGTCGCCAATAAAAAACGCAACATTGAAAATCCTATACGGAACGAAGCAATAGAAGTTAAGTACCCGCAAATTGGAGACTATGTGTGGTGTTAGTCGACGTACTGTCCAACGGATTCTAAAGGCACATAGTTTTCATCCATATAAAATTCACCTGGTACATGAACTTGATGACGACGATTTTGATCGGCGATTGCAATTTTGTGAAGATATGAGTGAACCAATTATAAACGATGAACATTTTCTATTCAACACTTGCTTTTCCGACGAATGTTCCTTTTTCTTAAATGGCGTAGTAAATCGTCATAACTGCCGATATTGGTCCGATTCTAATCCCAGAATTTATCATGAGGTTCATACACAGCAGCCACAAAAAGTAATGTTTGGGCTGGTATTTCTATTTGACCGGTGAAATGTATTTGGAATTACTGGAAGACGCCATAGATCCTGCATTAACAGCCATAATTGAAAATCAGAATGATCGGCGGTACATTGCGAATAGGTTGATGTTCCAACCGGATGCCCCACCACATTACGCATTACGTGTTCGACAATATTTAGATCAGACGTTTCCAGATCGATGGGTTGGTAGAAGAGGTGCCATTGAATGGCCCCCAAGATCGCCAGATTTATCACCTTTGGATTTCTTTAAGTGGGGTCATTTAAAAAGCAAAATCTATGCTACTCAGCCAACATCATTAGAAGACCTGCGACAAAGAATTGTGAATGAGTGCCTTCAAATTACTCCTCAAATATTGCAAAATGTGCGGCAATGTTTTGAGCAAAATCTTTATTATTGCATGGAGAGTCATGGTGGCCATTTTCGACATTTACTTGCCTAACGGGTCAGTTCATTCTTTATTTTTAAATTACTTTGCTGCCAAATGTATTGATCTCCACTAATGGTGATGTATTAGTTTTATTTAAATTTTAAATCAATAAATCTTCAAAACTACTGAACTGAAGTACATTAATTTCATATCATTATAAAGGGTATTGAAAGACCTTTAAAATAAGGTATCACTCGACCCCCCTTTCCATTTGAGATTTTAAGGGTGGTGTCACCCCCGCTTAGGAGGCTGCACGTGCTAACGTGATTTTTTGCCAAACTTGTGTCCCCCTCGAAAACAAAATCGACGGGTCTGATCGTTTTTCAAAAAAAGAACTGAGCTGCCAGTAAATGCGTGTTTCGTTTTCGATGCGCCATCCTGTATATATATATATATATATATATATATATATATATATATATATATATATAAATTGTTTGCCTTTAGCAGTGTTGCCACAACACTGTGGCCAATTTACTGACTTATACTACACCGTTTTACTGGTAATTACTGCCAAATCGCGGAAGCCTAGAATATGGCTACTACTAATTTAATTTAAAATTTGAAATAAGTAGATAGTCCTTTTGTTTTTTGTTGGTTTTCTCTATCTGTTCGCCCATTACTCAACGTTACGCGCAATAATTGTTGAAACGTGAGTACCGACGCGCTGAGCATTTGGTCTACCATTTCTGCACTTTCAGACAGACAGACTAGGTAGTTTTTAGTATGCAAATAGTTCATTCCACGATTGTTTGTTATGATCGCTTTTCGTTGACGTTTAAGCAATACGTACAGTTCAAAACGGGTTCACAACAAGTGTACAACAGCTTGTGCTAAGTTAGCATCTTGTACAAATACCCACGAAATGTCAAAAAAAACTAGGGAATGTAAAAAAACCCGTGCCAATCTCTACTAGACCGGCTGGGGTATTATGGAAATAACCTAAAAAGCGTTAAAAAACGACATGTCATCTTGACGACTAGGTATTTTTTAGTGTACAAATTGTTCATTCAAGGTTTCCAACTAGTACGACAAGCGTACCCAGCAAGTACGATAGTTTTTTTTTAATGTTGGCATTTTAAATTTAAGATTGGAAAAAGTTGACACGCACGACTATTATGTAAAAACGACGAAATGTCACTTTTTAAGATATGTAATACTCGTACCGAATATCATAAATCAGGCCCAGAATTTTCAACGCCTGTGGCAACACTGGGTGAGATAAAATTTGCGACTGTCAAGTGCGTGTCAAGCTGTCAGGAAACATAAACATTAAACAGGTTTTTTTGTGTTTTTTCTTATATCGGTAACCGTGTATAGATTTTGATATCAGGTGAAAGAAAGCAACAAGTTTCATTAGATCTTTTTATTCCAGGTAATTATTAGAAATAAATAGAATAATAATAACTTAGTAGTATGTCGAATCTTCTAAACATGTACTGAAATAAAAACTACTACTGCTACATAAGGTTAATATGCTATGGGGATAGAACCGCCCTTTGCAATTTTAATAAGACACTACCGTGCCCAGTGTACTAATACAAGATAGTATTAATATAGTTGATGTTTGTGCATGTCCCACTGTGAGGAACAAAGTGATTCAAGTTGATTTGCTAGAAAAAAACTTAAAATCTTTTTGAGTACTTAGTATGGAATTGGTACTTGATTTGTGATGTGTAGGATACCTAGAACACAAATGGCCCCTTTAGCAAGCAGAATTGCACATCAACCCTCTGGGTGAAGCACTGGATTACCCAGTTGACCAAACATGCAAAGATTCCAGGCCGCAGCTCACACTGCCTCCAATAAATATAATTCTAAAAACCTATCAAAAAATTTAGTTTTGGACTAATTAAAATACATATATTTATTTAGCTGTAATAGCGTATCTAGCTAGCCAGCAACACTTTCGACAGCTAATCTATCATCATATATTGCTGCCAGATTGCCAAACTATTTAAATCCTACATACCCCTTATTATAAAAATGTCAAACAGACTGATGACAATCACTGACGTTACTGTAAGTATCCTCTGGACTGCCTTGAGTAGCAATGAGTAGTAAGTGGACCGCAACAATAATATTGGCTTATTGATTTTTTTCAACAATTCTTGTTTCAGTTACAGTCCAAGAATGAACAAAGCAGTTGGCCTAAATAGAGAGGAATTAACCAAGTTAAAATGTAGTCAGTGTCAACTGTACCTCTCATTACCACCAATAGTTCATAAAAATGGTAAATGGTACTGTGGGAGATGTAAGGTAGCTGGGATCAGAAATGATATTTATGAAGAATTGGCCAAATACATGTGCTTCCCATGTGTCCATGAGACTTGCAAGCTTCAACTACAATGGGGACAAGTTGCCAACCACGAGCTTGCTTGCCCCCATAAAGTGATTTTGTGCCCTTTTATCAATTGCAAGGAAAAGTACAAGAACAAGGAATTTTTGGCACACTTTAGCAAAACTCATGCTTCTAATCTGTTTTTTACAAATGAACTAAGGGCTGGTAGAAGATTCAGACATCTGAGTTTCAACCAGTTTGGTACAGATAGAAGAGTATATGCAATTACCTATGAGAATCTTAATTATTTAGTTATGGTTTACCTAGATGCAGAAAAACATCCCAAAACAAACACTGTTGGAATATATAATTTTTCATTCGGAGTATATTCTGTACAAGCCAAAAGCAAAAAGAAATGTTATGAAGTTGATATACAGATAATATGGGACTCTGGAATCATTACAAATTATAATATTAAAGATCAGCAGATATTACAATTCAATGACAGAATTCATTGCTTGAAATGCATTCAGGGCATTTGTTCTTTAGAATTTCATGAAAATAAAAAAAACAATTTTCTACCTACTAAGCTTGCTAAGCTTAAGAATTTAGGGGATATGGAAGTTCAGTTCAGGGTGGCAATTGTTAATGCTACAGAACCACAGATTGTATCAAATAATAAAGGGAAAGATAATCATTCAGATTTAAAATGCTCAAAATGTAGAGACTACATGTGCTCCCCAATTTATGTATGTAGCTTGAATCATTCATTCTGCATCAGTTGCAAACGAAGGATAACCAGTTGTAATACTTGTAAAACTGTTATATTGGATACTAGAAATGCTGATCTTGAATATATTGCAGAGAAGACAGAGATTCCTTGTCATAATAAGGGTAAAGGTTGTAACTATGTGGGTATTATAAGAAGAACGAAACAGCATCAGTTTGATTGTAAATACAACTTTGGTTAATTAGAATATCTAAATGGAAGCAAATATTTTATTGTGTGTGTAAATTTTACCTTAGGTTGATAAGGCTGATATTTTACTGTGCTAAATATCTACTAGTATATCATTCCTAATTGTATACTGGCATTTATAAAAATGCATATACCATTAACAGTGCCTTATATATCTGTTACATTAAAAGTAGGCTATCATATCTGAGACTGTTAGGAATTAAAGTTATTTCAACAAAACTGCTATTGTTTTATTTATTATATGTAATACACTGAGAACCCAATTTGCCTAAAGGCGTGAGTTCAAGGTGTACGAGAGTGAAGTGCGTGTAGGCACATGTTAGAAAGACGTAAAAGCCAGTAGGATCATTCCTAACGGCGCTCCATTTTAGATTGAAATGAAAGCCACAAATTCTGAAACATCCATCATGCTTTGACGTCTACCCAGGTGAACAGCATATCACCAAGTGATTTATTTATTTTCTAGCCGCAACTCCTTCCAAAGTGGTAGCGCTTGCATGAGGGTAACCGTAAATGCGGTCTTCAATACCCACAAAAAGAGATCATTAGGCGCCAAGTCGGATCTCGCTGGCCATTGTACGTTGCAATAAGGATGTTCTTGTGGTATCGATATTTCAGAGTATCCATACTTCCTAAAACGATACCTATCGATACTTTTTGTGGATAGGAATATCCCTACTGGACCATAGTATATCAGGTTCACTTTTACAGTGTTGCCAAATGTAGGAAAGCCTAAGCCTATGCTGCCGTCGAGAGCCATTGATCTCAGAGGTCATTATCTGGAGGTCAACTTTTTACGTCAGAATGCATTGCCATACATGAGGTCGAGCGGTCATAAGTTTCTCATTCAAAACGTGAACTACTGTAACGTCTGACAAGTACACGAACATCCCGAAAACGTGGCAACCACGTATTTTTTTGGAGGAACGTTTTGAGAAAACTTTTAGGATACCTAAAAAGCTACTTGTCGATCACCTCAAAAATGACCTCAAAGATTATTTGGAGGACAAGTTTGTTAATTCAAGTACTAACCATGATTTTCATCTTTATACATGAGGCACATCGAAATTTGTCCTTTGAAGGCCTTTAGAGCCAATAATAACCTTTTTTTAATTTTTCGTTATAGTGGCACGCAGTAGGGTTACTAAAATCGTTTTAGTTCTTTCCTGACTTTATTTGTAGTGAGATTTAAAAATAAATTTCACGTTATGATTGCCACTTTTCCTTTTCTACAAGATGGCATAATCAGAATTACAATATGACGCTTCGTCTATTTTTCCTCCAACATCAGCTTTATTTTTTCTTCTGGACGCCATGTTGGATTTTAATTCTGCCTCCAAAAATACATTTATAACGTATCATACAATGACATTGCTAAACCTTAGTTATTTAGTTAGTTATCATTTACAAGCAACAACGAATAAAGTTTCTTCTTACATTTTATTTACATACCAGATAAATAGATAAAATAGAGATATTTCGTTAAACTGTTGTATACTCGTGCCTAATGATTATGACTTTGAGACTGGCTCGTCCTGGACCTTATTTTCCTCAGCTTCTACTTCAGGCTGCTGAAGTGATGGGGAGGAGGTTCTCTCAATAGCTCCTTCATGTTCGTCCAAGAACCTGTCCATAAAATCAGTTACTCCAGGATGCAGAGTATATTTCTTCTTCCCTAGACGAACCTTGTTCGCAAACAGGTCATGCCTTTCCGATTTCTTCCACAAATAGTAAAACTGCACGAGCTCTCCTACTGACCTGGTGCGCACTTTATTCTGCTGCATCAAATAAAAGTTTTTACCAAATGATCTCACACCAGCTTCGAAGTTTCTGCATTCCTCTTCAGACCATGGAGACATTTTTTCATCAAACAGGTTGGCATTCATCTTATGTCGCCGCAAAGCTTCTTCTACGTTGTGACCACATTGCTGTAGTAAGTACAGTGCTGGTTCACTGTCCCGCAAATGTGTCCCCATTGGCAAGAAAGGCCTATGGACAGCTGCAGCTTTCTTCAAATACTCCTCAACAATATCGCTGGACAAGATGTATGGGTCCCAGATAAGTTTATCTTCATTTTCGTATGGCAAAGCGTCGTCATAGTGACATAAGCCGTCTGGAACTTGTGCTTGAAAGTCACCGCCTACCATGATCGTCTTTATCACCATTCTGTTTTCTTCAGGTGTCATGTAGTCATCAGTATCATCTTCTTCTTCACTTTTGGCTTTGGATCGCAGTAATCTTGATGCATCTTGGTACTTTGGTTTGGAGTCGTAGAACGTCCTCAGCCTTGGATGTTTCGGGGCATGTTGTTTCTTCGTCAAGCAGAATTTTGGGCTTTCATTCTCTTGATTCTCGTTGAAGTAGTAGATGTTGTTCTTCTTCCGTATGTCGAACTCATCACTGGAAGACGAGGACTCTTCACCAATTCGAATATCTTCATCAAAGTCATTAGTTAATGAATCGACTGTCGATACTGATAACTTATCTTCACTAGTCTCATTCACTTTCTTGTTAGTACTGACGATGTCTTGCTGCATATTTTTTCACATATGCCGGTTATTTAGGTCATGATCCAATTTTCCTCAAGGTCAACATGTAGCTTGTATTTTCGAAAGTCTATCTCCTGGTTTTAGACTCAAGTTTACAGTAGTTTCATCACTATATTACTAATATGTTTGCAATTTTTATAGAAAACAGCAGGAAACTTGACAGCCGCGTTATCGCACGTGCTTCACTCGAAGAGAAGTGACATATTGATTTTATCCTACTCTCAAGAGATTCGAACGCATTTTCAGAATAGTATTGTCTGTAGCCTTATTATTCAATAAATGCGTTAATTTGATATAAGAAATCTATTTAGATAAAAAATAAAGAAACTTTTTCATGTGTTGCTAATAAAATCAATAGTTTGGCGTCGACGCGTACATCTTGCATTTAGGGATTGGAATTACAAATGCACCCCATATTTCACCCCTTGAGGGAGCCTTACATTGCACTGGTTGCCACTAGATCGCACGACCTGTTACTGACTCTACAATTGCTTATAAGCTTTAATAAGAGGGAATTATTGAACCACCAGGCACTAATAGAGCTAGGCGATATTTTGATGACTGTGCTTGCCACAAATGTGATGTAAAAATACATTTATCGCTAACCTGTCAGCTCATCAATTTCAACAATTTATTTACACTATACCTTGTTCCCGACTGGCACAAATAGCACAAACCGCCACCAGAAGCTTGAAAATAAAAATTACATGGGAAGATGAGAATACTTTAATTACTTAGGGTATTTAAAAAATAATAATAGGGGTAATTAATTTTTTTTATATCAACTGTTTAATTGGCCACGTTTTCTCAGTGTGTATTTGTGTTACTGCCATTTTTAGGAATTTGCAATCCCTATTTTTGAGTCTGTACTACTTCTGAACTTATCTTTTGTTCTTCCTCAATCAGCTTTACAGAATTTGTTCCCAAATGTTGTTTCATTGAAGGAACGCTCAGTGAAAAATTAGTCCGGTTATTGTATACTAAGTGACGTATAAATCCAAACACCCAGTTTAAATGGTTTTATTTTAATAAAAGTTGGTGAATGTATTTATCCTACTGTAAATAACAAGTGAAAAAATTTTCAGCCTTATCAGTTGGACATTCCGGTATACTGCTTTTTTTAATTCACTAACGCTCTAAAAATGAATATTTCAGCCGCAGTAAAGAATCAACGTTGGCGGATTTTGGTTCTTGACATCCTTTACGATCGGTTACCATGCCTAGAGTACGGAGACCTGTACGATTTCGTCAACTTAGTGAGCTTGATAGGGGCCATATAGTGGGACTTCGGGAAGCTGGACTTTCTTTTCGGGCAATTGCAGTTAGAGTGCAAAGAAGTGTAGACACTGTGGTTAGGTGTTGTCAGGCATGGCATCGAGAAGGCCGTACGCAAAGAGCAAGGGGCACTGGACGCCGCCGTAGAACAACAGACCATGAAGATCGCCGCCTAAGATTATTGGCCTTAAGGGACCGTTTCTCCACTACCAGGTCAATTGCAAATGAATGGTTTGCAGAACACGGAAGACCTATTGGCATGCGAAGTGTTTACCGACGAATAAGAAGTTTTGGCTTGTTTTCATACCGGCCACACTGGGTCCTCCCTTTAACTAGAGAACACCGACGTAATCGCCTTGAGTGGTGAAGACAACGGTCACTCTGGGATCAGGAATGGAACAGTACTGTCTTTAGTGACGAGTCTCGATTTTGTTTAGGCATGCACGATGGTCGTGCCAGGGTTAGAAGGCGACGTGGTGAAAGGAGGAATCCACAGTTTTTTGTTGAAAGACATGTTCATCACACTGTTGGAGTTATGGTTTGGGGTGCTATAGCTTATGGTTCCAGGTCACCTTTAATCTTCATCAGAGGCAACATGAACGCGCAGCGTTATATCCACGAAGTTCTAGAACCCCATCTTTTACCCTATCTTGACACCCTGGCAGATCCAACTTTCCAACAAGATAATGCCCGACCACATGTTGCAAGAGTCACAATAGACTTCTTTCAACATAATGATGTCACATTGTTACCATGGCCACCAAGATCTCCCGACTTATCCCCAATTGAGCACGTGTGGGATATGATGGGTAGGAGATTGCTCAATTTGCAACGTCCTCCTCAGACTCTAGAAGCACTTCGAGAGGAGTTGGTGGTTGCCTGGAATGAGATACCACAGGAGGACATTGACCACCTGATCAGAAGGATGTCTAGGCGCGTTGGAGAATGCGTAGCACATCAGGGTGCATCCACATATTATTAAAGGTCAAAGGGCTTTAAAGCAGTGCAATCATTTTGAATTTTTACTTATACAAAATTTTATTAAAATAAAACCATTTAAACTGGGTGTTCGGATTTATATGTCACTTAATATAGATATACAGTAATGGAAAAAAGTATATAGACAAATATGAATATTTACCTAAATACCTTTAGAAAACGAATTTATACTTCATTGCTCCATAAGCAAATGCGTTATTAGTAGAAAAACTAAATGCCTTGTTTTTACATTATCTGCAATAAACACAATACAAGTCTGAATATAAGCACTTTTTTATGAGGGACAAACATATGTAGACAAATTCTTTTCAACATTAGTTTAGTACAGTTTCGTGTCAGTTTGTGTTCATCAAGTATTGTGGAATAAGTTGAGTGATTTTAAGACCCTGCCGCGTTTTCCAGAAATTTCTTTCGATATGAAAACTAAGATCATTGAGTTATACAAAGATGGTCAACATCAAGTCGACATTGCCAAAAATTTGAAGCTGAAGCGTAAAGCAGTTTGGGCAATATTGAACAAATATAAACAAAGAGGTATCTTGGAAGCCTCTAAGAGAAGTGGTCGGCCTAGAAAACTAAATGCTAGATCAGTTAGATTAATAAAAGTAATTTCGTCCAGATATCAGATTTAAAGCATGAAAAAGTTGAAAATAAATTGCTTTTAAAAAATAACTCCGGGTTGTTTTTGTGTACTCCCTCGTAGTGGCCTTCCAATACCTGTGAGATATTCATTCATTCATGTTTATTCATTTCAAGGCAGTTTTTTCCATAAAACCATGTGAGCGACTACGCAATAAGGTGCTTGTAGGCATATAAATATTTTGTTCATTATAAAGCATTAAATATCATAACACATATAGGCCGTTATTTCAAAAATTATTTTGAATCAGGAAAAAATGCCGAAAAACAATCCCATTGATTTTGAAATTCTAGATCGATATCAGGTGTCTTCCAACAATAGTTAAAATCAGTCACGAACTAAAAAGATATTACACAGACGCAGTAAGGTATCGATGGAATGTTGACGTACATCGTCAAGTCATCGTTGGTTGACAGAGCGATCCGGGGGACCTTAGCTCTTGAGTCACAGTGTCAGTTCGTAAGTCTGGTAACCCAAAAACCAGACAATTTGAAGGAAATGAGAGAAGGAAGAACGAGAGCAAAGGGGAAGAAGAGAATCTTTTAGGATAGGCAGCGTTTAGGCATTGTTAAAATCACTTCACAGATTTTGATATGGTCTAAAAATATTCGTTTTTTTCTAAAGATTTTGTCAAAATGCTCCAATTTTGGTTGTTCTAAGTACACGAATTAATTTTGTTTACAGTGCGAGCCGCGGCCTTTTGTGCTTGCGAACTTACTCGACTGTGTAGTCCACTGACTCACGCAACAGAGGGTTGCTGTGCGATTCCACTAGGCTATAGCGCCGCTGCGCCTGTTGCTTAATGTTGTCCTTTAGGTAAGGGACATCGAGGTCTCTATGTAGAGTTTCGTTAGAGACATACCATGGGGCGTCAGCAATAGTGCGCAACGGCCTGGTTTGAAGAACCTGCAGATTTCGCATGTGTGTTTTAGCAATAAAACACCAAGCCGCACATGCGTAAGTCATTGCTGGTCTTATGACCACCTTATAGAGTCGAATCTTGTTAATCAAACTTAATTTGGAACGTTTACATAATAATGGGTAAAGTTGTCAAGTCATCCCTTTGTCCAGAATGAAACCGAGATACTTAGCGGAGGATTTCCATGGTATACGAAGTCCATTCATTGAAACTTCAGACGGAACGCCGCGACGTCGTTTTGTACAGTAGATTAACTGCGTTTTCGGATGGTTAATTTTAATTAGCCACCGATCCGCGCAATCTAATACTTATTCCACCGCACTTTGCAAACCTGTCGTGGACTAGGTGACCAGACCACGACTGAGCCACCAATGCAGTATCGTCAGCATAGAGATAGACTTCACAGTTGCCTGGACTAGGGACGTCATGGATGTACAGTGAGAACCCCGAGGGATGCCGGCTGTAATCAGCCGTGTTGTCGACAGGACATTGTCAATTTTGATCCGAAATTTCCTACCTTCAAGGAAGGATTTCAGTAGTTTTAGAAGCCAAAAGAGGGAAGCCCTTTTGGATTAGTTTATACAGGAGGCCCGCGTGCCACACCTTGTCAAATGCTTTTGAGACATCCAAAAGCAAGATGCCAGTACTTTCGTTAAGGGTGAATCATCTGGCTACTCGTTCCACTAGCCTAACCGCCTGTAGCTCCGTACTATGTTCATACCGAAAACCGAATTGCACGTCAGGAATCACATGGTGATCTGACGCGAAATTCTCAAGGTGACGTAGAATCACCTTTTCAGCGAGCTTAGACGGAGCTGACAGCAGGCTAATGGGACGATAATCCTGGGGAAATATCGAACCCGCCTTCTTTGGAATCGTTATAACCTCAGCGGTCTTCCACGCGGATGGGAAGTGCTGGATCCTTAGCATGGCATTGACTATTGCCAGACGTATGTACATCGTGTTCACCGTGGTCCGCAGAGCGAGCTATAAAGCTATGTACAGATATGTAACAACACCGCGAACCGAAGTGTAGACGGTGAAAAAAACGCCGTCGCGAACCTGATAAGCGTTACAGCTCGCCGTTCGGCCCGATCCAGACTCTGTCGGTTTTTCAACCTAACATCCAAAGGAAAGGCTCGCGACGAAGTTGCAGATGTTTGGACAGGGATATCGGTGCGGCGAGCACGCGCTCATATCAGTAAATGGATAGAGCGACAAACATCAAAGTTAGATCGTCATTTTGTTGCACGTCGTGGTTCTGTTTGTGGTGATGCTCGTTGGAATGTTGTTCGTCGAAATGCGCGGGCTGCGGTTCGTCGCGTGGTTCCGTTCGCGGTGTTGTTACATATCTGTACATAGCTTTACGTAACTTGAAAAGTAACATACTGTCGTTTTTTACATTATGTAGGTTTTCCTACAAGTTGTCCACTAGTAACTAGCTTTATGCTCACTTGTAGCAGACGCGAAATGAACTATTTTCACACTAAGCATAGTGTGACTTTTGGAAATCTAGTAGGCGTAGAACATGCCATGCTTTGTAGGATCATTACCACAGATTATACAGATGCGACACCTTCTGTCGGTCCCTTTGATATTCGTGTCCCCAACTGCTTACCACATTTCCCGCTTCTGTTCATTAGCGTTCATTAGCAAATTTTCATTGCCCATGAAATATTCCTTTAATTTTCTTTTAAATATTTTTAAATTACAAGTAAACTTTATATCATTATTTAGTTTATTAAATTCAAGTAATCCTTTCCGAAATATTGATTTGCTAGTTATATTACTATTGCAATTTTGTAAATGAAAATCTATATTTCCTCTTGTATAATAATTGTGGTAATGATTATTCGATTCTATGTAAATATTCTGGCAAAAGATGATTTTTTATTTTAAATATAAAAATAAGAACCAAATATATGAAATTTTTCATATTCAACCACTGCAATTCTTGTAACATAGATTTTATTTTGGTGTACTTATTTTTATTCAATATTATTCTCATAGCTTTATTTCGCAAGACTTGTTATTTTGAGAATACATCTTCATTGGCAGTGAACAGGATAGTTCAACAATATAGTAAATGCTGTAGAATAATTCTATTATAAACTATTTTCTTGGAATAGGGACCAAGACTATGAGATGCCCTATAAAAGTAATTTGTTTTTTTGGCAATTTTTGAAATAATCCTCAAACTCTAGTTTACTATAAATATATATATACCTAAATATTGAATTGATTCAACATTTTCAATTATTTCTCCATTTATCCTAACTGTGATAGTATTTTCATTTAGGTATTTCCCTATTAGCATACATTTTGTTTTAGAAGTATTCAATATTAGTTTATTTACATTTAACCAATTTACGATTTTTGTCCAGTCATAATTCAGCATTTTTAAAGCAGTGTCTATATTTTCATCTGATACGTATATTAATGTATCATTTGCAAATATCTGAAGGTTACAATAATCTAAAATATTACAAATGTCATTAATGTATAAAATAAATAGTAGTGGACCTAGTTTACTACCTTGTGGTATAGCAACAGAAATATTTTTTGATCTTGATAATGTAGATCCAATTTTGGTTTTTTGACTTGTCAATTAAATAGTTTTGTAGAATTTTGAATATAGATCCTTTAAATCCGTAGTGAAGCAATTTTGTAAGTAATTTATCCCTGTCGATAGTCTCAAACGCCCTTTTGAAGTCCAAAAACACTTACTGTATGTTTCCGATTGTCTATAAATCTCCTCCAGTCCTCTAAAACCATTTGTGTTGCAAAGTTGAGTGTTTCTTCCTGAATCCAGCTTGAAATTTGGTTAAAATGTTATTTCCCTCAATAAATTCGATGATCTGTTCGTAAATAATTTCTTCAAAACCTTTTTCAACATCTGGCAGAACATTCATTGGCCGCATATTGGTGTACAACTCAGAATTCTTAACTTTAGAAGCAGGAGTTATGGTAGAACACTTCAGTTTTGTTGGAAATTCGCCATATTTTAAACAGTAATTTATCAGGATTAATATATCTTTGCTCCAACATTCATTAAGCACACTTTTAGACAAAATCTCTCTTATTTTGATTTGATTTTTGATATAATCTTTTTGAGACGATTAATGTTTATTGTTCTAAGCTCACTGAACGATGCATTATAATCTGAGCTATTGGGACATTGGTTGGGATCCCCGTCAATAATTGATTTTACAATGTCGATGACACTTTGAATGAAATAGGTATTCATTCGATCTGCTATTATTTCTTCATTTGTTATTACCCCATCGTCGAATTTCATTTTAGATAATGTACTTTTTCTAATAGGACTAACGTTTTTCACATATTTTTTTACAGTAATATGAATCCCACCGAACGCATAGAAGTCAGGTTGGCGTTGATAGAACCTGAGTGTCGCCTGTGGTAGTACTCTGTGTCATTACTTCATGGTTTATTAATATCCAATATTTTTTCTTGCAACTTGTCCGAACTGTCAAGGTTGTGAACTTTTTCAGTGAGGCCGCACAGTACTACCAGGTTCTATCAACGTCAACTTGAATCCTATCCGTTTGGTGGGATTCGTGTTAGTGTGACATTTACTATTTAGGGGTCATCAAAAACATTCAGTTTTGTTTTTTAGTGTTTTTTTGGTTTTGATTATATTCAATATAAAAAAGCTTTTCAACTAGCCATGTGGGTAAATGATAATACACAAATAAATTTCTTGATTCTATTGTTGACATTCAGGCGTAATTCAAGCGTAACAATCCCTAGGAAAAAATCCTGTGGACGCTAATGAACATAAGCGGGAAATGTGGTAAGCAGTTGGGAACAGGAAGATCAAAGGGACCGACAGCAGATGCCCGGTGCGGCGTGAGTATCGCAGATTATGTTTTCCATACCTCCTCGTCAGTCATTTGAATTTCCGGCAAGTAACATATCAGGAGCACAGCACGCATTCCACATCTCCTCGTGCCTCTGTTATCCTGACAGTAAATCGTCGCACATCCATTTTAAAATCGCTCGAATGAACGTTTGATTGAATGTGCGATTTTCAGTTAGATTTTGTATCAAGAACATAATTTGAAATGCCGATTAGCATAATGCATCACCCATACCTCCTCACGTTTTTGTCCTCCTGATTGCAAAACTTTGCTTCCAATATAGACTCGAGTATAAGATTCTGAATCATTAAAAATTCTGCATCAGGATTGTGCCATTTTGGCCATTGAAAATTCTGTATCAGAAAATTTCAATTTTCCACCAGAGGAATAAAAATAGCGGATAGGGATACTTGTGGTGGGTTTCAGAGGCAGATTAATTTTTTTGCTAAACCTCCTCGCGTTTCTGTTATCCTGATAGCAAATCTTATTTGCCTGTTGTAAGGTGTAAAAGGTTTCAATAAATACGCACACATAGACGTTTAAATGTATTTTTATAAATAATCAACAACTAACAACATGGTATCTGCCTGTGCATTTTCAATAAATACGTCATAAATATATAGTTGTACAAAAGGTAAAAATATTTTCAATTGTCGTGGAATACATGCTTATAAAATTTGAATCCATTCAACAAAATTTCTTACTGTATTTCAACATTTAATATCAAAATTAGCACCTTTCATATGCTTATTTGTCCAAAAATGTTCAATCAATATTTTCTAACGAGCCTAACTGAGATAAGGTCCTTATAACTTCTGCCTTTTGGTTGTCGTTTAATTTCTGTATGATGGCTACAACTGCATCCAACGCTACATCAGGACAGTCCTGAAAAAAAATAGTTCAAATTATGCTCGAAATTGTATCACATCGGTTTTCAACATTAGAGTGTGAATCCTACAAATCTACTCTGAGCTATGTATTCTTGTTATTGGATGTTACGATTTAACACGCTAAGATTATTGTTCAAAAAAATGTGGTTTTATTTGACTTACTTGTATTGAACACTTAATTTGATTTATTACAGCGTCCCTCTTCACAGCATGAATATTGTGGTTTATTATTGACTGATTGGCTGGTTTGGAAAGCTGCTCTTCAATCCATTGTACAACCACCTCATTCTTGTCCCATTTGTACCCCTGGAAGCAAAATAAAATAAGGTCATATTTAGTCAAAGCAGCATCTTTTTTCTCGATTGCCATAAGTGGAAAATGTAAAGCTTGATCAGAATTTCACCCATATCTATTCCTAATATAAAACACGTCTTTAGTTAAACAATTATTAATTTTTTTAGATATAAAGTATGGATATGTGACAAATAAGAAAATCCTGGATTTTTTGTAAACATTTTTTTCTCTTTCGTATTCCAAAATCCGAGAACTAAACTGATTTTTTTGGGCAAATTGTTATATTTGTTACGAAAAAAATGAACAAAAAAGAGAATAGGCGCTATCGCAGCGAATTATAGCCACTTTACGGGTTGTGGGTATTATTTTTGACACTTACCTCTGCTGCGCCTTTGTCTTCAATGAACCACCTCCTGAGCATTGCCTCTCCTTGTCCCAGCGCTAGCTCAGGTTGAGCCTCCATCAAAGCCTTTATCACCCTATCTTCGAGCAATCGCCTCCTCAACCTCCAGTAGATAATTGTCCTAGATTTCCTCCATGGCACTATGTCCTGGAAATAAATGATCTGATTAGCGACGGGGACCTCCTAGCTTACGTCACGCAACTGTGGAGCAAAACTCATCCAGTCACAGGGGAGGCTGGCCCTTAAGTTCTGCAGAGCTGCAGAACTGCCAAAACTTTTGTCTTAACAGAAAAAAGCAGTAGTATTTTGATCATTATTTATTTTCCATGTTATCACACAAATAGAAACAATACCAGCCTGCCCCCGCAAGACACGGCGTCGAGTCTGTTTTGTACTAAGAAAGCATTATAATCGACCAATTGTGTACTTGTAATTTTCGTCGCGACCGCAGCGTAACATTATTCATGGGACACTTGTTGCAGAAGAGAAAAACCGAGCCAGCGAAAGTTAAAACGGCTATCGATAATTTTTAAAAAAAATAAAATTGATGACATAATAAATGGTGTTCCCCAGGGATAGCTCTTGGCTCCGACATTGTCCCTCTTACAAATGAACGGCTCACTTTACTGTACGATCAATACGATCCACAGCTTTCGCGATGACAGCAATCTCCATGCACGAATTCGGAGTGGCAAGCCGATCCCTGCAGATGAGCTGGAGAAAAGAAGACTAGCAGCGACCTCGTCTATGACGAGAGACCTGGAGATTATCACTGCTTGAGGACGCAACAATCTTGTACAGTTTAAGTTGAGTCCAGGTCACCGAGGACCAGATCTTTTTACAAAAATTTATAAAAAAAAGGCTACGTTGATGTTAAGATAAAACTTGAGCCCACCTACATATTCGACGGCACTTCCAAGCAGCCAATGGCGATTACCAACATACTTTTATAAGGGAAATGCAGAATCACTGTAAAGAAGACAAAAAAAAACTGATGTGCAAGATTTGGACAAGACTGGGAAGATAACATCGCGCTATCGCCGATTTATTGTTTAATCATGCCTTAAAGCCCATGACAGGAGACGTTGAAAGTGCAGATCTATGCTCGGAGAAGGGATGTCCTGCTTCGGCATAAGAAAACCTTTACCAAATTTTATATGGCTTAAGCTGAGAACTCACATGTATAGCTCCTTTCTCCAGCATCCTCTCCGGCGTATCGTGCAGATCGGCGAAATGTACGGACACCTGATGGTACATGGGCAAGAGGAAGTTCTCCCTCTCCTTGATCTTCTTTTCCAGCTCCTTCATCTCGGGCGGTTTCGGCCTTTCTACGATCGGTTGTGCCTGCGATATGCTCATCGATCTCTCCCTCGGGTGCTGCTGCTCTTGCTGTTGTTGGAGTTTCTTCAGTTGTTCGTCTAACTCCTTCACTAGCGGGTCTATCCGGTGAATGGCTTTTAGCAGGTCCTTCTTTCTGAATTTGATTTCGACAATACCTTCCGGTTCCAAAACGCCACCCCTACAAAAGAGATAATTATTTTTAATGCTCTATTTTCCACACTTAAAATGTCAAGTATATTGACTCTACAGGGTGTCCCAGAAGTCGACGTCAAGCCGGAAACGTTATAATATATACGTAGTGATACAAACTGTGCTATATTTTCATGTAAGCAGGTCTATCTCCGTCAGTCAACACGGTTTCATGAAGGGCAGGTCCACAGTTACTAACTTGCTACATCTTACTCAATATGTGTGTGAATCAGTCGATAGACAACTTCAAACGGATGTAATATATACTGATTTCTCTAAAGCGTTTGATAGTTTAGACCATAACATTCTACTCAATAAGTTATCTAGATTTGGTCTTTCAGATGCATTGTTGCTATTTTTCAGATCTTAGTTATGTCATGTTATGTGCAATGGACATAAGTCAAGCGAATACCCTGTAATGCGCGGTGTTCCTCAAGGATCTAATTTGGGACCTCTGTTATTTATTATGTTCATAAATGATATTTCTGAATTTATCGATGTCGATTTTCTTATATATGCTGACGATATGAAACTTTTCTGTAGAGTCTCTAACATTGACGACTGTCATCGCTTGCAATGCAACATTGCAAGGGTTGACAGCTGGTGTCGTGAAAACAGACTTGTTTTGAATGCTGCTAAGTGTCACGTTTTGTCGTTTACTTTAAAAACAGGGGTAATGATGTATGAATATAGTATTGGTGACAGGAAACTTGACAGACCTAGTACAATTAATGACTTGGGAGTCACATTTGACAGAAAACTTTCCTTCTCCTATCACATTGAGAATGCTGTTGTGGCTGCATCAAAGGGGTATGGTTTTATTGTAAGAAATACCGGTGATTTCCACAACTCCTTTACACTGAAAATACTGTACTATGCTTACGTAAGATCTAAGCTTGAGTATGCGTCCCTGGTATGGTATCCTCATCATCAAATATATATTGACCGCTTAGAGTCCGTTCAAAGAAAGTTTTTAAAATACCTCTCATACAAAGCTGACGGGATATATGCCGCTGTTGGCTTTCCTCATAGTGAGTTGATGGCGAGACACAAAATCTATAATCTAGAGAGCAGACGCAAAATGAATTCACTTAAGTTCATTCACAAGCTCATCCATGTCATCTTAGAACAACTTAACTTCTTAATTCCTAGATTAGCGCCACGAACTAGTTTAACTTTTTACTTAGCCAGGCCTAGGACTGATATACTTAAGTTTTCCCCTATATATATAATGTGCCGTAATTATAATTCAGTTAATAGCGTTTTAGATATATTTTCGTTTTGTGCGACTTTGGGAGACATTAATGCTTATTTTCGTTAAAGCTTGCTGGTGTGATTGTTGAGTGCTGGGTAGGTAAAGCTAGAACGCTTTTTTTTCCTCCCAGGTCTGTTTTGAGGTTTTTTTGCAGCGTTTTAGCTTTCTCTACATACATCCACAACATACATTTGTTTATATTTTCATGTTTATCCATCCTGTAATTGGCTATGGCTGTTGGATGTTGCTAAATAAATAAATAAATAAATAAATAATGGTTATCAGAAAAATAAAAATCTAAGTCGTGTACTTTTGTGTACTGTGATGATCTTTTAGCTCCAATTCGTTTTTCCAAATAAAAAATTCCTTGTGCCTGAAAAAAAAAATGTGGGAATCCTATTTTTTAAACAACCCTCGTATCTAGACTATAAGAAATATTCAAAGTACATATCAACTTACCTAGAATCGTTGTCTGCATACGTTTCCATATACCTAGAGTTAATAGTTGGATCTATTACAGCCCAAGCTCCGCCTCTGAGTTCTCCGTTAGGTGGAATGTAGATGATTATGGGTTGTTTGTACTGCCGAAGACCATCAACTATGTACGCTCCAAACTTCATTATTTGCTCATACATATCTGAAATAAAATAAAATATAAGTTCTTCTACACCAAAATCACTTGAAGGAGGAAATGACGGGACATTTGTAACAAGGTTGATCAGCAATCGAACAAATAAGTAGGTAGTTTTGGGGGTTCAACAATCTAATGAATCAGAATGATTTTTAGTTAGACCAAGCATCTCTGCATAACATGTTTTTACTAAGACCATAAAAATAAAATTGCTGAAAAGCAATAAAAGTTACCTTTCATGCCGCCACTGAAACCTCTCCAGTTAGCAAATATTATGAGTGGTAAGTCTTCCCTGGAAAAGTCTTGGATGGCTTGTGCTGTTTTATATGCTGAATCAGGGAACCATACTTGACCAGCTTGTGATACGGTCTGTAAATAATAAAAAAAAATAGTAAGTCAACATTTATTGTTACATGAAACATTTGTAACAAGTACAAGAATACAAAAAACCCGGATACAGTAACAGAAAGTAACGAAATTTTGATTGTCCTATGAGGGTGGTCCCAGAAGTACCCGACCCAACAAAGAAAAAAATGTATTTATTTTTCAACATAATCTCCTTTGAGCTCTATACACTTTTCCCAGCGATGTTCAATAAGTTCGATACACTTTTTATAATAAGAACTGTCTTGCTCCTGAAAAAAGCCATTAACTGCCGACATCACTTCTTCATCGTTGGAAAATCTTTGACCACTGAGCCATTTTTTCAAGTTAGGAAACAGAAAATAATCCGAGGGGGCTAAATCTGGTGAATAGGGTGCATGAGGTAGCAATTCAAACTTTAATTCGTTAATTTTGGCCATTGCAATAACGGATTCATGAGCTGGTGCATTGTCTTGATGAACACTTTCTTCTTAACCAAATGCGGCCGTTTTTGCTTGATGTCATCGCTCCAACGTTAAGTTCGCATAATACTCGCCGGTGATAGTTTTACCTTTTTCAAGATAGTCAATGAAAATTATAACACGCGCATCCCAAAAAACCGACGCCATAACCTTGCCTGGAGATGAAACGGTCTTCGCCTTCTTTGGAGCCGGTTGTCCCTTTTGAGTCCATTGTTTTGATTGTTCTTTTGTCTCGGGTGTGAAGTGTTGGACCCATGTTTCATCCATGGTTATGAAACGACGCAAAAATTCTGCTTTGTTGCTGTGAAACTTCGCTAAGCACTCAATTGAAACATCTTCACGACACTGTTTATGCTCGATTATGAGCAATCGCGGCACCCATCTTGCACACAGCTTTATCATGTCCAAATTTTCAGATAATATGCGATGAACCGCACTTTTTGAAATGCCTACTGTCTGCTAGCTCGCGAACCCTCAGTCGACGATCATTCAGTACCGCTTTGTGAATTTTCTTCACCATTTGTGGAGTCGTTACCTCATTTGGTCGACCGCTGCGATGCTCGTCTTGGCAGCTCATACGGCCTCGTTTAAGCTCTGCTACCCAATATTTTACTGTTGCAAACGAAGGAGCAGACTCACCCAGAGTAGAATCCAGTTCAGCTTTTATATTGGTTGGGCTGAAACCTTTGAAATAAAAGTATTGTACCACATAACGATGACCAATTTTCTCCATTTTCACAAATTCACTGAAAACGTTCAGTGACGGCTGCCAAACAAATACTAAACAACGTGGCGTCTTCAAACTTGACACATATGCTTTATACGTTGCATACTTTCTGATACAATGATATTTTTCAAACAACTATCGATATCTCTAGGTCAGGGTACTTCTGGGACCACCCGTAACAGGACGAAACTGACATTTCAAATGTCAAAAATCCATCAATCCCTTTGGGATATAGCCCGTAAAACAGTAATTTGAAAACTGAAGCTTATGCTTAAAATCCGGTCTTTTGGTTTTATAAAATACCCGGTGTCAGTAGCACTAGCAGGACAAATATAGCGACACCTCAAATCTCAACAATCATAGAACCGTTTATTATATAGCGTGTAAAATGAAAATTTCAAAGTTGAATTTTTAGATTAATATGTCACTTGCATTGAGATACATAGAGATACATCATTTGTCAATTTTATCAGGCCATTTATGCGGTAGCTCCGTGAGATAGAAGTTTCAAAGCTGAGGTGTTCGATTAAACCCCGTAATTTTGATTTTATAAAATTGTACAACAACACCTCGTATGTAAAAATTCATCAAGCCCACGCGCGGAAAACATAACCCTCTTTCTGAGACAGTCGTGCCACGAAATCTATCACATGTCAAACACCCCAACAAAGTTAAACGGCTTCCGATTTAAAACCTCATGTCTACGTACTTTAGCTTCAGGGTCCAAATCCTTATATATAAAAAATCATCAAGCCCGCGCGCGAAAAACATAACCCTCTTTCTGAGACAGTCCTGTCACAAATAAAATCTATCGCAAGTCAAACACCCCAACATATTCAACAAAGTTATTCTGATTCAAAACCTCAAGTGTACATACTTTAGCTTCAGAATCCAAATTCGCTGGATCTGCAGGTAGATTGAGCTCGACAGTTCTAGTTTCGACCGCTATAACGCCTAAAGGTATGCCTCCTAGTTTAGCTCTACCGGTAACGACAGTTTGTGCCCAAGGTTTCATGATTTCTTGCCAGGAATCTTTGTCAAAGAAACCGCTTTCCCAATTTGCAGGGTCACCTAAAAGCGAAATAGAAATCAATAGAAATAAAATTGCTGATTAAAAGTGTTTGTTTAAAAAGCTTAGAGCATATCTAATATCAGTATACAGTTATATACAGTAGCGGACAAAAGTTTGGAAACAAATATTAACATTATTATGAACTATTCATTCATACTAATACAAGGTTTATCTTATCAATATTCAAATTCTCAGAAAATAGAAACACGCGTTTTTTTAAATCCCGCAGTTTTTGTAACGACAAACGTATAGAAACATTTCAGTTTTGCCGTATTTATTCGTTCTGCGATACTCTGATATTTCGTAAATATTTACATTAAAAGTAAAAGAATTTCCAAAAGATTTAAGTGACAAAGTAATTGAATTATTTAGAGGTGGTGTCAGAAATGTTGACATTTCTCAGAGATTAAAAATGAACTAAGGGACGATTTCGAAAATTATTAGTAAATATGAAGAATACGGATCAACGCGTCCCAGGTGCGGAAGACCGAAAAAAAAACAGAATGTTTTGGATCGCAACAAAGATATTCTTAGTGAACAAACACATGCTCCTTTTTGCTGAAGAAGAAATGCCTTTACGATGGACATTCCAGCAAGGTAATGAATCCAAGCATATCTCAAAATTCGTAAAGGACTGGTTAAGACTAAAAAGTGTTAATGTTTTTACATGGCCCGCGCAATCCCCGGACCTAAACCCTATAGAACATCTCTGGGAGCATGTTAAAAGACAACTGACAAGAAAAACTTTTAAAAATAGGAACGATTTATTTGATTATGTAAAAAATATTTGGCAAAATATCCCAACAGACGTCTGTAAAAAATTGGTGTCGTCTATGAGCAGCTTGAAGAATTGAAGCTTGTCTCAAAATGGTTAGCATCTAACAGACTAAAATTAAATGCAAGTAAAACGAACGCCTTGTTAATCGGAAAAAACAATGTACAAATGTTCAACTGAATATTGATGGTGAAGATATTGAATTCGTAGAAAATTTTAAATACCTGGGGTTTTTGTTGACTCTCGATTAATTTTTGATATTCATTATGAAAAAGTTATAAATAAGATTAGTAGTAAAGTGGGATATTTATCGAGAGTTTCTGGATGACTGAGTTCATATAGCAGAAAAATTATCTATAATACCATCATTCTTCCAAATTTCTTGTACTGTTCGACTATTCTATATTTAGCAAATAATTCCATTTTTGAAAGACTGCAAATTTTTCAAAATAAGTGCATGAGAATAATACTGAATAAAGATAAATATACTCCAATTAGGCAAATGCTTAGCAAATTAAAATGGCTCAATGTAAAAATTTTTATCAAATATCTTGTAATGATATTCATTTATAAAGTAAAAAATAATATATTTCCATCAAGTCTAACTAATTTAACATCATCAAATGTCGACCATCATTTACATAATACCAGAAATAAAGATGACTTCCATTTAATGACCAAAAAGTATAACATATGCTACAAATCTGTATTCCATCAAGGGTTGATTGAATATAATAAATTATACTCGGAGATAAAAGACCAGAAAACTTTGACAAAATTTGAAGTAAAATTGATAAATCACTTGTTAAATCTACAATTATAGGTTGTCCAGCATTTACATCATACACCATATGGCTTGAATTTACTAGTTCTAAGTTGTTTACAATTATTTTGTTTATGTAGCCAATGTGCTAAATAAATCTTTCTACTACTACTACTAGATATCAGGCAGTGTTGATTGCTAAAGGCTATGCTGCCAACAGTATTTTTTAAATCTTTTTGTATAGTTATTGTATTTAATTTTGTAATAAAAAATATGTTTCCATACTTTTGTCGTCTCATTTTCGGTCATAAAATAATATGACGGTATTTTAATGCTAGTCTGTAGTACCACAGCAAACACAAATTGAAATTTGAATCCTCAAGACTGTAGGTAAACTATACGAGAAAAAAAATAGACCTTAATAATAAAGAATAAAAAATTAGCACACTTTTTAAAAATTACTAAGAATGTTTCCAAACTTTTGTCCGCTACTGTAACTGGATATAGGCGCTTACAAGATAATAATTTTACAAGTGCTTATCTTAAACGTAACAGAGAATGTTTCGCGCTTTTCCTAAGAAATTTGAAACACTTTTTTTTAGATTGCCATTAAGGTTCAAACATTCTAACTTACTGGGAGAGGGTCTTCCTTCCAACATCCACCTGGGATCGTATGGCGTTTTAGTTGGTGTGAAGGTAATTTCTCTATCTATAGGGTCTAGAGGTTTCAGGATAGAAACTGGTGACATTTTATCCTAAAAAAGACAATTAATTTAATCAAGGATAATCATAAAAAGCAAAGCGGTACTGATGCGGTACAATCTAGCCAAAAATTATAATTTCATATGTTCATCTTCATCGATCCGAGCCGTATTTTTGAAACCTTAGACGGGCCAAGGATTAGCCGACAGATCATCAGGCAAACTGATGGAAATATGGGTGGTTTTTCGTGATGTTCATGTCTTATAACATCTAATCAAATCTAATAAACATATGTCATCTTCGGAAAAGAGCAACCTACCTTAGGTATGTAAGAGAGCCACTGCAATATGGTATAAATCCCTTCTAGATCAGTTTGTTCAGTCTTATGTGTTACTCCATTATTGTACATAATCTGAATACCACCCAGTTGATTGTTTGAAGCGTACACTTCCCTACCAAGCAGCTAAAATAAAAACAAAATATATAGTTTGACGTACAAATATTGGCATTAGAAGTGTTATAATATATAAAGGGTGTCCGCAAAGTTGGGGTTTTCCTTTACACGACGTGTAGATCTTGAAAACATAAGCAATTTTTTTAGTACCATATACACCAATGTCTTAAGGGGACCGAGATAAAGGGCTCTGCAACATCAAAAATATCTGAATACCGTCCTGTAGCCGTGACATCACCGACTGGTACTAGGACACTAGCTCAACCCGACGACAGAACTGGGTCGTGGTCAGTGTATCAGGTCAGTATGCAACCTTCAACCGACGGTTACGGTCACACGTGTAGAGGTAATCGCGTAGACGAGAATCCCTCAACAAGCACTAGAGACGTGGCTAGAGAAGTGCAAGTATCAAAAACTAAAGTGTGGCAAACGCTGCGTGAAGAGGGGCTGTATCCGTATCACGTCCAACGTGTACAAGCCCTTCAACCTGACGATTTTCCAGCAAGAGTGCGGTTTTGTGAGTGGTTGTTGCATCAACATGACAAAATTCCGGACTTTTTGAAGTGCATATTGGTGACAGACGAATCTACGTTCACGCGTAATGGGGTGAATAACTTTCGCAACACTCATGTTTGGTCAGTAGAAAATCCGCACGCTGTCCGTCGGGCACATTTTCAACAAACATTTTCGGTGAATGTTTGGGCTGGCATGGTGAACGGTATGCTCATTGGACCATTTATTCTCCCAAATCGATTGGACGGGATGCAATACCTAGACTTTTTACGCAACATTTTGCCTTCCTTGTTAGAAGATGTGCCATTAAGTGTAATACAATCAATGTGGTTTCTGCGTCTGCTCGGTAGCGCATCAGCTGATTTCATTTTCTGTTGGAGCGGTATGATTTCGGGCAGAGACGTACTTAGCCCTTCTCGTCAACTGGAGAGTGAGTACTTTTTCCTTTATTTTTTTTACTTGTTCGCCCTCGTTTCACTACACATTACCTTTGTTATTTCAAGGGTAGTTGTTTCTGAAAAGGAAAACCCCAACTTTGCGGACACCCTGTATAATAATTTCTACAACTTGTTTTTTTGCCAACATAATGACTATATTTGAAGCATGCTGAGACAATAATATCAACGTTTTATTTTTGTTTACCTTTGTTAAAATGTTATCTCTTAGTTTTTGTGAAGAAATCAGTTTCTGAGAGCTGAGTGATACAAATATTTTTAGTTATTTGCTATTTCATTTAATAAATATTATTATTATTATTTAACTCGTCGCAACTCTGATTTTCTGAGTGATATCCTTTAAAATGGAAGCACAAACAAAAATATATCCCTGTTCTTTTATGTATTTTGCTTTTTCTCCATATACAGTAGCGGCCAAAAGTTTGGAAACATTCTTAGTAATTATTAAATAGTGTGCTAATTTCTTATTCTTTATTATCAAGGAATATTTTTTTTTTGCTTACAGTCTTAAGGGTACAAATGACAAATTGTGTTTGCTGTGGTACTACAGACTAGCATTAGAATACCTTCATATTATTTTATGACCAAAAATGATACGACAAAAGTATGGAAACATATTTTTTATTTCAAAATTAAATAGAATAACTCTAGAAAAGGATTTAAAAAATACACCAATTTTTTACAGACGTCTGTTGGGATATTTTGCCAAATATTTTTTAAATAATCAAATAAATCGTTCCTATTTTTAAAGTTTTTGTTGTTAGTTTGTCTTTTAACATCTCTATGTTCTATAGCACCAGTGCAGCGCCGAGCATCACAGTGCTGCGGGGTGACTCCGTGAAGGTGGGGGAGGGATTAGGCAGCGGCATACGCATCGCGATTAGAAATGACCTGGGAGCTGGTGAAATTGAGTATACCTTCATCGCGGATTCGACTAAATTTAGTAATATGTAGGTTTTAAGTAAATGAACAAGAAGAGCTCAGTACCGAAAAGCACTCAACATGGCGTCGTAAAAATCTCATTTGCATAAACATCTCAACGCCGTCAATGATTTCAGAAAAAAAATCTTTCGCACTTTTGCGCAGCCTAACCAGCGCGTAACACAATAAAAGGGTATGTCACCGTAAGTTGCTTCCAGCTCTTTTAAAAATACTTCAAACTGCCGTGGTTGAGACCTTGCTTTCTGCAGAAATTGACACGTGTTATTACTACATCCATAACAGATTTGAAATTACGGAAGGTTTTTGCACGTAGTTGTTCCTGATGTAATATGCAGTGTACCGATGATATCGGAGGTAGGCCAGCGTCGCTTACTTTTATTTTCATGCGCCCAGTAAAACCTTGTGCTTCCGATAACATTGCTGGCGCTCCATCAGTAACAACACTACGCAAACTTTTGAGCAGTATACCCAAGTCATTCATTGTGTATTCTGTGTATTGTGTATCTTCTTCCGGCCATTGTATCTTTGAGCGGGATAACGGTGATAGTAAAGACTATTTCGATACCTCTAACGAAAACAGCTAATTATGCTGTGTCAGAAATGTCTTTGCTTTCATCTAGAGCTATAGAATACTGCACAAAATGGGCACATTTTCCCGCAGTTGTTCTTTTAAATCTGCACCAAGTTCAAGTATCCGACGAGGAATTGTTTGCTCGGACATACTAATTGTCTCAAAGTTGCTTACAGCAGATGGGCACAATATTTCTGCGCACTCCACTAAGCATTCTTTGACAAGTGCACCGCAGTAAACGGTCTCCCACTTTTTGCGATTTTCAAAGCAACAATATAACTTGCATTACGACACCATTCATAATAATCAACTACGACCAAATTAATAATTACCTCTTCAGAACTTAGAAGGGCTGGTCTCAATACCGTGTGACAAATTAAACATTTTGCTTTTCCATCAGTATTTACAAAAAATAGGCTTCTTCCATGCAGGATTGAATGACATCGTTTAAAAAAAGATGCACGTTAAGACGCTAACAAACCTGACCACTTTGTCTTGTCCTATTAAGAAGTGGCCCGCGCCCGAGAGACAGTCGGCTAATATGTTTCTCTCTGTCGCGACGGCTGTGCGGTCGAGGTGGAGGGGGAACGGCACCGGTGCCGCTGGGTTCAGCACCAGAGCGCACCAGCACTAAGGCCCGTATCGTCAGTCGACCCTACAATTGTAGGGCGCGTTTATGGCCTCCTAGATTATCATACTCCTTTCTCTACTTCAAACATTTCTAGATTACACTTGTCCCGTGTCAGCGTCAACGCTCTCCTATTGTGAAAATATGTTATCCTTTTAAATTCTACGAAATTTCAGGCTGATAAAACATGATATAACTCAAAAGCAAGCACAATTTGATGCAAATAGATGTTTGTGACATAACCTCAAAATAGAGCACTGACATGGAAAAATAGAAAACTATGACAATCAAGGAGGCCATAAAGGCGCCCTACAATTGTAGGGGCGACTGACGATACGGGCCTAAGTGCTCGAGTTGGAGAGGCCTGTTCTATAGGGTTTAGGTCCGGGGATTGCGAAGGCCATGTAAGAACATTAACATTTTTTAGTCTTAACCAGTCGGTTACGAACTTTGAGGTATGCTTGGGGTCATTATCGCAAAGGCATTTCTTCTTCAGCAAAAGGGAGCATGTGTTCACTAAGAGTATCTTTGTAAAGTTTTTGATCAATTTTCACAACAATTTTAACAATTGGACCCGTTCTAGAACTAGAAAAACAGCCCCAAACCATGAAGTTACAAGAGTTTTTTTTTTAATGAGAGGCATTTGCACTGGACGCCTACCAAAAAGCCCAAAATCCACCAAGCGTCTCTGCACTGTTCTCATAGAAAGACTCTCGGCACCCTCTTCTACGATTCTTTTGAAAATCTGGCTGGCATTCGAGGATCTTCATGGGACAAACGTTTAATGTAGTGATCCAAAACATAATCGGTTTTTTCTGTCTTCCGCACCTGGGCCGTGTTGCTGTTGATCCGTATTCTTGATGTTTACTAATAATTTTCGAAATCGTTCTTCTTTTCATTTCTAATCTTTGAGAAATATCAACATTTCTGATATCACTTCTAGATTATTCAATCACTTTGACTCTTAAATCTTTTGAAAATTCTTTTACTTTTGCCATTCTCACTGATGTCAATATTTACCGCACGCAATATCAGAGTATCGCAGAACGAATAAATACGGCAAAACTGGTAAACTAAACGTTGTATTAGTACAGGAGCCAAACGTAGACTTTAATATTCATCCTGTATTATCTGTTCCTTCACAATTTTAATTTAGGTATATGAAATAGTTCATAATAATGTAAATATTTGTTTCCAAACTCTTGTCCGCTACTGTACCTATTAATCTGAACCTTACCTTATTCAACGCGCTGTATCCGGTCAGAATGATATGAGAGTTCTCGATCTGTATAACCCTCTGTCCCAATCTGACCAAATACGATCCGATACCGATCGCTCTGCACGTGACCATAGAAATCGTGACGATCTCGTCGTACGCCGCTGACGTTTCGCCTGCTATCATACCGGCGTATTTCAGATTCTCCACACCCAATCCGTCGTCCTTGCCTATGATGTCTGTCAGTTTGTATCGGGACTCTCCTTCGTCTTCTATCAATACCGCCCTTACGGAGTTGTGCGCACTTACTTTGGCGTAGTCCTCGGGGGTTAGGTACAGATACCTGAAATAGAAGTTGTAGGTGAGAACACGGAGGCAAATTACACTGATCAACAGCCAAAAAATATCCTAAATAAAATCAACAAAATATTACTATTTTTAATGTGCTAAAACCTGAATGAAACTTATTTTTTCAATATTAGTTCAAGTTTTAGAGATACGGTAATTATATGTGTTCCTGCTGTGACAGTGTTAATATACTGTAATTCACAAGAATGCACATGCTACATTTTTATATTCGGCAAGGAAAGATGATGTAATCGGCATGATTGTGTTACGTTATACATACGTGTACATTATATTGTTTTATATTAGCCATTTTTTCCTCAGTTGGTTGACAGCGTTCATGCAAGATGTCTCGAAAGTGTGTAAACAATCCAGATCAGTTTTGTTACGTGTGTGGTGATGTGACTTTTGCGTCTCAGAGACGGTCTATTACTCCACTAATAACAAAGGCATATCAGCTTTATTTCGGTTGTAAACTAGGTGATCAAGGCAAACAGTGGGCACCCCACATCTGCTGTAATACATGTGCTTCAAGTCTGAGGAGCTGGTTAAATGGCAAAAAACGGTCTATGCGCTTTGCTGTCCCAATAGTTTGGAGAGAGCCTACAAATCATATTAATGATTGTTACTTTTGCATGATACCTTGTGTTGGACAAGCCACAGGTATGTCCAAGAAAAAAAAATCTGTTATTAACTACCCAAACATACCATCTGCGATGAGACCTGTGCCTCACAGTGTCAAAAATCCTATTCCAAAACCCCCAGAATCCTACACTTGCGAATCAGAAAACGAATCAGATCATGGCGATCGAGTGATTCGTCAGGAAGAAGATATGCCATCAACGTCAAGAGATCCTGATTTTATACCGAGCACGTCATGCCACCAACCGCACAAAATAACACAGTCAGAATTAAATGATCTTGTAAGAGATTTACAACTTCCAAAATGTAAGGCAGAGTTGCTAGGATCAAGACTGCAGCAGTGGAACTTGTTAGAAGACGATGTTTCGGTATGTGTTTTTCGTAAACGCCACAAAGACTTAGAACCATTTTTCAATATGGAGAATAACTTGGTTTTCTGCAGTAACATTAACGGCTTACTGGCGGCTTTAAATATAAACTATAACCCAGAAGAATGGAGATTGTTTATAGACAGTTCAACATTGAGTTTAAAGGCAGTGTTATTGCATATTGGAAATATTTTACCATCTCTTCCTGTAGGGTATGCAGTTCACATGAAAGAATCATATGACAATATGAAGTACCTATTGACATGCATAAAATACGATGAGCACCAATGGCATATTTGTGGCGATTTGAAAGTTGCTGCACTTTTACTTGGGCTGCAGCTAGGCTACACAAAGTTTTGCTGTTTTTTGTGTGAATGGGACAGTCGGGCAAAGGCACTTCATTACACCAGACAAAACTGGCCTGTTCGTCAATTCCTAGAGCCAGGTCAAAAAAAATGTACAGCATAGGCCATTAGTAGATTCGAAAAAAAATGTATTACCACCACTGCATATCAAGTTGGGCCTTTGTTTGGGCCACAGATTCGAAATATTTTGAAAGATACACAGTTTGAAAACACTTTAACAGGTATTGAAAAAACTGCTTGGAATGATTTCCGTCTGGTGGTCACTAATTTCTTGGGAAATAGAAAAGCTGACAACTATAAAACCCTTGTCAAAAATATGCCGTCATCGTATCAAAAGATGGGCTGTAATATGTCTCGTTAAGATACATTTCCTACACTCACACCTGGACTTTTTTCCTGGCAATTGCGGAGCCGTAAGTGATGAGCACGGTGAACGTTTTCATCAGGATATTTCAACAATGGAAAAAAGGTACCAGGGAAAGTGGAATCCTTCCATGCTTGCAGACTACTGTTGGACTCTTGATAGAGATGCTCCAGAAACGATCCGTAAAAGAACAGCAAAAAGACAGCGCATATAGTGATTCTTATAAGTATATGAATCTTGTTACTTTTTTAATATATCCTTAAAAATAAAAAGTTTTTTTTCTAAACCGCAACTAATTTTTTTATTTCATTGTCATTTTTGGATTCAGCGCCCCAAAATTAACAAAGAAGTGCACTTTTCCCACAAGATACAATTAAAAAACTAAAATTTGTTGTCCAGTGTTATTGTAAAAACGGGTACTTTTCCGTTATAACCGAGCTTACCTCATTTTTATCAAAAATTAAAGGATGGAAGTGGCTATATGGAAAAAGCAAAAACTCATTCAAACATCTGAGTAGATATGTGGATAGTAAACTACTGTTTCAAAACCATTATATCAAAAATATCAAAAAAGATAAATCTCTCTATAGAGTTTCTCATAATATTGGTATGTATTCAAAAAAAAAGTGTACAAAACGATAATTCTTCCCCTTTTTTTATATTGTTCAACCAACTTGTTTACCGCAAAAGAAAACATGTTTTCAAAATTACAAATTCGACAAAATGAAACCATGAGAATCATTTTAAATAAAAACAAAAAATATGCTATGAATAAGCCGATGTTTGAAGAACCGCAGTGGTCGAATATAAAAAATTTCATATGTTATTTAGTTCTCATTTTCATTATCAAATCAAAAAATCATTTAGAAAACTTCACAATATTCAAAGTGATTATCATCACTATGAAACTAGGGGCAGTTTAGAGTTTCATCTGCAAAATTGTAATAGTACCATAACTAGCAAATTTGTATTTAAAAATGTTTAAGGTGAAATTAAAAAATAACTTTATGAATACTCAAAATGCACAAAGATGTAATTTCAACAGACAGAATGTATTACAGAAAATTGATTCAGAAAATGTGTAAAATTTTAAAAAATTAACATTGTAGCATTAATGCTAAATGAATCTTCAATAAACAAACAAAATTACTGAACACAGACGCCAAACATGGCCGTAAACTGGTTTTCTCCTACTAAATTGAGCTTTGCATACAAAAAACTGTTTTAAATGAAGTTAAAAAATTGTTATTGATCGTTTTTTGCAGATGTTTTCACGATTTTTGACGGTGTCATCAAGATCATATGAAATAACAGATCGACTAACTGTACTAAGTGCGAAGCTTAACCTTTGGAGAAATAGCGCACAAATAAATCTTCACACAGCTGGTTTAGCACATATTAATTGGGTAACGAAGGACCCTGTTTTTTTTTTTTCGAAGTAGCCACGCAGGCAGAAGCTTAAATTCCAGGGCACCGCGGCTGCTATGAAGGGCTTAAAAAAACTCCGATTTTTTAACTGCCTAAGGTTGGTAGAACTGGGAAAAACCTCCTCTTGTAGATTGCTCCACAATCTCGATACCCTAGGGACAAAGGAGCGGTCGTATCGGCCAGTTCTGGATGTACGAAGTTCGATACGGTTAGGATGGGAGGCCGAAGTCAGGCGGGTATGTCTGGCAGACACATCGCGCGGCGGAATTTTACCGAACAATGATTATTGGCGAAACCGATCATGATTGGAAGCGAGCAATAAAACAAATGAATTTTTACATAAGAACGTACCTAAATCCTCTGTCAGGTTCCTTATTATCTTCCCAAGCTATCCTGAATACGTTTTTCACCTCTTCAGCCAAACCAATTCGAGCACCACTGTTTGCAGAAATATAAATCCTTGGGATTTTCAGTTTTCTCGCAAATTCACTAGCTAATCCGAAAACCTGAAAAGTAACAGTTTTAAAACAACTAAAATAATGCCAACTGTGAACCTGTATATTGCAACAGTATAACCATACAAATCGAGATGAAAATCCCGGTTTTTCGGTCGCAGGTTAATTAGAACATTGCTCTTAACTTACAGTAATGGACAAAAAGGATATGGACAAATATGAATATTTACCTAAATACCTTTAGAAAACGAATTCATACTTAATTGCGTTATTAGTAGAAAAACTAAATTCCTTATTTTTACATTATCTGCAATGAACACAATACAAGTCTGAATATAAGCGCTTTTTTATGAACGTCAAAAATATGTAGACAAATTCTTTTCAACATTAGTTTAGTACAGTTTCGTGTCAGAAGAGGATCAGTTTATATTCATCAAGTATTGTGGAATAAGTTGAGTGATTTTAAGACCATGCCGCGTGGACCAGAAATTTCTTTCGATGTGAAAACTAATATCATTGAGTTATACAAAGATGGTCAACGTCAAGTCGACATTGCCAAAAATTTGAAGCTGAAGCGTAAATCAGTTTGGGCAATATTGAACAAATATAAACAAGAAGGTACCTTGGAAGCCTCTAAGAGAAGTGATCGGCCTAGAAAACTAAATGCTAGATCAGTTAGATTAATAAAAGTAATTTCGTCTAAAGATCAGTTTAAAACCCCAAGACAAATAAAAGCCGAAATCGAGACAAAAGGAAATTTCAGTGTTTCTACGAAAACTATAAGTAGTCTCGAGGAAAAACCGTAAGGACCGATTACAATTTGCACAGTTGCATCTTGATTGGAGCATCTGTGACTGGAAGAGGGTATGTTTCAGTAACAAATCCAAGTTCAATATGATTGGATCAGATGGTGTTCATTACGTTAGACGTCCTAGTGGACAAAGATTGAACCCCAAGCACACTTTGCCCACTGTCAAACATGGAGGCGGGTCTGTTATGGTCTAGAGGTGCCTTTCGGGGTTTGGGATGGGACCTTTACATAGAATAGATGGCATTATGGATAAGTTTGTATACACAGACATACTAAAGCATGTCATGTTACCCTACATGGAAGACAATATGCCCTCAAGATCAATCTTCCAGCAAGATAATGACCCGAAGCACACTTCAAATCTCGCAAAGAAATTCTTTCTGGATGAAAAAATACCAGTTCTCAAATGGCCTTCACAGTCTCCCGATATAAACCCCATTGAAAATCTATGGGAATACTTAGATAAGCAAATACGAGATAAAAATTATTCAATCAAGGATGAACTTTTTGCCGCTTTAGAGCAAAAGTGAAGACATATTGATGATTTTTTTATCAAGAAACTTCTACAATCTATGACGAGACGATGCCAGGCGGTGATTGATAATAATGGTTATGCTATAGAATATTAACACAAACATGGTTGGTTTTCTATAATTCAATGAACTTTGCTTCTTTTTTCTATAATTGTTTTGTTGTCTATATATTTTTGTCCTTCATAGTTCCAGTTTTTTCAATTAATTTTTTATTGACGGGAGTCTAATGCATTTATTTATGTATAAGTGAGTATTATGCTATAACGAATTATGTATACAGGGTTGGTGTATTAATAAAACAAGTTAAAAAAGAAATACAGCACAATATTAATTTGTCTATATACTTTTGTCCATTACTGTATATCTATGGAAAAGCGTTTTTCAATATCATGTTTGTAGTAAAACAGTAGTTAAATTTAGCCAGCTAGTTAGTTAGAAATACCTGACGTTTGTTAACACAGACTTTGGCGTTTATTCAAAAATTAACAAATTCATATCAATTTATCGATAAATATAAATTAAAATTGTTTACAAAAAGGATTGTAGCTCTAGGAAACTGTGCCATTTTTCGCTCTCTATTATGCTTTTATTTTTAGTCACCAATGATAATGAACACTATTTCCTCTTCGTTTGAGAAATTTTGTGCTCCTTTTTTATGTTCTCTTTCTCCATGCTAGAAAACAGTTTTAGCAACAAACACGTTATTAATTACAAGTTAACTTCCTGGTTATAGTTAGCTAACCAGAAAGTTAACTTGAAAATGAAAAACCGAGCCTGTTGATTGAAAACCGATATGTAACTGGATATACTTATTTTTATAACTTTTTGAATTACCTTATCCTCCCTGGGTCCAAAAGATCCGATCAAGTAGGTTAAATCGTTGGCGATAACAATGATATCTCTACCATCTGGATATTCTGGGGTATTCAGGGTCAGTCTCCAAGCTACCATACCAACATTATTTTCACCAGGTACCCGTTTCTGTTCGATCAGCCTTGTCTCGGTTTCAGGATCGAGGATCAATTCCACAAAGTCCATCAGTTTATCTGGGACCTTAACATGTTCTGAAACAATAATGTAACATAAATCTCATGTATGTTATAATTTAGGGGTTGAGAATCACATAGTGAGAAAGAGAAACTAGGATTCTAAAATTCTAAAATACTCTACAGAAACAGCAAGAAGACTGAAGAACAACTTCAGTTGAGAAATAATGCACTGTAACAGTATTTTTAGATTTCAAAAGGGCATTTGAAACTATAGATAGGGCAAAATTGAAATTACAGCGACCTATCTGCCCACACTATTTTTCCTTACCTGACAACCTTTCTCTACAATAATACTTCCACTGCTTATCAACCATCTGCCTGAACATATCAGGGAAATCGTAGACATAGGTGGTGCCAGATGACTGAGCTTGGAACCTCTTCTGCTGCAAAAAGTCCTTGGGAATATAAGGTGTTGAGATCGGCAGCCCATGCAAAGGTCCTTGCTTATCACCATAAGCCTGGAACTTTATTATACCTACCGAAAAAAAAAACAATAAACAATAATTTTAATAAATTTAAATATTCATTCCTACGAGGCTTGTCCCTAAAATATGCTACTTTTGTTATACAGGGTGTCCGCAAAGTTGGGGTTTTTCTTTACACGACGTGTAGATCTTGAAAACATAAGCAATTTTTCTTAGTACCATATACACCAATGTCTTAAGGGAACCGAGATAAAGGGCTCTGCAACATCAAAATTATCTTAATACCGTCCTGTGGCCGCGACATCCCCGAGTGGTACTGGGACACTAGCTCAACCCGACGACAGAACTGGGTCGGGGTCAGTGTGTCAGATGAGTATGCAACCTTCAACCGACGGTTACGGTCACGCGTGTAGAGGTAATCGCGTAGACGAGAATCCCTCAACAAGCACTAGAGACGTGGCTAGAGAAGTGCAAATATCAAAAACTAAAGTGTGGCAAACGCTGCGTGAAGAGGGGCTGTATCCGTTTCACGTCCGACGTGTACAAGCCCTTCAACCTGATGATTTTCCAGCAAGAGTGCGGTTTTGTGAGTGGTTGTTGCATCAACATGACAATAATCCGGACTTTTTGAAGTGTATATTGGTGACAGACGAATCTACGTTCACGCGTAATGGGGTGAATAATTTTCGCAACACTCATGTTTGGTCAGTAGAAAATCCGCACGCTGTCCGTCGGGCACATTTTCGGTGAATGTTTGGGCTGGCATGGTGAACGGTATGCTCATTGGACCATTTATTCTCCCAAATCGATTGGACGGGATGCAATACCTAGACTTTTTAGGCAACATTTTGCCTTCATTGTTTGCTTGCGTCTGCTCGGTAGCGCATCAGCTGATTTCATTTTCTGTTGGAGCGGTACTTAGCCCTTCTCGTCAACTGGAGAGTGAGTACTTTTTCCTTTATTTTTTTTTACTTGGTCGCCCTCGTTTCACTACACATTACCTTTGTTATTTCAAGGGTAGTTGTTTCTGAAAAGGAAAACCCCAACTTTGCGGACACCCTGTATACTTGAATTTGTAGAGATCACAACCGATCAAGAATTACTTAAGGAGACTCTCTAAGCATAATCCTTATTTCACTCAAATGTCAAATACGAGCAGGAATTATCACTGCATGGCTTTTTGCGCCTAAATTAACTACCTATTGTAGAATAATCGAAAAGCTACCTGTTTCAGGATCTTCAATCTCTGTATACAGGTTGATGTCGAGGTAGTATCCACTGTCGTTAGCGATACATAACCTCAAAGGCGTCGTTTCAGCGTTAGGAGCAGAACGAATTACCAGCTTTATCTCAGCCTGCAAGACACGTAACTTCCAAAGCCTTGGTCCATATCGCATTACCATACTCGTCACAGCTTCTTCAATCTGAAATATAAACATACATAGATCATTAGAATAACCTATATTAGAATCATGGAGGAGAGTGCTGTTATTGGGCTAACGAAAATCCACGACAGTTACACGAAAGACCGCTGCACACCCCAAAAGTGACGGTTTGGGACGCCGTATCGCAAACTTGCATGATTGGCCCTTACTCGTATCGGTGACAGATCGTAATACAAAAACATCAATAGATATGAGCAATTATGTCCGTCCAGGATATCCGTCATCATTTTGTCTACAATGCATGATGCTATAGAATAGTATAAAACTCAATTATTCAATAATTCTCACCTTTGTTGGGTCCATTATAACGCTGGGAACAAAGCTGAGGAATACATGGTTGCAGTCTGTCTTTTTCGACTGTGGATGCGAGAATGCGATCTCCAGCTCGTCCATGGCTTCTAACAGTACGCGTTCACCTTCGTTTTGTAGATACTCAAAAGATGCTTCTTTAGTTATCAGATCCGAATGTCGAATAATTGTTCTGATGAAGAATCTGTAATCAGTAATTTCTTTGCCGCCCTTAGCTTTGCCCAGGTATAGATGCATTTTCTGGTTGGAAGTTGGTAGAGCTTCCAAATTGTAGGACCGCATTCTGTTAATTTCCAGCTGGTAGGCACATGCAGGTTCCAGGTGACGATATATCCTGTCTTCCACGAAATTATCTCTTGCCCTGAAAAGCGGGAAAACACGATATAGCAGGCATTTTGAGTATTTATCAAAAGTACCAGAAAAAATTCTATAATAGATGAATAAGAGTAAACTGGTTCTTACCTACAATCCTTTCCTAGCATTTTATGAACAACTTGTGAATATTTTTCTTGACAGTTAAAATTAAGAGTAAAAAACCGTAAATCTCAAATGGATAATATTATCTCGAAATTGGAGATCCTTACACTATATCAAGAAATTTATAAAAAATTAAAGTTTCAATAACCACTTTATGACGTATCATAGCAACTTTTAGATTCAGCAAAAAAGAATTTAACCAGAAAATATACTAAGTGACATATAAATCCGAACACCCAGTTTAAATGGTTTTATTTTAATAAAATTTTGTATAAGTACTTAATGGAGCATAATAAGTAAATGATAAAAATTTCAAAATGATTGCACTGAGGAGGACGTTGCAAATTGAGCAATCTCCTACCCATCATATCCCACACGTGCTCAATTGGGGATAAGTCGGGAGATCTTGGTGGCCATGGTAACAATGTGACATCATGTTGAAAGAAGTCTATTGTGACTCTTGCAACATGTGGTCGGGCATTATCTTGTTGGAAAGTTGGATCTGTCAGGGTATCAAGATAGGGTAAAAGATGGGGTTCTAGAACTTCGTGGATATAACGCTGCGCGTTCATGTTACCTCTGATGAAGATTAAAGGTGACCTGGAACCATAAGCTATAGCACCCCAAACCATAACTCCAACAGTGTGATGAATATGTCTTTCAACAAAAAACTGTGAATTCCTCCTTTCACCACGTCGCCTTCTAACCCTGGCACGACCATCGTGCATGCCTAAACAAAATCGAGACTCGTCACTAAAGACAATACTGTTCCATTCCTGATCCCAGAGTGACCGTTGTCTGCACCACTCAAGGCGATTACGTCGGTGTTATCGAGTTAAAGGGAGGACCCAGTGTGGCCGGTATGAAAACAAGCCAAAACTTCTCATTCGTCGGTAAACACTTCGCATGCCAATAGGTCTTCCGTGTTCTGCAAACCATTCATTTGCAATGGACCTGGTAGTGGAGAAACGGTCCCTTAAGGCCAATAATCTTAGGCGGCGATCTTCACGGTCTGTTGTTCTACGGCGGCGTCCAGTGCCCCTTGCTCTTTGCGTACGGCCTTCTCGAAGCCATGCCTGACAACACCTAACCACAGTGTCTACACTTCTTAGCTCTCTAACTGCAATTGCCCGAAAAGAAAGTCCAGCTTCCCGAAGTCCCACTATACGGCCCCTATCAAACTCACTAAGTTGACGAAATCGTACAGGTCTCCGTACTCTAGGCATCGTAACCGATCGTAAAGGATGTCAAGAACCAAAATCCGCCAACGTTGATTCTTTACTGCGGCTGAAATATTCATTTTTAGAGCGTTAGTGAATTAAAAAAAAGCAGTATAAAAACCGGAATGTCCAACTGATAAGGGTGAAAATTTTTTCACTTGTTATTTACAGTAAGATAAATACATTCACCAACTTTTATTAAAATAAAACCATTTAAACTGGGTGTTCGGATTTATATGTCACTTAGTATAATAAGTTCAGGAAATAAAACCAAGGAGACATGGAAAGTTGTAAATGAATTAAATGCAAACCTCTTATCTCCATCAACATACCACCTATAAATTATGATTTACTAAACCATTATTACAGCACAATAGCAGATAAACTGAACAATACTATATAAAAATACTCATGATCCGTTAACAAGTCTAAATCATATAAATATAGTTTTGTTGTTTCTACCTTTTCTTGCATTTAATAAGTGCTTGTTCAATATTCATCACAACTAGGTAAGTAACTTAAAAATTCGAAATGAAAGACAAAGCTTTATATACGATGACACTGACTGATGCTAAATGTTCGTCCTAGTATCCATGATTATTATTGTTTGCCATGCATGCCATTATTATAATTTAGTTGAATTTTATTATAAACTCAAATAGCTTCACAATGATTGAAGATACGTATAAACTTCATACAAAAGTTACTAGAAACTTCTTGGAAAATCTAAAACATTCTAAAAATTGGTGGTTTCCATTCAAAAATCTAAAGTGTAACGCAATATCTTATTTTTTGATCACCCTGTATTGTACGGCTATACAGACATCCCCTAGAAATCAATATTGACGTGTCCGAGCATTTTTTCCAAAATATACCAAGCGAGTCCCAATTATATAGCTACATTCGGGGCTTTATTTGTAAATCTTAAAATAATGATCAACATATTGTCCATTTGAGAAACAGCAACTCTAATTTTTAAAGGTAAATCTAAATTTAAAACATTAAATATAAATTACGATATTAGACGAAAACAAGATCTCAAATTGTAGTGCATAAAAAATACGAGGGTGGTCCCAGAAGTACCCGGCCTGGCCTAGAGATGGCGATAGTTGTTTGAAAAATATCATTATGTGTCAAGTTTGAAGACGCCACGTTGTTTAGTATTTGTTTGGCAGCCATCAATACTGAACGTTTTCAGTGAATTTGTGAAAATGGAGAAAATTGGACATCATTATATGGTACAATACTTTTATTTAAAAGGCCTCAGCCCAACCAATATAAAAGCTGAACTGGATTCTACTCTGGGTGAGTCTGCTCCTTTGTTTACAACAGTAAAATATTGGGTAGCAGAGTTTAAACGAGGCCGTATGAGCTGCCAAGACGAGCATCGCAGTAGTCGACCAAATGAGGTGACGACTCCAGAAACGGTGAAGAAAATTCACAAAGCGGTACTGAATGATCGTGGACTGAAAGTGCGCGAGCTAGCAGACATAGTATTCATTTCAAAAAGTGCGGTTCATCGCGTATTATCTGAAAATTTGGACATGAGTAAGCTATGTGCAAGATGGGTGCCGCGATTGCTCACAATCGAGCATAAACAGTGTCGTGAAGATGTTTCAATTGAGTGTTTAGCGAAGTTTCACAGCAATAAAGCAGAATTTTTGCGTCGTTTCATGACCAAGGATGAAACATGGGTCCATCACTTCACTCTCGAGATAACAGAACAATCAAGACAATGGACTCAAAAGGGACAACCGGCTCCAAAGAAGGCGAAGACCGTTTCATCTGCAGGCAAGGTTATGGCGCCGGTTTTTTGGGATGCGCGTGGGATAATTTTCATTGACTATCTTGAAAAAGGTAAAACTATCAACGGCGAGTATTATGCGAACTTATTGCAACGTTTAAGCGATGAAATCAAGCAAAAACGGCCGCATTTGGTTAAGAAGAAAGTGTTGTTTCATCAAGACAATGCACCAGCTCACAAATCCGTTATTGCAATGGCAAAAATTAACGAATTAAAGTTTGAATTGCTACCTCATGCACTCTATTTACCAGATTTAGCCCCCTCGGATTATTTTCTGCTTCCAAACTTGAAAAAATGGCTCAGTGGTCACAGATTTTCCAACGATGAAGAAATGATGTCGGCAGTTAATGCCTATTTTGAGGAACAAGACAGTTCTTATTATAAAAAGGGTATCGAACTTATTGAACATCGCTGGGAAAAGTGTATAGAGCTCAAAGGAGATTATGTTGAAACATAAATACATTTTTTTACAAAAATTTTGTGTTTTCTTCGTTGGTTCTGGGACCACCCTCGTACTATGAAAAACTCAATAATTTATCATGGTTTGAAAATGTATATGTGTCTCCCTGATGCTATCAAAGGAATTAACAATTTAACGATATTGCCCCGTGAACTTAAAAACTTTTTAATATGCAATCCATATGAGGCCCTGTGTGAGTTCTACAATTCACCTACTCAAGATCCACTTGCGTAATTATATTATAGTTTAGTTTTAAGTTAGTTTGTCATTAAACATGATTGTATTCTTCAATCTAATTTTGTATAGAGAAAACATCTTACCTGTAAGTGAAATACTTCGGCGACTGCTTGTGCTTGAGTACAGTAAACGTGATCCGCCTGATTTTCCTCGCGACCAGCTCTTCTCTGTATTTCGCGCAGAAAGCAGCGAACATCTTGCCCATCGACGAATCATCCTTGTCTCCGTCATCCTTGATCGCGATAATCAGGATGTGTATCGGCTCCTGGACGATATGCTCCTCGACGATGCTCGTCCTTCTCGCGTCCAAGCTCAGACTGACGTCGATCGAGGTGCTATTCCCTTTCGACTCGGAACCGCTGTCCATCGCGTTCAGGTCTTTGGTGGAAATCGTCGCCGGGCTGGCAAAGTCCTCGATCAGGTCAAAGATCTCATCCGAGTTCTCCTCGAATTGCGGAAAGTTTTCGAAAGCTGCCATGCAGCCGGTTCGTTGGAATGTGTCGATGATTTTCGGTTGCTCCCGCGTACCTTCTGCAAAGATATGAGTAAGATGTTATGTCAAGTGTTCAAAATATATCAGTAGGGGTGTCACAGGGGAGTAAATTACTATTTACTATTTATATAATGGGTGATTATTTTGCTAGTATCTTTTTGGCAACACTGTTTTTGACAGATGACGCGTGAATCGTGTCTTGTGTCATTGTCAAACTTGTTCAGTTTGGTCTATAATTTAACCATGAATCGACTTACGAACGAACAACGCTTGCCAAGTATTGAATTTTACTGTCAAAATTCATGCTCGGTTAAGAGAGTGCATCGAGCACTGCCTCCAATTTATGGGCAATTTGGTCGGCCTACTGAGGAAGCTATTCGGAGGCTTGTGACTAAATTTCGAACCCAGTTTACATTATTGGACATTAAACCACCAACACGCAGACGTAGAGTGAGGACTGAAGAAAATATTGCGGCTGTATCCGCCAGTGTTAGTGATGACCGTGAAATGTCGATTCGCCGCCGTTCGCAGCAATTGGGACTCTGTTACTCCACTACGTTGAAAATTTTGCGACAGGATTTGGGTGTAAAACCTTATAAGATACAGCTGGTGCAAGAATTGAAGCCACACGACCTCCCACAACGTTTCCAATTTGGTGAATGGGCGTTGGCAAAGTTGGAGGAAGATCCACATTTTTATCGAAAAATTGTGTTCAGCGACGAAGCTCATTTCTGGTTGAATGGGTACGTTAACAAGCAAAATTGCCGCATTTGGAGTGAAGACCAGCCAGAAGCATTGCAAGAGCTACCAATCCATCCCGAAAAAATCACTGGAGTGGATTATGGGCCGGTGGCATCATGATGGCCGTACTTCTTCAAAGACGACAATGGCCGGAACGTAACTGTGAATGGCGAGCGCTACCGTGCGATGATAACAAACTTTTTTTTGCCCAAAATGGAAGAGCTGGACTTGGCTGAGATGTGGTTTCAACAAGACGGTGCCACATGCCACACCGCACACGAAACAATGGCCCTATTGAGAGGCGAGTTCGGTGAACAGTTTATCTCACGTTTGGGGCCCGTCAATTGGCCGCCTAGATCGTGTGATTTAACGCCGTTGGACTATTTCTTGTGGGGCCATGTTAAGGCTAATGTCTACAGGGATAAACCAGCAACGATTGACGCACTGGAAGCCAATATTGAAGCATTTATTCGTGAGATACCGGCCGATATGTTTGAGAGAGTGTATCAAAATTGGACCATCTAAAGCGGAGCCGCGGCCAACATTTACATGAAATAATCTTTAAACATTAAATTATATCGACCGTTCTATCGACTCAAATAAAGATTTAATCGTTTTTTCAAATTTTTTTTGTTTTTTTTGAAAATCAAATCCTATACCTCTTAAAAATTACCCGTTAAATGATATCTCTGACATTTTAGAACACTGCAAAATTCAAATATTTGCGGACGATTCATATATATATTCATATATATATAGCATAAGCATTTAGACATTGCTTTAGAACTGTTAAATAGTGATATTGAAAAACTTATGAATTGGTTAAATGTCAATAAACTCATGATTAATGATGAAAAAATTGAAGTAGTCGAGTCATTTAAACATCTTGGTATATATTATGTCGATATTAAGCTACTGTTTCACGAACATTATGAATACATCATTTCAAAAATATCGAAAAAGATAAATTCTATAGAGTTTCCCATAATCTTAGTATGTATTCCAAAAAAATTGTGTATAACACTATAATTCTTCCCCATTTTTTTATATTGCTCAACCATCTTGTTTACAGCAAATAAAAACATTTTCAAAATTACAAATTCTACAAAATAAAGCTATGAGAATCATTTTAAATAAAAACAAATATACTAGGATTAAGTCTATGTTAGACGAATTGCAGTGGTTGGATGTGAAAAATTTCATATATTATTTAGTTCTCGTTTTCATATTCAAATTAAAAAAACATTTATTACCACCATATATAGAGAACGTCAAAAATTAAATAGTCATTATCATAACTACGAAACTAGAGGCAGTATAGATTTTCATCTGCAAAATTGTAATAGTAGCTTAACTAGTAAATCTATATTTCAAAAGGGAGTAATTGAATTTAATAAACTGAATAATGATATTAAACAAAGTTCGAATTTAAAAATGTTTAAGGTGAAATTAAAAAATCACTTTATGAATAATCAAAATACATAGTGACGTAATTTCAATTTTAATAGACAAGAATGTAGAATTACAGAAAATGGATTGAAGAAAAATATGTAACCGAATCATTATACAACATTGACATTGTAGCATTAATGCTAAATACATCTTCAACAACAACAAGATAATACCACCGGTACACCATCGAAATCCAGCCATAACTATCGTGAGATATGAAGAAAATTCTGAACACCGCAGAGTCAACTATACCCGTGTTCTCACTACAGTGAATTTTCAAGCGTCACCAAGTCATTAGAAAAATGGAACTCAACCGAGAACATGTTCGCGCCATAATTTATTACAACTTTCAGATACAATTATCGCAACAAGAATGCCTTGCTGAGTTACTATCTGTTTTCGGCAACGAAGCGTCACATCAGTCGACAATTTCCCGTTGGTATGGAGAATTCAAACTTGGACGGGTGAGTCTTAGCGATGATCCCAGGGTGGGTGCACCAAAAACGGCAGTCACCCAGGAAAACGTCGATGCTGTGCGCAAACTGAAGATAGACATATGACATATCGCGAGATTGGGGCGTCCTTGAAGATCTCAAAGAACTCAATTCAAAAAATTTTACATGAATTAGGAGTAAGAAAATTAGTTTCTCGTTGGATACTCCACCTGTTGACTGAAGAGCAGAAAGCAGCCAGGGTTAATTGGTGTCAAAAAACGCTTGACCGTTTCAATTCCGGAAACTCAAAAAATGTGTACAGCATTGTTAGTGGTGATGAATCATGGATTTACTGTTATGAACCAGAAAATCAACGACAGTCGGCTGTTTGGGTGTTCCAAGGTGAAGAAAAGCCAACAAAAGTCATCCGTTCTCGAACTGTTTCGAAAAAGATGGTCGCGACATTTGTGTCAAAAGCAATATTGCAACAATTCCTCTTAATGAGCAAAGAACTGTTACTGCGGATTGGTATACCACCATTTGTTTGCCAAAAGTCATCACCAAGCTTCGAAAAATCAACGCCGAAAGAAGAATCATCCTCCACCAAGACAATGCAAGCTCGCACTCTGCCCCAAAAACAAGGCAGTATTTAACGGAAAAAAACGTGGAATTATTGGACCATCCTCCATATAGTCCCGATCTAAGTCCTAACGATTTCTTTACTTTCCCGAAAATTAAAAACAGACTGCCTGGTCAAAGGTTCCAGTCACCAGAAGAAGTAGTCGACGCATTCAAAAATGACGTTTTGGATCTATAAGTGCTTCGAAAATTGGTTCGAGCGCATGCAGATGTGTATTAATCTTTGTGGAGAATACTTCGAAAAACAATAAAGTCATTTAAAACTACCTACCGTGATGTTTTATTTCCATATGCAAAACTTAAAAGACATCCCTCGTACTCCAGAAACGATTCGTAATTGTTTTCGACATACTGGTTTAGTGAAAAACATAACTGAAATAGTCAACGATTTGAAGAAGATGAAATTCCATTAAGTGATTTACTGAAAATCAAAAGTTTACTGAATATAGACAAATTTAATGAGTATGTAAATGTTGACAATAATTTAATAGCAACACAGGAATTGTCAGACTCCAATTTGGTTAATGAAGGATCCGTTGATAACGAGCAGGAAGACGAACTAGAAAACAACGATGAAGAAGAGCTGCCAGTGATAACTAAGGAGGCATTAGACTGCGTGAGAAAGTTGCAACGTTATTCTCAGCTAGAAGAAGATAGTACAGCCACACTTACCGAATTAAATAAAATTCAACTTGCTGTTCTAAATAATTATATAAAAAAACAACCTGTACAAATGAAACTTACTAGCTCTTTTACCAAATAGTTTACGGTTTTTACACATACCTACACAATACGTATGCGTGTAATAGTGTATCAGATTCCGGAAAAATGCAAATTTCAAAATTACGTACAACTTTTTTGTATGTATCTTGTAATATATGTTAAACAAACACATTTCTGATGCTTTTTTCATTTAAAAAAAAAAGTGTTTCTTTTAAGATGGTCATCCGTCTATAATAGACTATTTGTCACAGTCCTGCCGAGTTCGTTATAAGCGGGTTGCGCTGTATGTTACTTGAAATTATCGTTTGGTCTCCTTACCAGTCAGTTCTGTAACACAGTCAAGCTTCACCAGTCTGTTAGGGTGATTCGGCGGTAGGGTAAACATAAAATGAACCACAGGTACTTCTCCACTGAGCTCCAAATGTTGTAAACAGCTTAGATTGTAACTGGTATAGGCTCTTCTAACGTAGACCTCCAATGCAGCATTACAAACAGCCCTAGAATCAAAATCTGAAGATAGTATCCGGCGTGGATCGAAGGCAACATATCAAACTCAATCTCAAAAAAACGAATGGATCATGTCCAAGACTTTTTACATTATGAAAGTCTGATGTCCATTTAAGCGGAAGAGGAAACATGTCATAAATGGAGGGTACCGGGGAATAACGACAATAGTCCATCCGGACTGATTTTGAGAACATCGGTAATTAAGGTTTACTTACTTGTCGGAAAGTAAAATTGACGAAAAAATAAGTCATTAAGAATATATTTGCTAAACAGTGTGTTTATTGGTAAAATAGATTTTACAAAATGAACTTTTACTCAAAACTAGCAATTTTTCAATTCATCTCTCCAGTCATCCGGTACCTGAGTGTATGCTCTTTGGCTCACGAGACTCATATCTCTTATCACACTCGAGGTATGAATGCCCCCTGATCGGGAATATTATTTTCACAGTAGTAAAACGGTTTTTCTTGGTAACCAAGTAATGCAAAAACCGAATAACTGTAAAGTTTTTATTTTGCCCTGCACAGGAGTCACAGAAAATGGCAAGTTATTTTACTTCCATAGGCAGGAAGTTATAAAAAAGTGATACAGCATAGAACAGACATCGTCAGCTCCTTTCTTAGCAATACATTCATCGTAGGTATAAAAGATAGAATTTGAGTTTGACAGAATGTGGATGTTAAAACTGATGAAATTTAGTTGCCGCTTATAGTAAACATCATTTGGCGTGATATTTGGACAGGGCAAGTTCTTTTGGTAATCCATCGTGATACTTTCGATAGCAGGAAACTTCTCTTTAGACTGTAAAATCGCTCACTCCTTTTTTGATGTAGTGTCTTCTCAAGTGTCTTTTTCTCCAAATTATTACTTGCTGACTGCCTAGTTTGTTCCGTGTGGGAATTTAAGGTAGCGGTAAAGATTTCTCGGAAGGATTCATAGGAAATCTTGTTTTCAACTTTGCTAATAGAATATATTTTATGCAATTTTGCGATATTTAGATTTTCAGGCAGGTAAACTTTTTGCGAATCTGCCAAAGGATAATGAGATTTGCGGTATTAATAAACTCGGTCACTTTCTGTTTTGTGTTTTCTGAAAGTTTTTGAATTCGTGTGTTGTGTTTTCCTCGCATGTCGATGGGCGATTTCCCAGTTGCAACTAACGAGTCTCTTATGTACCGCACTCGACAAAGGGTAATTCCGTGTAAAGACAAAAAAGCCTTAAGACAAACTGGAACATTTTCAACTAATCGGACACGATAACTAAATGAAGCCTTATTAAGCCTTGACTCTGCTTCATTTTTTCGAGGGCGTCTACGCATGACAGGAAGAACAGCGATAAGACCACTAAGATAAGCGTTTTGTTTCCTAGTTCGTTAAATTCACGAAGAAGTCTACAGCGTTCAGGTTCAGGAACAGTAGTAAAACAGCGAAAACGTCCACAAAAACAATCCAAGTTCGTGGGTAATGGCGCGCAACGTTTTCATTACGTCTCTTTGTCTTCCTGTGTCCATATGGACTGATGCCGTTTTTCCATACACGCGCTGCCATTCTTCCCCGGCACAGGGAATCTTATAGCTGTTGTTTAGTGAACCTAGGCCCTTTGTTACAATTTAAAAACCTGATTACAAGATAGCATCAGGAAAATGCCACCAAAATAAACTGAAACTCCATTTAGCCAAATAATGGACTAACGCCGTTTTTCCCCGGTACCCTTCAAACGTGTGTACCAATGTTTCTCAAAATATATTTCTTGATTCTCTATTAAGTGACGTGTATTTACCTGTTCATGTGGTAGAAGAAGTCGTGCAGAATATCGAATATTGACGTTTCGGAAACAATGAGCTTTTGAAGATTCTCCGGGTGGAATTCGTGTCCGTACATATCGACCGCCGAAAGGAATATGCTTTCCATCTGGTTATGTCTCAGCTCATACGCCGGCTGGTGAGCTGCGATCAGCACTTGTCTTGCTCTGAGAGCCACCCGAGAATGTTCGCTGCGATTTAGTGATGTCAGTTCCGTCAAACAACTGGCAAGTTCATCTGTCAGGCCTGGCTCGTTGCCCCACAGGTGGTCTATCAACATGGTAACAAGCAGGTTCTTCTTAGCTACCTGGAACCCAACGAACATTTCAAGTTATAGTTACGTTAATTCGTCCACAAAATATGTTAAAAAGATTGCACAAAGGGTACTTTAAAAGTTTTGCAATATGACTTAATAAACGGACGCAGGAGGCTGCGTGTTGAGACATGACCATGAGTGCATAGTAACCACCAGCAGCACGTCTGCTGATTTAGTAGTTCATTCATATTGACAGTGAACAGTGCGAACTATGGCATCGTGGTCAAGTAGTGAGATAAAGGCAGTTTTACGGTATAACTTTACGCGTGGTTCAAGCATAGACCAGTACTTAGAAGAAATGACGTACGACTATATTCAGGTGGTACAAAGGGGCAATTTCACTCTGGAGGAGGCTGAGAGGGAAGGAAGGCCGCGAACGTCAGTTACAGAGGAAAACATTACTGCTGTGAGGAAAATGCTTGACGAAGACCGAAGAGTGACATACCAACAGAAAGAGGAGACCTTACACTTCATGCATCAGCAACTCATTCAATTCTGCATGACCTTTTAAACGTAAGGAAACTTTCTCTCTGCGTACCGTATGAATAAATCAATTACGGAATAACTATCTAATAAAATACGAAATACTAAACGACTGAAGACTATTACGGAGTTGTTATGCGAGTACATAAAACTATTTTAAAGTGTTATTTACCTGGCTATGGGAAAACAGTGTAGCGGTAACAGCGGTCATGTCATCTTTATGTTTCTCACGTAACATTGATACACATTTATCATAAGAACCATATAGAAACTGGCTTTCAACTTCGTAGTACTGCTTCAGGAGTTCCTGGACAGCCTGCTTCATTCTTCCACGTATACCATTCCTATACCTGAAAACACAAAATGAATAACATCTGAAAAGGCATTTCAAAAGTGTGGTCGAGAATCCAGGCACTTCCATTCGGCATCGTGGCCAAGAATTGTACCTTACCAGACCCACTCTGCAGCGAATTTTGACATAAGCCAACGGACCATGCGCAGGGCCGTGAATTCTTTGATTGGGCGCTGAAGCACCACCAAATTGATGCGGATTTCGCGAAGAAAATCATTTTCTCAGATGAGGAACATTTTCAACTGAATGGGTACGGATAAGCCGAATTTGGGGTTCTGAGAACCATCGCGTAATAATCGAACAAACAATGCATCCGCCGCGAGTTACCGTTGTGTGATTGGACCGTATTTCTTCGAAAATGCAGGTGGAACTGCGGTAACTGTTAATGGTGTGCGGTATCGCGAAGTGTTAACCGAGTTATTGTGGCCCCAGTTTTATCGAAGTGATGTGGAGGACATGTTCTTCCAACAAGACGGTGCGACCTGCCACGCAGTACGCGAAACAATGGTGTTACTGCGGACCAAGTTTCCAGAAAGTGTCAACTCTCGGTTTGGCGATAAAATTGACCACCAAGATCGTGCGATCTAACGCCAATGGACTCCTTCCTCTGGGGCTATATGAAGGAAAATGTGTATGCGAACAAGACGCAAACAGTTGAACAGTTATCGACGAAATAGAGCCACAGTTGTGTGAAGACGTTATCCAGAATTTTAAAAGGAGGCTGACCTTGTGCCAGAGGTGCCGTGGTGGCCATTTACCGGATGTTTAATCGCAACTTTTCGTCTTCAAATATACATACTCGCTTAATTCGAAAAGAAATTTCTTGAAAATCAAATCCGGCCCTCTTATTGAGACATCCTTTGAGAAATTTTGATATATTATCGCTCGGTATAGTCCATTGAATTGAAATTGCTCCTGATATAAAAACAGAATTAGGTAGTAGTAGTAGAAAGATTTATTTAGCACATTTGGCTACATAAACAGAATAATTATAAACAACTTAGAACTAGTGAATTCAAGCTATATGGTGTATGATGTAAATGCTGGGCAACCTATAATTGTAGATTTAACAAGTGATTTCTCAATTTTACTTTAAATTTTGTCAAAGATTTCTGGTCTTTTATCTCTGAGTATAATTTATTATATTAAATCAACCCTTAATAGAATAAAGATTTGTAGCATATGTTATACTTTTTGGTCATTAAATGGAAGTTATCTTTATTTCTGGTATTATGTAAATGATGGTCGACATTTGATGATGTTAAATTAGTTAGACTTGATGAAAATATATTATTTTTTACTTTATAAATGAATATCATTAAAAGATATTTGATAAATTTTTTTACATTGAGCCATTTTAATTTGCTAAGCATTTGCCTAATTGGAGTATATTTATCTTTATTTAGTATTATTCTCATGCATTTATTTTGTAAAATTTGCAGTCTTTCAAAAATGGAATTATTTGCTAAATATAGAATAGTCGAACAGTACAAGAAATTTGGAAGAATGATGGTATTATAGATAATTTTTCTGCTATATGAACACAGACATCCAGAAACTCTCGATAAATATCCCACTTTACTACTAATCTTATTTATAACTTTTTCATAATGAACATCAAAAATTAATCAAGAGTCAACAAAAACCCCCAGGTATTTAAAATTTTCTACGAATTCAATATCTTCACCATCAATATTCAGTTGAACATTTGTACATTGTTTTTTCCGATTAACAAGGATTTCGTTTTACTTGTATTTAATTTTAGTCTGTTAGATGCTAACCATTTTGAGATAAGTTTCAAGTCTTCATTTATATAAGAGATACCAGACTGAATATTTTTAGTACTTATATAAATCATAGTGTCATCGGCGAAAATCTGAATTTTGCATTTTTTTACTATGGCAGGTAAATCATTTATGTATAAAATAAAAAGAAGTGGTCCCAGGATACTGCCCTGTGGAACACCCAACGTATTTTCAATTTTTGATGAAATAGTGTCATTAACTTTTGTAACTTGCATTCTTTTAGACAAAATAATTTCTAAACCAATCTAAAATATTTCCTGTTATACCATATGCCTACAATTTACCTAACAAAATATCTCTATCAATCTTTCAAATGCCCTCTTCAAATCCAAAAATACTGCTATGACAACTTCTTCCGAGTCTATGGCTCTTCTAAATTCTCAGTTACCAACTGGAAAGCCGTTTCTGTGGAATATTTTTTTCGAAAGCCTGCTTGCGCCTCCACTAAAATTTTGTTTTCTTCTATAAACTGCATTAATTGGTCATGCACTATGGACTCTAATAACTTTTCAATGTCTGGTAACACATTTACTGGTCTCATATCGCTGCATCTTTTAGAATTTTTTATTTTGGGAACTGGTGTTATTGTAGAGCATTTCAAATTTTCAGGAAAAGAACTGCTTCTCAGTGAACAATTGATCCAATTTAATACAGGGTATCCCAAAATTTCGAAACAGTTTTTCAGCACGTTTTTAGTAGTGATTTCGGCACAGTTGTTATTTGATTTTAAACTGTTTACTTTTTTTCTTAGATAATTCAATGATACGCTGTAGCATTAATGCTAAATAAATCTTCAACAACAAAGAAAAGTCGCGCTCTAAAAACATATGCTACATTTTTTTTTTGTAATTACCTTTGCACTAACTGCACAATGCCTTCAGTCGCCAAAAAGAACGCATCTCTCTCAGCCTTCTTATGTATAGTCGCCGCGTGCGTATCAATAACGCTTGCGATCTGTTGACTGGGGAACTGCGCCAGCACTGAAGTGATGTTCCTTTCATAAAGCGACATCAACCGACGGATCTTCTTCTCGACTGCGGCCGGTATACGACCGGAAATGGTAGCCATCACTTCCTGCAGCTCCAAGAGAGGAAGACTGGGGTCGCGCAAAGAAGACATGAAGCTCTCGATGACCTCACGGAGACGCGGGGCGTTGTACGGATCCGGCAAGCAGTAGCCGGCGAGCGTGTTTTCCAGAGCTGACCTGAAAAAAAAATACAGTTCTTGTGGGAACAAGCAATTTTTCTTGCAACACATACAGCAAAATACACATAATCAAGTTAATATACAGGGTGTCCCAGAAGTCGACGTCAAGCCGAAACCGGGTGATAGGCAAAGTCATAACAGCTATCAGAAAAATATTTAAAAAAATTTATATGTGTTTTGAAAATTATAGGTCTTTGAAAAAGATAAAGAAATTTCACACCCTACGGCAGATTGTCAACTCCTGTTACTACAAATATTAACTTTTTTTGGATTTTATTTTTTCTCGTTCAGGAAAAATTAGAAGATTACTCGTTAACTTATACACAAATCTTAAAGGATTCAAATCAGGTGATCGGGCTGGCCACGGTATTGTACCAGACCGCCCTATCCATCTGCCTGGAAAGTTTTGATCGAGATACTCTCTCACTGAGAGTGCATAGTGCGCTGGGCAGCCATCATGCTGAAACCACATGTCCCTGGAAATACTCAGTGGCACGTCCACCAATAAATTTTGTACATGATTTTTCAAAAAATCAAAATTAACTTCAGCAGTCAAAGTCTCTGGGAACTCAAACGGACCGATTATTTTACCATTTAAAATTCCTGTCCAATGGTTTATCTTGAAGCGATATTGAGATTTATCTTCTCTCATCAAATGTGGGTTTGCTACGTGCCACTCGTGTAAGTTATGCAGGTTCATGTACCCATCTTTCTTAAATGTGGTCTCATCCGACCATAAAATTTTTTCAAAGAACTGTGGATCTTTCCTGTGTCTTTCTAACATTGTGCGACAAAAAGCAACTCGGGGCTCATAATCCCGGGGCAGGAGAGGTTGAACACGCTGTATGTGGTATGGATGAAGCACATCACTTACTTGCTATTGCACTCTTTGATTTCCCAGAGACTTTGACTGCTGAGGTTTATTTAGGTTTTTTGCAAAATCATTTAGAAAATTTATTGGAGGACGTGCCACTGAGTATTTACAGGGACATGTGGTTTCAGCATGATGGCTGCCCAGCGTACTATGCACTCTCAGTGAGAGAGTATCTCGATCAAAACTTTCCAGGCAGATGGATAGGGCGGTCTGGTACAATACCGTGGCCAGCTCGGTCACCAGATTTGAATCCGTTAAAATTTTTTTACTGGGGAACTGTAAAAGAAAAAGTGTATTTCAAGCCGATTCAAAATGTAGCTGAGCTACAGCAAAGACTATTGAAAGCAGCTGAGTTTGTTAATAACCGTGGATTCGCTCGTTTAATAACCCGATCTTTTTTAAGAAGATGTCGAACGTGTATTGCGGCTGAAGGAAAACAGTTTGAGCATTTGCTGTAAAGGTAAGTCATCATCAGCAGCATTTTGACGCCCACTGTTGTACAAACAGTTATCCTTAAGGGTCCTTGTGCGTTTTCATAATCGCTGTTTAATTAGGAAATTTTCATCAGTTTTTCTTCAAATAAAAATTGTGCATAAGTTAACGAGTAATCTAAGTGTTATACCATTTTGGAATCCTTATTAAATGCGCCAACTTTTAAGGTTACTTGCCAAACTCTTGTAGTACATTTTTTTCCAGTACAGCCAGTTAAAGTTGAGCAAAGTTTTACTTTGGAATACTTGGTTGGGAAATAAGTGGCAATTTTTCCTGAACGAGAAAAGTTGGCAGTAAAGTTGAGACACCAGTTTGAAGATGCATTATTCATCATTACATTGTAAAAATAGAATCCAAAAAAAGTTAATATTTGTAGTAACAGGAGTTGACAGACTGCCGTAGGGTGTGAAATTTCTATATTTTTTCAAAGACCTATAATTTTCAAAACACATACATAAAATTTTTTTAAATATTTTTCTGATAGCTGTTATGACTTTGCCTATCATCCGGTTTCGGCTTGACGTCGACTTCTGGGACACCCTGTTATACAAAATTAATTGGCTTTAATTTTAACAAACACAGTTTATCGCCAAATAAGGTCTTTTCGACTGTTTTCATACCATCTCCATCGTGCCACAAAATTGCATATAATGAACAAAACAAAAATTTCCTCGATAACTCACCTGTAATGACTGTGTATATGATTCAGTTTTTCCGGAATGGCATTTTGGTGCAATTCCAGATCTGGGAATGATCCTTTGTAAAGTACGGCTTTGGTTACGAGCGATGGATCGTCCAGCTCCAAAGTCGCTATCACAGACCCTGCGTCCAACACTGCACCGGGCCTTTTCACGTAAGACACTATACCTGATTCTCCAGCGGTCAGCGTCATTACCTACAAAATGAATTAATAAACTATTCTAAAAAGCAAACAGAACTACGAGCTAAAATACATGAATTTGAAGTTGAGATCTTGTAGAAAAACCTACATAATGTGACAACCTATATAATGTCAAAAAAATCGACATGAGGTGTTATATAAGACTACTGGAAGGAAAAATGTGCGAACTTTTCGGATAGAGAAAAAGAAATGGTGCTTTGGTTACTGGACAAAATATGTAATTTAAGAAATAATTATGCACGCTGCTAAAAAACAAAGCTCTATTACTTTTTATCTTTTTGAAAAATCAACACGCCTTTTACGAGGTGAAATCGATTTTTTTTATTCATAAATGAAGGTTGGTTTATACAATTTATGTATGAAAAATAACATCAGTCATGTGACCACCGCGGCTTCGTTTACAGGCCAACATCCGAACATCAAAATGTTCAATGACTTTTCCCAGAATAATCGGGTCTATGGTCGCAATTTCAGTCCGAATATTGCGCTTTAGGTCTTGAATTGTCCGGGGACCATTCGCATACACTTTTCCTTTCAAAAATCCCAAAAAAAAATAGTCAAGAGGTGTTAAATCGCACGATATCGGGGGCCAACTGACATCTGAATTTCTTGAAATTATGCGGTCTTGAAATTTCGTGTGCAATAAGGCGATTCTTTGGCGAGATGTGTGAGCCGTTGCTGAAACCAAAGATCGTCGGCACCAATACGATCCAATTGTGGCCACAAAAAGTCTGTTGCCGCGATAACGTTCCCCGTTGACGGTAATGGCCTTTTCTTCGGTATCGTCAAAGAAGAATGGTCCAACGATGCCACCAGCCTATTCCGCACCAAACAGTCCCTTTTTCAGGATGGAGAGGTTATTCATGATATTGGTGTGAATTTTCAGCCCCCCAGAATCTGCAATTTTGCGTATATTTACGTAACCATTGAAGTGAAAATGAACCTCATCAGAAAAGAGCACTTTGGCCGAAAATCCGTCTCCTCTTTCCAGCATCCAATTTACAAAAACACGCGGCTGTTGATGGTCTGCCGGCTTCAATTCTTGTGTTAGTTGGATTTTGCATGGATGTGGGTGTAAATCAATGTGTAAAATCCGGCGTAAAGTGGACTCACTAATTCTCAATTGTTGTGAACGGTGCCTAGTCGAGGTGGTTGGATCTTCTCGCACACTTTCACTCACTGCGGCTATCTTTTCACGTACGAGCTGGACGAGCATGTTGGTATGGTCTACGACCTTCAGCTGAACCAGTTACCTCAAAACGATTAATAATCCAACGAATTCTAGGCTCTGTAGGGCGATCATGTCGGCCAAAACTAGTGCGAGGTTTGCGAAAAGTATTTTTTATATTTTGACCGTTTTCGTAATAAGTTTGGAAAACCAAAATGCGTCGTTGTGTTGTAAACGAATCCATGACTATAAATGGCATACCTTTGACAGTTCATTTATGTATACCACATGACTTTTGACTCACATGGTAACACATAAACTTATAGGTAAACAAATTAATAGATGGCGCACCCAGTAATTCTGAAAATAACAACGAATCTAATGTAATATTGGGAGCTTATGCTTTTCATTTTAACTCTAGCTGTATACACGGAGAACTGTCCGGTGTAACTCTTCCTTTTTGAGAACAAGGCAATCCTTTAGCCAATTTCAACGAGATTTTCACAGTTTCCTTATTCCTTATTAAATATTTGTATGTGATACATGCAATATAAAAACAAACGGATAGCAATGAAAATGGCAGTCATTCAGTCGATTTGCGCTTGGAAAGAATTTTAAATTCAAACTAACAATTCTCTTTTGATCTGACTCATGATGGCAGCGTAATATTTGCACATTTGACAAGCTTCAGTTGACTCCACATGACAGATTTCCACCATAAAGACCACAACTATAATCTTTTATCTGTTCGACGATGTTTCTCTTCTTGTCTACTACTATGTATACGTACACTACTCAAAGGAATTAAGGGATCAAGAAAAAAAATCAAAATTTTTCTTGTATCTAGATTTTAAAACAAGCATTTCGAAGGTTCAAGATTCTAGTTTTTAGGTTTTTATGCCGAAAAAATTTAGGAGCAACGGTTCTCAGGCAATTCTAACACATAGCGCGAGAAAAATCTCTTGCAAAATGTTTGCCTTATTTTTAGTCCACGGGCTTGAAAAAGATAGGCCATCATATGAAGCAGATATCCCGTTTATTCAGCTTAAATGTTCTGTTTTTAAGATCTCGATACGCTAATTTGGCGCGGAGATATCTGAATTGAAAGGTCCCTTTTGTCATCGACCACTGACTTCTCGGTAACCAGTACAAATTTCAGAAAACGGGAATAAATCTCCTATAAAATTTTATTGCAATCTTTGAGGATTTTTTTGTTTTCCTGGAATTGATTTTAAAGACGTCGGAAAAAAGATCGACCGCAGTTTTGGAAATGCTAGTGCTTTTAGGTTTTTTATTGGTCAAAATTTGAAAGGAGCAAAATATTTGTATCAAAACATCCTGTAATCTGGTTAAAATTGGAAAAATCATGTTTCTTCCTTTGTTGACACTATTAGATATCTGTAACACCTTCAATTTTTAAAAAACCAATTGGAAGAATGTTATTCTTTTATTCCAAAAAACAAAAATACTGACCCAAATCCGCTCCCCAAAAAATAATTCTTGCTCCCTTAATTTTTTGAGTTACGGACAAATTATTTTATGGCGAATTTTAAATTTAACCTCAAGGAATATTTCCTAGACATGTTTGATTTATAATTACCATCTTCATCACTTCAATTTCAGCAAATGCCTGTCCTTTAGAAACATGTCCGCCGTCCTCAACAATGTACGAGATGAGTTTTCCAGCAGAAGGTGATCGAATTATCGTAGGGTCATTTTCTTTCTCAAAAACGCACGTTTGATTTCCTATCACTATTCTATACCTATCTACTTCTTCTTTCATGTAAGTCGTATAGGAAGCGCCGTCTACAGAGAGCAATATTCCACCGTCAGTTAACCTGAAAGAGAAACAAGAAATGGCGTCAAGTAGGTTGACTCTGAGCTTCCTGTGCAGTCATCAGCACCAATTAGAGAGAGAAGCCTAAATGGCAGGGCACCGCGGCTGCTGTGAGGATCCCAAAGAAACTTTGTTAGAGAAGAGTCATCGACCAGTCGGACAGCCCTAGTCAGGACATCATAGAGCATGGGTAATATAGTCGCGGCGGCAGCACCCCAAACATGTGAGCAATACTCAAGGCTAGGTCTTACCCGGGCCTTTCTGGGAAGGTGCCGGATTCGTAAGATATCTGGAAGAGACGCGAAAGAACCGGAGCAAGCTCAGCTGCACAACACACCAGCAGGAATCAAATACGGACCAGAAGCTTTATTTTATGTCGAGCGACAAGAGTCTTACAGTCTTATGTCTGACCGCATAGTGTACGGATCCCTTAGAAAAATTCAATTCCAAGTCAAATTCAGACGCCGATAATATGACCTACCTGTGAACCTCCATCTCCTTGAAAGATCCGTTCATCTGGAGGAAGTAAGAGTTTGGTCCGCTTTTTGTCGCTTGCACTTTGTATTTATTTCCATCATTGATTAGTTCCACATCTACGACGTTCGTCAACGTGTTCGATCCCTGGATCTGTCCTCTCTCCAACGAAGTCTGAAACTCTTCAAATGCAGTCATGATGGCCTTATCAGCGATATGCAAGGAACCACAGATAACTCCCAACATGATATCGGGTTTTTCTGATTGCATACGTTCGGAAATAAGCACATCTAACCAGGCCGTGTCTATTGTGTTTTCCTGAAATGAATAATGGTAAACTTAAGACATGAAATCCAATATTAGCTGGAAGGTAGCAGTTTAAATGTTACTCCAAGGGTTTTACTTATAAGGCCGCAGTGATACTTCGAGGTTGCCAGATGGGCCAAATAGAATCAAAGCATATTACACTGATACTGACATATTCCGGGTGACAAAAAAAAGGTAAGCACCTATATTTATCCGATTTTAATAATTTTTGGCATAAACATATATGCTATCATGGAAGTATACGCTATAAATATTTGTATGTTATGTAATTGTTGTAGTTTTTTAAAAGACTGTAATTGTAGAAATCATGCTAAACAAACAATCAAAGAAAATCATACCTGAAATGCCTTCGTTTCCAATAAAGTAATCAGGTACTCGACTGTAGTTCTAAAATCACCTCTAATAGATAGCTCTTTTAATGCTATAACGAGATTCTCCCTGGCTTGCTCCCTGTTTTCACCCCAAGAGAAACAGTGACCGAATTGCGAATCCGCAAACTCGTGCAGGCCACCAGAAGCGGCTACCGAAAAGTAACCCCATACGTTTTTCGATGATCGGAAGTTCAGTTCTTGGACTGTACCGGAACTTGGTTTAAAACCTGAAAAGTACCATTGCTTTTAGTGAGTTTACCTATATGTTTCTATTTAGTTGACTAGTACGTTGACGTACATTGCATATAAAGTGTGTTCCATTTATTGCTTCTTTTTTCAACTACTATTTTTTGACATGTTAAATGTGTCAACTGCCACGGGTTTAGCACATATGAACTGCCAAAGGTCTGCCATTTGTTATTGTGGGTTCTTTAACAACGCAAGAACGCATTTTGGTCGTCCAAAAATATTACGAAAATGGACGATCTTTAAAAAGTACTTCGCAAACTTCGTGATGAATTTGGTCGACATATCGTCCCACAGAGCGTGCAATTCGGTGGATTATCAATCGTTTTGAGGAAACTGGTTCAGTTGAAGGTCGTAGAACATATCAACATGCCCGTCCGGTACGTACAAGTGAATCAGAATTGGACATCAGGCCAAATACATTATGGAGGATTTTGCATCTTGATCTCCACCTACATCCACACAAGATCCAACTAACTCAACAATTAAAGCCAGCGGACCATAAGTAACGGCGTATTTTTGTTAATTGGATGCTTGAAAAAGGAGAGAGATTTTCGGCTAAAATCATCTTTTCAGTCGAGGCACATTTTTACCTCAGTGGCCACGTAAATAAGCAAAACTGAAAGATTTGGCGTTCGGGAAATCCACACGAGATCCATGAACAACCTCTCCATGATCAAAAAGTAACTGCTTGGTGCGGATTTTGGCCTGGTAGTACCATTGGACCTTTTTTTTTTTTTCGAGGATGAAGAACACCGCCGAACGTTATCGTGGAATGATAACGGATTTTTTTTTTGCCAAAATTGGAACGTATTGATGCCAACGACCTTTGGTTCCAGCAAGACGGTACAACTTCGCACACAGCTGGCCAGACAATCCAGTTATTGGCCGAGAAATTTCCAGATCGCATTATTTCGAGAAATTCCGACGTGGATTGGCCTCCAAGATCGTGCAACTTAACGCCACTGGACTATTTTCTCTGGGGATTTTTGAAAAGTAAAGTGTACGCGACAGCCCCACGCACGATTCAAGACCTTGAGCGCAACATTCGCACCTAAATACCTAAATTGCGGCCGTGGACCCGCTAATACTGCAAAGAGTCATCGAAAATTTTGATGTTAGGATGATGGCCTGTCAACGGAGCCGACCTACAATTTTCAATAAAGAGTTTGGTTTCTCACTCATAAAGTGTTTTTTTTTTTTTTTAGATTAAAAAAAGAAGGAACGGCTGGAACTCGCTATACAGGGTGACTTCGAAGTTGAGTCATTTATTTTAACAGTGAGTAAATCTGATCAAAAGAAATGTTTTTTTCCTTCACCATTTTTCTGGTAAAATTAAAGTAACAAAGTTATAGCCCTTTGGAAGTTTGAGTACCGCCCTGTCTCAATAATAATATTATGTGCTCGTGTTTGGCGACAACGGATATAATCCGCCTTATCGGTTCATCGCATCGGAAACAAAAAAGCGAAAGAATTTGAAACGATGTTTTTACAATTATTTTATTCAGTTGTATACAGTCAGTGTCAGTCGGTAACGCGTGAGTGAATAGTGGTGTCTGTTGCGTGGCTCAAACGAAATAAAAAATGGCACATGTTTATGCGGATCGGTTTCCCAATCGAGTGCAACCAACCCCTCGTGCCTTTGTTAATGTAGTACAACGGGCTCGTGAATCAGGTGACTTAAGACCTCACAGGGGACGGCACGATCAAATACAGGTCCGCACTGAAATACTTGTCGGGAGGATACTTTATAAAACAAGGTAAATTTTTTTTTAATTTTTTTTTATTTTTACACACATATTTTGGTTTGTCTTCCTTCTACAATCATTATCTGAAAATTAAAGACTTAACTTCAAAGTCACCCTGTATAATGTGGACAATAAATGGTATATCATGAAATATGCTACTCAAAGAGGATCATCAAAAGGTAAATTAACGTTTACTTACCTTCATCTGGATTTTCAGATGTTATTCGAGCTGCTATAACATGCCCCCAAGGTTGGGGTTTATGCATCGGCATATCAAAATCGATTTCTGTACACCCCCACGGTGATTCTCCATAGAGTAACCGAATATCTTTGATGTAGTTCAGTGGAAGACCCATCGCAATCTGTAGATGGAATAAACAACTTATTAAACCATCACAAGGGGCTATTCGCAGAAGTTGATAATAGTTTAAACGAGATCAAAGGCGATCTAAAAAATGTGATGAAAAACTGTTTTAATTCGCATCGGAATTCAAAAAATTATATGAAGAAGGAAAATTGTCGGTAAAATGTTCATTCGCATCTTAACACCCCAACTGCTGAACATATTGACTTTTTGAAGGTATTGCCTGCCAAAAAAATATTAGGCTTTTGAGGTCGGTTTTAGTTTTTTATCAAAATGTTGTGTGAGTGCTTACTTGTAGTTGTGCAGCAGGTAAATTAACGTCAGAAACCATTTCTGTACAAGGATGTTCTACTTGGAGACGAGGATTCAATTCCAAAAAGTAATATTGTCCTGATGATGGCTCGTACAGGTATTCCACTGTTCCTGCTGACACATAGCCTACCATTTTAGCTAATCTGACAGCTGCCTGAAATAAATCAAATTATAAAACATCTATTTCCTATACGACGTGGTGTAACAATTAGGTTCAGAAAAAGTGATAACTCGGGAAAAGCAAAACTATAATGATCGTCAACGTCTATACAGGGATGGGGAACAATGCTTGTAGTTTCAGTCCCAGCTTGAAGTCGACAGCTTGTTTGGTTCAGGTTTGTTTGTTGTAGATTTATTTAGCATTAATGTTACACAGTACATCACATCTTCAAGTCTACATATTTTTATATAAAATTTCGCTACTATGAATTCTGGTTTTCCGTGAAATATTTTTTCAATTTCCCTTTAAACATTTTCAAACTGCCACACATCATATCATTACTTAATTTATTAAATTCGTACAATCCTTTTAGAAATACTGATTTGTTTGTTATATTGCTACTACATTTTTTTAATTGAAAGTCTATACTTCCTCTAGTAGAATAGCTGTGGTACTCACTGATCAATTCAATAAAATTTTCTACATGATTTGGTGTATGATTTTTTAACTTGAATATGGAAATGACAACCAAGTAGGTTATGAAATTATTGATGTTTAGCCATTGTAAAATTTACTCTACAGGGTGCGCCATCTTTTATGTCGGTATGTAAACATGAAATAACTTTGAAAACGAAAAACTGATTTCTATATATCGGGTATTTTTATTAAATATGGTCCTTTACAATTTATTGGGACTAGTTTTTGAACACAAGATCTATCAAGTGGCCACCGTTATTGGCCAAAACAAAATGTGCCCGTTTTGCTGCGTTTTCCATTATTTTTTCGAGCATCTCTGGTGGTATAGCGGCGATTACGGTACGAATATTTGCCTTGAATCCTTCAGTGGTCTGGGGCTTGCTGGCGTACACTTCAATTTTCAAATAACCCCACAAGAAGTCCGGTGGCGTCATATCTGGAGACCTGGGTGGTCATTCAATGTCACCTCTTTTTGACATCAGACGTCCAGGGAATTTTGGTTGCATAAACTGGATTGTTTCATTTGCAGTGTGGCATGGCGCAGCGTCTTGTTGAAACCAGTAACCATCAAGACCTTTTTCACGCATTTGTGGGCAGACATAATGAGCCAACATCCACCGATATCGATTTCCATCGACTGTTTCGTTTTCGTTGAAGAAAAATGGCCCAATGATGGTTTTGGAGCAAACGCCGACCCAAACAGTCACTTTCCGGTCATGCATCTTCATTTCCTGGATCTCATGTGAATTTTCCGTCCTCCATATGCAGCAGTTATGCTTATTAACGCCGCCAGAGAGCGTGAAATGGGCCTCGTCGGTCATCACAATTTGCTTCCAAAGATCAGGTTCAACATCAACTATGCGAGCGACTGTTTGGGCGTATTCCAAGCGACGTGGACGGTCAGTCGGCAATATTTTTTGTGTTAACTGCACCTTATAAGGAAACAAATGCAAATCATCCTTCAAAATGCGCCGCAACGTGGTTCCACTGATGCCAAAATGCTGAGCGCGGTGACGATACGACACTTTTGGGTTCTGGGCAACGCTGTCTCTGACCGCTTCAACCAATTCATTGGAACATCTTGGTCGTTGATGAACGGTATGTTGACGATCTGCCACTGTCCCGTACTCAAGAAAATTCAAAACCAAACGACGCATAGTGTTGCCAGACGTTGACTGTTTGCTCAACAGAACGACTATTTTCAATGTACATTGTGACTATATCGGCACGTTGTTACGGTGTAAGGCGATTCATGACTAAAATTGCTGTTTCAGAAACACGTATAACCAAATCACTCGGTTGGTAAATATCAAAGTCGTTCGATGTTTCAATACCGACATAAAAGATGGCGCACCCGGTAGTATATTTATTTCTATTTATTCTCATAGCTTTACTTTGTAATATCTGTAATTTTGAAAATACAGTTTACTTTGCAGTGAACAAAATAGTTGAAAAATATAACAAATGAGGAAGAATTATTTTTTTAGAATAAACAGACTATCTATGTATAGTCCCGATAGTGTGATTTGAAAACTGGAATCTCTCCTCAAGGAATTTCATTTCAGTAGGATTTAAGGTCAAAAAAGATGTAATCGCGGTTTACCCCAATCGTGGAAGCCACTTTGCTATTGTTGCGTAAAATTGGGAGAGGCTTTGTGGAGATCGATAACTAAATTTTTGTCAAAATATTGAAAAATTGCTGGACTTAAATTGCCACACATCTTTATAAAACAAACTTTTAATGCCACAATATTTGATGAACTAAATTTTACCACGAATATTTTGAAATACAATTTCAACATACCAAGAGATTCTTAATTAAAACATATAAGCTTCGCACTTGTTTAAAACTTTGAAGGTAGTTGTGTCAGGTCTGACTGATTAAAAACCGGACAGGAGGAAAAAAAGGGGGGAATAGAGAGCAAAGAGGAGGAAGTACATGCTTACCCTTTCCATAGCCTCGAAAATGTCCGGCTCAGCGATAACGGCGGGCGCTTCTTCGATAATCTTCTGATGCCTTCTCTGGATGGAACAATCACGTCCGAACAACGATATCGCGTTGCCGTAGTTGTCCGCTAACAGCTGCACTTCCAAGTGCCTCGCGCACTTCGCTAGTTTCATCACGAATACCGGCGATCCTGGAATTTCGGTTTGTACCTAAAATGATCTCTAGTACAGTGCATTCTGTTGATGCAAATACAACAGCGCTGAATGTTATGTAGATACGCGGCAGATTGGCTTGATGTTAGGAACAGATAGCAGAAATTAACGAACTAAAACGTAAAAAACTACGTTCAACATAATCAAGATGCCCGCTCACATACAGATAACTAAATAAGAATAGTAAATTCGCCTTTATTGAGTACATGCAAGTATCTAAAATGGATTATTAGAGCTGATGTTGACATTCAGACAAATGAAGGGTACCGGGGAATAACGACAATAGTCCATCCGGACTGATTTCGAGAAAATCGCCGGTAATTAAGGTTTACTTGTTGGAAAGTAAAATTGATGAAAAAATAATTCGTTAAGAATATATTTGCTAAACAGTGTGTTTATTGGTAAAATAGATTTTACAGAATGAACTTTTACTCAAAGCTAGTAACGTAACAAACAAAAGATGATGTTCAACTCTGGACTCGTGCCACTTTTCCCCTAGCGGGTCATCGACATATTTATCACTGCTGTCATCTGGGTGATCACGAGATATTAACTGTTGATAAAATGCCCTGGAATCTGCTCTCTCTAGAAAGTTGGTCAGATCCTGCAGATCCTTCCATTTCTTACTTTTAATTGGGATTGTTTTCTCAATGTTTCCTCTTCTCGTTTTTGTTGATCTTTTAGCTGTTGTTTTGTGGACCTAAGCCCTTTTTACAATTTAAGAAGCTGATTACAAGATAGCATCAGGAAAATGTCAACAAAATAAACTGAAAGCTCAATTTAGCCAAATAATGGACTAATGCCGTTTTTACCCGGTACCCTTCAAATGCTTGTCTTGTCAGTCGTCGATCTCTTCGATACCGTATGTGAATTACCACAAAAACTACGAAATTATAGCAGGCTAAGGTACTGTTATACAGATAAGAGAAACACACAATACTTACTTGTCGAAAGGCCGCAGGAAATTCGTCAGCATGCTCCACTTTACGGATACCTTTACCACCCCCACCCTCTGAAGCTTTTATCATAACTGGAAATCCTATTTTATGTGCAGCGGCTAAACCTTCTTCAGGTGTAACAACGCACCCTTTGGCGAATAATTCTGACGAGATTTTTATTTTCTTGCCAGAGTATTGTGCAGTCAGTCCTGCAATAAAAATCCATGTTAAGAATGAACAACGATTACTTTTTCTAGCAATTGAAAACACGTATATTAGAAAAAAAAGATTAACTCTTCCGCTGAAGCGCTACGTTCAATATTTAGTCACTGATGTCGCGGTGTAAACGTTTCTTTTCAGCACGAGGAACCTACAATTCTTGTGTGAACGATTTTAGATCTGGCTTTTGTTGGAATTTAAAAATGTTTAAGGTGAAATTAAAAAATCACTTTATGAATATTCCAAATTTTAATAGACAATAATGTAAAATTGCAGAAAATGGATTCAAAAAAATGTGTAAACGAATAATAAATCTTCAACAAACAACCAAACAAACAAAACTTCTGATATAATAGCCGACATATAAGACAGTTTTAGCAATTGTAAATACAGCATCATCATCAACATTAACGTTGTCAATTAAGTCATAAGAAGTAAATGAATTATAGGTTATCGATAACTTAATTTAAAACTATCTATTATAAATGTATGTATTTACCTGATCCAGACCATGGTAACGTGGGTACTTCGGCTGTTTGTGCTACAAGAGATGATGCAATTTTGTCACCAAGCGCCCACATAGCTTTTTCGCTGGGCCCAACAAATGCAATGTTGTTTTTATGGAGCAGTTCTGGCAGTTTTGGATTTTCTGATGCATGACCCCAGCCAGCCCACACAGCCTGAAAGTTAATCACGTTCAGATCAATCAGAAATCAATCAGAAATGAGATAAACATATAGACTAAAATAAAATGCAATTACCATTTCTTGATTTTTAAATACGACGTACGATGTTCGAGAAAATTTAGCATCCAGTATTAAAAAAATGGTTTCGAACGAAAAGTTCACAAAAACCCAACTTCCCAATTCATTCTTTTTAGAAAGCGTTAGTCCGATTGAAGTACAAGAAGCTGTCCTATCACTTAAAACCAAAAAAAGTCCTGGTGTAGATGGTATCAAAGCTGACCATTTAAAAATAATAGCCTACGACTTAGCCGAACCACTTTCTTACGTCATTAATTGGTGTTTCCAATCTGGAATTTGTCCTGATGCATTTAAAACAACTGTTATTACTCCTGTTTATAAAAGCGGTGACAGAATGGAAACATCAAATTATAGACCCATATCAGTATTATCGAATATAGCCAAAATTTTCAAAAAATTACTACAAAAAAGGATATTACAATTTTTGGACAAAAACAAAATTATATGTTCTGACCAATATGGATTTAGAAAAAGAAAATCTACTACAGATGCAATTTTGGCTGCAATGGATGAAATTAACGCTAATGTCAACAAAAGGTACCTACTATTGGTATCTTTGTTGATCTAAAAAATGCCTTTGATACGGTTAACCATGTCGAGCTTCTGAAAGTTATGGAAAGATTGGGATTTAGGGGAGCGTCACAAATCCTTTTAAAAAATTACCTTTCAAGTCGGGCACAGACTGTCAAAATCACTAAAACTTACAGTAAAAAAATGTACATCAAGTGTGGTGTGCCTCAAGGAACAGTACTAGGCCCACTATTATTTAGTCTCTACTTAAATGACTTATTCAAAATTAACAGTTCTGGAAAGATTATATGTTTTGCAGATGACACCCTCGTATTATATAAAGCTGATGACTGGAGCACACTGAAGCAAATAGCTGAACAGGATTTTATAAGGATCATTGACTGGTTTGATACTAAAATTTTAACAGTTAACTTCAAAAAAACAAAATTTATTGCATTTACATCCTATTCAAAATTTTTACCTACCTTCGAACAAATTTCCGTTAATTATCATGGCCAAAAGACCAAAATCGATAGAGTTAACACTTTGAAATATCTTGGAATATTTATAGACTCACATCTAAGGTGGGATAAAGATATTAAATATGTTATCAAAAAAATTAAAAATGTTGCCTATAAACTCAAAATGCTTGCTAACATTCTTACAGAAAATTATCTGCGAATCCTATACCATGCCTTAGTTGAAACCCATATAATATACAGCATCACAGCCTGGGGTGCCGCCTGCAAGACATATATTTCTGACCTGAATATTGCACAAAAAACTGTTTTGAAAGCCATTTTCCATAAGCCAAGATTATATCCAACGAACAACTTATATCAAGAAACAGGGATACTGGATACAAGACAACTTTATTTCTTACATGCCACCACCTTATACCATAAGTATTATAATAAAAAGAAAAAATCCTATAAACACGAGCATAACACACGATTTCGAATAGGCTCATCTAATATCCAAAAACCACACAAAACATTATTCAAAAAATCATTTAAATTCTTAGCAGCTAAATTATATAATGTAGTACCAAACGAAATAAAGATACTTAATTTTGGAAAAAAAATTAGAAGAAAATTGAAAGACTGGGTTAGTAATGTGCAGCGAATAACTATATATAATTATATAGAACACTAAAACTACAAAATTCCAATTACATTAATACCTTTTAGATTTAACAATAATTGTTATACACATATATGATTGATTGTTAGTTATTAAGATATAAACCACACACAGGCGATGCCTTCTGTGGTTTTTTCATATTTATTTGCCCATTTTTTGTATTTTGGCGAATAAATAGTATTATTATTATTATTATTATTATTATCTGCCAGCAGTCAACGATACTGAAACTATCTCGAATCTTACGAGGTCTCTAAGAGAAAAAAAATAGCGTCAAGTAAGTTGACTCTGCACTTACCACGGCACGCTATCATCAGCTCTTAAAATATATGTTCAATTTAGCTCCGTTCAGAAAAAAAGGCGACTACGAACATGCGTAACAAATGAATGAAATCATCAGATAGATCAAGTCAGTCAAGTGGCCTACACAAATTCATTCCAGGAAATCATATAACTCGTCTTAAGGGCAAATATTCGGGAAAATCTGTCTGAAATATGTCTAATAGGTTCATAAAAATGAGAGAGATAAGAAAAGAAAATCCCGGGTTGGTGAAGCAAAACGTCTGAAAATATGCTACAGACAGGAATATTTATGAAAGTGAAAAGGTTATCACATTATGGACGCTCTTGATGACGCTCACAGTAAGCAGACGAAGAATGAACTATTTGCACTCTAAAAACTACCTAGTCTGACATTTTGTCATTTTTTGACGTTTTTTTCCTAATATCGTCGGAAATGAATGACAGCTTTCGTGATGTGCATGTCATATAACATCCAAAAAACACGATAGCTCAAGATAGAACCCTACCTGTACTTGACACCTGACAGCGATATCAACGATCAATTCCACATTGGCGTAGTTGTTGTTGTTGGTCCCACCTGGCACGGGTACGTAGTGGTCGGCCATTTTGATGTATTCGGCGTTTGCCTTCAGATCTTCGGGTGTGACCATGACCACAAAGCGGACGGCCCTTTCGTTCTTGAACATCTCGTACGACCATCGTCGTATGGATCGCATACATTTCACCGCCGCTATACCGTTGTTCGCGATCAGCACCTGAAAAGTAATGATATGAAAAATTGGTGGCTCGCGCAACGGCAGCTGTTTCCTGCAGAAAAAAGGAATCCTCGCTGAATGCATAAGTGCGTTTTACAAAAGTTAACACTATTTTATTAGAAATTAACAATACGTTAGGTTTTCCACAGGGCAGTATCATGGGAGCACTTCTTTATATTTTATACGTACACGATTTACCTGCCATAATAAAAAAATGTAAAATAACTCTTGGATTTCTATAAATATTCAGACTGGTATCTCTTGTGTAAAAGAAGACTTGAAACTTTGTTTGTTGAAGATTTATTTAGCATTAATGCGACAATGTCAATTTTGTATTGTCACCTAAATGTTTCCCTATTGACATACATTTTGTTTTATTAGTGTTTAATTAAGTTTATTAACATTTAAACAACTCATAATTTTAATATCTATTTAACTTGTTTCAAACTAGTTATCATCTATCAAACTCAAATTAAATACAAGTGAAACGAAATGTATGTTAATTGGAAAAAACGTACAAATCTTCAACTGAATATTTAGCAGGAAATACGGTTGGTGGTATATATTTTAATCAACAGAATCATATTGGTGATATTTTTATTGTTCATTAATGAAAAATGTACTTAAATACAGGGTGTCCCAGAAGTCGACGTCAAGCCGAAACCGGGTGATAGGCAAAGTCATAACAGCTATCAGAAAAATATTTAAAACAATTTTATGTATGTGTTTTGAAAATTATAGGTCTGTGAAAAAGATATAGAAATTTCACACCCTACGGCAGTCTGCCAACTCCTGTTACTACATATATTAACTTTTTTTGGATTTTATTTTTACAATGTAATGATGAATAATGCATCTTCAAACTGGTATCTCAACCTTACTGCCAACTTTTCTCGTTCAGGAAAAATTGCCACTTATTTCCCAACCAAGTATTCCAAAGTAAAACTTTGCTCAACTTTAACTGGCTGTACTGGAAAAAAATGTACCACGAGAGTTTGGCAAGTAACCTTAAAAGTTGGCGCATTTAATAACGATTCCAAAATGGTATAACACTTAGAAGATTACTCGTTAACTTATGCACAATTTTTATTTGAAAAAAAACTGATGAAAGTTTTTCAAAATTTCCTAATTAAACAGCGATTATGAAAACGCACAAGGACCCATAAGGATAACTGTTTGCACAACAGTGGGCGTCAAAATGCTGCTGATGATGATTTACCTTTACAGCAAATACTCAAACTGTTTTCTTTCAGCCGCAATACACGCTCGGCGTCTTCTTAAAAAAGATCGGGTTATTAAACGAGCGAATCCACGGTTATTAACAAAGTCAGCTGCTTCCAATAGTCTTTGTCTTAGCTCAGCTACATTTTGAATCGGCTTGAAATACACTTTTTCTTTTACAGTTCCCCAGTAAAAAAATCTAAAGGATTCAAATCAGGTGATCGGGCTGGCCACGGTATTGTACCAGACCGCCTTATCCATCTGCCTGGAAAGTTTTGATCGAGATACTCTCTCACTGAGAGTGCATAGTGCGCTGGGCAGCCATCATGCTGAAACCACATGTCCCTGTAAATACTCAGTGGCACGTCCACCAATAAATTTTGTACATGATTTTTCAAAAAATCCAAATAAACTTCAACAGTCAAAGTCTCTGGGAACTCAAACGGACCGATTATTTTACCATTTAAAATTCCTGTCCAATGGTTTATCTTGAAGCGATATTGAGATTTATCTTCTCTCATCAAATGTGGGTTTGCTACGTGCCACTCGTGTAAGTTATGCAGGTTCATGTACCCATCTTTCTTGAATGTGGTCTCATCCGACCATAAAATTTTTTCAAAGAACTGTGGATCTTTCCTGTGTCTTTCTAACATTGTGCGACAAAAAGCAACTCGGGGCTCATAATCCCGGGGCAGGAGAGGTTGAACACGCTGTAAGTGGTATGGATGAAGCACATCACTTACTTGCTATTGCACACTTTGATACCGATCAGTACTCCTTCGTTTACTGCGCATCTTTACATGTTCGTGCTTGTTGATTTCGACTGTTACTAATTTTGGATTCGTGAACTGGACTGTTGATCGCTTGTGATTTGGATTTGGACTGTTTAATTGCTCTTCAAAACAACATTTACTTTCCTTAGACTATCTTTGATAGTGTGATTGTGCAGTGCCGCTATATCCGTGTACACCGTACAAGAATATGCTAACATGCACCTCATTTATGGGGAATGCAGATGCAACGCTAGTGCTGCAGCGAGACTTTACTGCGAGAGGTACCCGAATGCAGCTCGTCATCCTGATCATAGAGTGTTCACAAATGTGCACCGCTTACTCTTCTCAGAGGGCCAACTACCAAACCAATCACACGGTGAGGGAAGAGCTTTCCTTCCTTACCAAGACGTGGTGCTAGGAGCTGTCGAAGAAGACCCGAGTACTTCAGTGCGTGCAATAGAACTAAAAACAGGTGTGCCCAAAAGTACAGCCCATTAAATCTTGCAAAAAAACGTGCTCCATCCATACCACGTACAGCGTGTTCAAGCTCTTCTGCCCCGGGATTATGAGCCCCGAGTTGCTTTTTGTCGCACAATGTTAGAAAGACACAGGGAAGATCCACGGTTCTTTGAAAAAAATTTATGGTCAGATGAGACCACATTTAAGAAAGATGGGTACATGAACCTGCATAACTTACACGAGTGGCACGTAGCAAACCCACATTTGATGAGAGAAGATAAATCTCAATATCGCTTCAAGATAAACCATTGGACAGGAATTTTAAATGGTAAAATAATCGGTCCGTTTGAGTTCCCAGAGACTTTGACTGCTGACGTTTATTTAGGTTTTTTGCAAAATCATTTAGAAAATTTATTGGAGGACGTGCCACTGAGTATTTACCGGGACATGTGGTTTCAGCATGATGGCTGCCCAGCGCACTCTCAGTGAGAGAGTATCTCGATCAAAACTTTCCAGGCAGAAGGATAGGGCAGTCTAGTACAATACCGTGGCCAGCCCGGTCACCAGATTTGAATCCGTTAGATTTTTTTTACTGGGGAACTATAAAAGAAAAAAGTGTATTTCAAGCCGATTCAAAATGTAGCTGAGCTACGGCAAAGACTATTGGAAGCAGCTGAGTTTATTAATAACCGTGGATTCGCTCGGTTAATAACCCGATCTTTTTTAAGAAGATGTCGAGCGTGTATTGCGGCTGAAGGAAAACAGTTTGAGAATTTGCTGTAAAGGTAAATCATCAGCAGCAGCATTTTGACGCCCACTGTTGTGCAAACAGTTATCCTTAAGGGTCCTTGTGCGTTTTCATAATCGCTGTTTAATTAGGAAATTTTGAAAAATTTTCATCAGTTTTTATTCAAATAAAAATTGTGCATAAGTTAATGAGTAATCTTCTAAGTGTTATACCATTTTGGAATCCTTATTAAATGCGCCAACTTTTAAGGTTACTTGCCAAACTCTCGTAGTACATTTTTTCCAGTACAGCCACTTAAAGTTGAGCAAAGTTTTACTTTGGAATCTTGGTTGGGAAATAAGTGGCAATTTTTCCTGAACGAGAAAAGTTGGCAGTAAGGTTGAGACACCAGTTTGAAGATGCATTATTCATCATTACATTGTAAAAATAGAATCCAAAAAAAGTTAATATTTGTAGTAACAGGAGTTGACAGACTGCCGTAGGGTGTGAAATTTCTATATTTTTTTCAAAGACCTATAATTTTCAAAACACATACATAAAATTTTTTTAAATATTTTTCTGATAGCTGTTATAACTTTGCCTATCACCCGGTTTCGGCTTGACGTCGACTTCTGGGACACCCTGTATAATGGGAACACAAGCAAAGTGAACATCTAGAAAAGTCCACGTGCTTATTTGACTACCTGACTGCAAAATGCATGTTTTCAACAAAAAATTGATTTTGCAATATAAGTGTAATTAGATTTCTATACTATCTATTCAGATAATATATTTTTTTTTTAATTATTAGAAGATACTGTCAAACAAAGTTTTTGTTGTTAGCGTATTTAAAATTGGTATTTTGATGCATATGCCTTCAACATAATCGCTGTGTCAGTCGGTAATTCTACATTGTAAACACTATTAGGAAGTTTGCACCTCATCCAATTCCTTACCTTGTTTATAACTCTGGTCCCGTTAAAACGTTTGACGAATTCCTCAGGTGTCGCTACCGTAAAATTCCTCTCTTCGATCCTATTTTGTTGCATAACCGTCCCTTGGGACATACTAGGCCTGCAACAAACACGCATTACATCAGTTCAGTTATTCCTTATCTAAAGATATCGGATATTTAGAAAAAAACTGTTCAGATTAGACACACTTCACACTTCGAATAACTGGTTTGTGTGTGTATATAATGTATATGAATGCGATTCTACCTGCAAAGAAACTGACAAAAAAGATGCCATCCTGGTTTCGAATACGTATGAATTTTAAAACCAGTAAGGTGTTTGTGGAAAAGTACGTAAGAAATAAATAAAAAGCTTATATGTTTTAGTGTTATTTCTAACCATACTGCCCTATGGTATATTCTGTTAGACAAAATTGCCTTTTCAATAGATGAACTAGTATGTAATCTCGACCATATCTCGGAGATGTCTACGCAATATTGCTAGCAATGTTTATAAAAATTCACTTTCAGAATTTGTCAGCATGCGGTTAGGATCAGCGCAAGCGCTAAGAAAAGCAAATATTGCGTATAGTATGTTTTAGTTTTTTTTTAATTCGGTTGCGAGTGTAAATGATGAGCTCTGTACATACCAAAATAATTGGGAATACCATCCCGCCTTGTCTGATATTCGAATATTGTCGCTATCACAATAGGTACTCTTATAATATGTGGGAAGTAAAAAGCCCCAGTATTATAACATCCAGAACTCCATTCGAATCGATGTAGCTTCATTGGAACTATGTGACACCAAATGCGACAGACCCATTAAAACCCAAAAAATTGTAACTTCAAGAACGATAAATTTAGCGACGATGTATATGAATAACCTGCTATTAGCGAGTGTTTCGTTACTTTTTAATTGGTTACAACGAATATATGTGAATGCTAGTTACTTTTCTGTTTTTTACATACACAATTTTATATCTAGTCGTGTTTAATTAAGGAAGGAAACTTCTTATCTTCTTAAATAGATAAAAACCGCAATTATTTAAATAAAATAAAATATTTTAGACTTCCTCGTAATTTTTGCCACAGTATTTTCAAAACCAAACGTGGCCTTATTGTTGAAATTTTTATGTCACTTACAATGTTGTGATGCCTCTTGTTTATTTACATCAATCTGTATTCTATTGCGATACGTATATGCAACATAGTATTTCGGTTTATATGTATAAGCCGAATAGTTACAATAATATGATCAACTAAAACTGATTACATAGAAATAAAAAATTATGCTAAATTTACTGTTGATAACGTATTTCGGATAATCCGGATTCATGGAATTTCGTATGAAATCCTCAGAGGAATAACTAAAACGCTGAAATTTTGCATGGTGGTAGTTGTTTATGTTAAGAATAAAAATAACGTCAAGTAAGTTGATCCGCACTTCCTAAGCAACGCTTTGAAAAACATTGGCTAGGAACATGTATAACAAAGGAATTGAATGCGATCTAATCTCCCGCACAGCACCGACCATCCAGCTCGCAACCCAGCACGGACTTATACTAGTAACGGGTGATTTTTTAAGAGGTATAGGATTTGATTTAAAAAAAAAAACACAAAAAATTTGAAAAAACGATTAAATCTTAATTTGAGTGGATAGAACGGTCGATATAATTTAATGTTTAAAGACTATTTCATGTAAATGTTGGCCGCGGCTCCGCTTTAGATGGCCCATGCGCAAGGTCCAATTTTGGCACACTCTCTCCAACATATCGGCCGGTATCTCAGGAATAAATGCTTCAATATTGGCTTCCAGTGCGTCAATCGTTGCTGGTTTATCCCTGTAGACATTAGCCTTAACATGGCCCCACAAGAAATAGTCCAACGGCGTTAAATCACACGATCTAGGCGGCCAATTGACGGGCCCCAAACGTGAGATAAACTGTTCACCGAACTCGCCTCTCAATAGGGCCATTGTTTCGTGTGCGGTGTGGCATGTGGCACCCTCTTGTTGAAACCACATGTCAGCCAAGTCCAGCTCTTCCATTTTGGGCAAAAAAAAGTTTGTTATCATCGCACGGTAGCGCTCGCCATTCACACTTACGTTCGGGCCATTGTCGTCTTTGAAAAAGTACGGCCCGATGATGCCACCGGCCCATAATCCACACCAACAGTGATTTTTTCGGGATGCATTGGTAGCTCTTGCAATGCTTCTGGCTGGTCTTCACTCCAGGTGCGGCGATTTTGCTTGTTAACGTACCCATTCAACCAGAAATGAGATTCGTCGCTCAACACAATTTTTCGATAAAAATGGATCTTCCTCCAACTTTGCCAGCGCCCATTCACCAAATTGGAAACGTTGTGGGAGGTCGTGTGGCTTCAATTCTTGCACCAGTTGTATCTTATAAGGTTTTACACCCAAATCCTGTCGCAAAATTATCCACGTAGTGGAGTAACAGAGGCCCAATTGCTGCGAACTGCGGCGAATCGGCATTTCAAGGTCATCACTAACACTGGCAGATACAGCCGCAATATTTTCTTCAGTCCTCACTCAACCTCTGCATGTTGGTGGTTTAATGTCCAATAATGTAAACTGGGTTCGAAATTTAGTCACAAGCTTCCGAATAGCTCCCTCAGTAGGCCGACCAAATTGCCCATAAATTGGAGGCAGTGCTCGATGCACTCTCTTAACCGAGCATGAATTTTGATAGTAAAATTCAATAATTTGCAAGCGTTGTTCGTTCGTAAGTCGATTCGTGGTTAAATTATAGACCAAACTGAACAAGTTTGACAATGACACAAGACACGATTCACGCGTCATCTGTCAAAAACAGTGTTGCCCTCTCGATTTTTTTACTGGAGATGTTTAAAAGATTAAATCTATGGGAAACCAGTTCGATCAGCCGATGAACTGTGTCATCTATTTCGTCAAGCAGCACCCGAAGTATCCGATTTAAGTTTGAGACGTTTAAAAGAGTTGGTGGTAAATATTTTGAAAATCTGTTGTGAAAATAATAATAATAATAATAACGATAATAATAATCATTTATTTCAGGCAATATTCACATTACAAGATGTTAATTTAATTTTAATTTAGTTAATTTAAGATTATACAGGGTGTCCTCAAAGTTGGGGTTTTCCTTTTCAGAAACAACTACCCTTGAAATAACAAAGGTGATGTGTAGTGAAACGAGGGCGACCAAGTAAAAAAAAAATAAAGGAAAAAGTACTCACTCTCCAGTTGACGAGAAGGGCTAAGTACGTCTCTGCCCGAAATCATACCGCTCCAACAGAAAATGAAATCAGCTGATGCGCTACCGAGCAGACGGAGGCAAACAAGGGAGGCAAAATGTTGCGTAAAAAGTCTAGGTATTGCATCCCGTCCAATCGATTTGGGAGAATAAATGGTCCAATGAGCATACCGTTCACCATGCCAGCCCAAACATTCACCGAAAATGTTTGTTGAACGGACAGCGTGCGGATTTTCTACTGACCGAACATGAGTGTTGCGAAAGTTATTCACCCCATTACGCGTGAACGTAGATTCGTCTGTCACCAATATGCACTTCAAAAAGTCCGGATTATTGTCATGTTGATGCAACAACCACTCACAAAACCGCACTCTTGCTGGAAAATCGTCAAGTTGAAGGGCTTGTACACGTTTGACGTGAAACGGATACAGCCCCTCTTCACGCAGCGTTTGCCACACTTTAGTTTTTGATACTTGCACTTCTCTAGCCACGTCTCTAGTGCTTGTTGAGGGATTCTCGTCTACGCGATTACCTCTACACCGGTGACCGTAACCGTCGGTTGAAGGTTGCAGACTGACCTGACACACTGACCCCGACCCAGTTCTGTCGTCGGGTTGAGCTAGTGTCCTAGTACCAGTCGGGGATGTCGCGGCTACAGGACGGTATTCAGATATTTTTGATGTTGCAGAGCCCTTTATCTCGGTTCCCTTAAGACATTGGTGTATATGGTACTAAGAAAAATTGCTTCTGTTTTCAAGATCTACACGTCGTGTAAAGGAAACCCCCAACTTTGCGGACACCCTGTAGATATAATAACGATTCTCAATTCTTTATTTGATTTGAATGTTGTAAAAATCAATGGAAATAAAAAAAAATACAACCTAATGCTCTGTTTATTATTTTGATGCCTGCATATAACAATGAATTAAAAAGGATAATGGATAGCTGTTTTAGACATTTGCTAAAATAAACAGCCATTACAGCAACTACAAAGTTGTAATCTGGACACAAAAGACAGCAGCATTTATTATTTTTTATTTGTAGTATTTCCAAGCATTACGACTCCAATGACAAAAGTTGGAATTATTCAGTTTTTAGTAAAAAAAACAAAAAATATATTATTTTTGAAAAAGCATTAAACAGCTAGTTTTTAAGGTCATGGCTAATTTAGTCTAGTAGTAGTAGTAGTAGTAGTAGTAGAAAGATTTATTTAGCACATTTGGCTACATAAACAGAACAATTGTAAACAACTTAGAACTAGTAAATTCAAGCCATATGGTGTATGATGTAAATGCTGGGCAACCTATAATTGTAGATTTAAATTTTGTCAAAGTTTTCTGGTCTTTTATCTCCGAGTATAATTTATTATATTCAATCAACCCTTGATGGAATACAGATTTGTAGCATATGTTATACTTTTTGGTCATTAAATGGAAGTCATCTTTATTTCTGGTATTATGTAAATGATGGTCGACATTTGATGATGTTAAATTAGTTAGACTTGATGGAAATATATTATTTTTTACTTTATAAATGAATATCATTACAAGATATTTGATAAAAATTTTTACATTGAGCCATTTTAATTTGCTAAGCATTTGCCTAATTGGAGTATATTTATCTTTATTTAGTATTATTCTCATGCACTTATTTTTTAAAATTTGCAGTCTTTCAAAAATGGAATTATTTGCTAAATATAGAATAGTCGAACAGTACAAGAAATTTGGAAGAATGATGGTATTATAGATAATTTTTCTGCTATATGAACTCAGACATCCAGAAACTCTCGATAAATATCCCACTTTACTACTAATCTTATTTATAACTTTTTCATAATGAATATCAAAAATTAATCGAGAGTCAACAAAAACTCCCAGGTATTTAAAATTTTCTACGAATTCAATATCTTCACCATCAATATTCAGTTGAACATTTGTACATTGTTTTTTTACCAATAACAAGGCTTTCGTTTTACTTGCATTTAATTTTAGTCTGTTAGATGTTAACCATTTTGAGACAAGCTTCAAGTCTTCATTAATATAAGAGATACCAGACTGAATATTTTTAGTACTTATATAAATCATAGTGTCATCGGCGAAAATTTTGCATTTTTTGGCTATGGCAGGTAAATCATTTATGTATAAAATAAAAAGAAGTGGTCCCAGGATACTGCCCTGTGGAACACCAAACGTATTTTCAATTTTTGATGAAATAGTGTCATTAACTTTTGTAACTTGCATCCTTTTAGACAAATAATTTCTAAACCAATCTAAAACACTTCCTGTTATACCATATGCCTTCAATTTACCTAACAAAATATCTCTATCAATCGTTTCAAATGCCCTCTTCAAATCCAAAAATACTGCTATGACAACTTCTTCTGAGTCTATGGCTCTTCTCCAATTCTCAGTTACCAACTGGAAAGCTGTTTCTGTGGAATATTTTTTTCGAAAGCCTGCTTGCGCCTCCACTAAAATTTTGTTTTCTTCTATAAACTGCATTAATTGGTCATGCACTATGGACTCTAATAATTTTTCAATGTCTGGTAACACATTTACTGGTCTCATATCGCTGCATCTTTTAGAATTTTTTATTTTGGGAACTGGTGTTATTGTAGAGCATTTCAAATTTTCAGGGAAAGAACTGCTTCTCAGTGAACAATTGATCCAATTTAATACAGGATATCCCAAAATTTCGTTAAACAGTTTTTCAGCATGTTTTTAGTAGTCATTTCGGCACAGTTGTTATTTGATTTTAAACTGTATACTTTTTTCTTAGATAATTCAATGATACGCTGTGAAATTTTGAAAGTGTATGCAACATTTCCCCCTGGAAACTGATTTTCATATAGTCAGGTGCAGCATTGGCAGTACCTACAATATCAACAATACTTTCCACAAAATATTCATTTAGTTTGTTTGCAATCACCAAAGAATTTGTTTCGGTACCGTTTTCGAATTGGTATATTTTTTTCACAGTAATTAGTCAAACTTTCGTAAAGGTTTTCGCATTGAAACTAAATGTAGTGATTTAGTGGTTGTTTAGCATATCGCGCTAGTTTTCATTGGAATGAATACTTGGTTATCTCAACAAACAATTAATTGTAGCCCAGGAAAGAAAATTCCAAGTTAGAAGTTCTTTATAGCCATAACAAGCAGAAAAGGAGCAAAAAGTAGGGATTTTTTGAAACAAGTTAAAAGTGGGAGTATCTCGAAAACTAGAAAACTTTTACTAAGATCATGTTGACTTTATCTGATTGATCTGAAGCCAATCTACCTCCCGTGTCACTCGGGCGTGTCATTTCTGGGACACTATAGAAAAGATATTTCTTTACATTTAAACAGTGATGATACCACCAGCGAGATTTGTCGATATTGACTACTGACCTTGAAAGCGCCGAAGATTATTTTAAAGGAGTTATAATAATAAAATCTACCTTCTTCTCTTCGTAAACGGCATCTTGGTACCACACTACATAAACCACTGTGGATCGAAAGTGAAAGAAGATAGATGTACCTACGAAATCGTTAAAATCACATTTTGTCCGAGTTACGGTGACGAATAGGGTCATATATCAGAAAGTGATTCTTGATGAGAAAAACATCTTAAAATATATGGGTACCGTTAAATTTTCAACGCATGGACGCAAGAATGCTTCCATCAACAACAGGATTAGAAAGCATGCCTGCATACACTGGTTAAAATTCACGATCCCAATAGAGCTTTCTGTGTTTGATTCGGCGCAAGAATTATAAACTAAATAGCAAGACAAATTTTGTACAGACAAACATGAGTAAAAGTATACTAAGTGACATATAAATCCGAACACCCAGTGTAAATGGTTTTATTTTAATAAAAGTTGGTGAATGTATTTATCTTACTGTAAATAACAAGTGAAAAAATTTTCAGCCTTATCAGTTGGACATTCCGGTTTTTATCCTGTTTTTTTTTTAATTCACTAACGCTCTAAATATGAATATTTCAGCCGCAGTAAAGAATCAACGTTGGCGGATTTTGGTTCTTGACATCCTTTACGATCGGTTACGATGCCTAGAGTACGGAGACCTGTACGATTTCGTCAACTTAGTGAGTTTGATAGGGGCCGTATAGTGGGTCTTCGGGAAGCTGGACTTTCTTTTCGGGCAATTGCAGTTAGAGTGCAAAGAAGTGTAGACACTGTGGTTAGGTGTTGTCAGGCATGGCTTCGAGAAGGCCGTACGCAAAGAGCCAGGGGCACTGGACGCCGCCGTAGAACAACAGACCGTGAAGATCGCCGCCTAAGATTATTGGCCTTAAGGGACCGTTTCTCCACTACCAGGTCCATTGCAAATGAATGGTTTGCAGAACATGGAAGACCTATTGGCATGCGAAGTGTTTACCGACGAATGAGAAGTTTTGGCTTGTTTTCATACCGGCCACACTAGGTCCTCCCTTTAACTCGAGAACACCGACGTAATCGCCTTGAGTGGTGCAGACAACGGTCACTCTGGGATCAGGAATGGAACAGTATTGTCTTTAGTGACGAGTCTCGATTTTGTTTAGGCATGCACGATGGTCGTGCCAGGGTTAGAAGGCGACGTGGTGAAAGGAGGAATCCACAATTTTTTGTTGAAAGACATGTTCATCACACTGTTGGAGTTATGGTTTGGGGTGCTATAGCTTATGGTGCCAGGTCACCTTTAATCTTCATCAGAGGTAACATGAACGCACAGCGTTATATCCACGAAGTTCTAGAACCCCATCTTTTACCCTATCTTGACACCCTGGCAGATCCAACTTTAAAACGAGATAATGCCCGACCACATGTTGCAAGAGTCACAATAGACTTCTTTCAACATAATGATGTCACATTGTTACCATGGCCACCAAGATCTCCCGACTTATCCCCAATTGAGCACGTGTGGGATATGATGGGTATGAGATTGCTCAATTTGCAACGTCCTCCTCAGACTCTAGAAGCACGTCGAGAGGAGTTGGTGGTTGCCTGGAATGAGATACCACAGGAGGACATTGACCACCTGATCAGAAGCATGCCTAGGCACGTTGGAGAATGCGTAGCACATCAGGGTGCATCCACACATTATTAAAGGTCAAAGGGCTTTAAAGCAGTGCAATCATTTTGAAATTTTTATCATTTACTTATTATGCTTCATTAAGTACTTATACAAAATTTTATTAAAATAAAACCATTTAAACTGGGTGTTCGGATTTATATGTCACTTAGTATATTTCAGCAACAGTAGGCTAGAGCTAGAATATGTTTATCATGAAGATCGACTCTGAGATATGTTTATTGCGAAGCAACTGTGGAGGCAGAAGCCTAAAAATTGTGGGATGAGAGGGCAGCATATCACGGCTGATCGAACGCTTTCTCGATATCAAGATCAACTATATGAGCCTGGGGACGTACATAGCGAAGTTGGCAAGCATTTTCTGCTTAGCGGTTACAATTTCAGTTTAATAATATTACTCATGGAATTGTATAAATGTTTCACATGAGATATGAAAACTAAGTTAGAACGGATGCATACACACTGGTAAAAATGCGCATTCCAAATGACTCTTCCGTGTTTGTTCAGAAGGAAGAATTAATTTGCAAGCTAAATTGTGTATAAAAGCATACAGGCAAACATGTAGTAAAAATGTTTGAGTAGCAGCAGGCTAGACCATACGTTCTTTGAAGGAATGGTGTCACGATGGTTAACTCATGATTCCCAAGGTGGTTCAATTCAAACATATTTTCAACTGAATTGTTCAAGTTGTTCAAGACCATGAAATAAAATATTCATATACTTCTAATACCTCTATGTACAATAGACAATTTTATAGTTAAAGTTCTTCGATGGTATAATTTTCAAGCATTATACAGGGTGGCCCATCCATGTGAGGACGGAATATTACTCATAAACAATTACATTTTGAGGAAATCTATTTATGGGCTGTTATACATGACATTTAATAATAATAAATAATAAAATGTCTTTATTAGGCACATTATATACACTACAACATAATGTGACCTCTACGTAGGCGAAGTCTAGCTCTTGGCTACTCTACTTAACCTACCCAAATACTAAATTGAAACACTCAATCAAAGGAAACTTTGACAAGCAAAAGACGCTTCAAAACAACGAGCTTGATAGCTTCCTAGCATACATATATACACACATATATTACGTAAAATAAAATTAAATGTAAGAATTAAAAACTAACTTTTCCACAATTACTACAATGACAAATAAATCTGTTTCACATGCTTACGAAATCTGTTTACTGGCCAATCCTTTATATTGTCATCTAATTCGTTATAAATCAGGATAGCATTGTAAGTGTATGAACTACGAAATAAAGTTGTTTTATACATAGGGATCTCTAGTCTTTTTTTGTGTCTGAAATCAATGTCTGAATTATTTCGTCTGAAAACAAATTTCTCATAAAGATACAAGGGGGATCTAGAAGATATGATCTTATGTGTAAACACTGCTATATGGTACTTGCAAGCATTTTCTATACACATCCAACCAAGCTGAAATCTCTTTAAGGAAACATGATCATACTTCTTGAGATTAAATACAAATCGACAACAAGTATTTTGGAGTTTTTGGAGTCTTACTTTTGTGATAGAATCAAGACAATGATAGAACACAGTGCTACAGTAAAATAAGCTTGGAAATATAATAGCCTCACATAACTTTTTTCTAACTTTAAAATTCAAAATAGAGCGATTGACATAAAAACACTTCAACGTTGCATAACATTTTTTTAAGATAGACGAAACATGCTCCTTAAACCGTAAAGTATAATCAATAATCAACCCTAAATTTTTTGTAGTATTTACGACAGCTAGACGCTCCTTGTCGATTTTTACATCAAGAGAATTCAATACAGTGTTACGTTTGACAGCAGGACAAAAAAGCATCACTGAGCACTTATCCTTATTGAGCTTAAGATTATTACCATTTGAGTATCCTACTATTGCCTCCAAATCATCATTAAGCTCATTGATTGAAGTATGCAAAGTGTTACTATTAAAGCTTTTATATATATATATGTGTATCATCGGCATAGCACATCACAGAAGAGTTTTTCACAGAGCTACCCAAGTCTATAGTATAAATTTCATCATTTGAGAGCACAGTTTTAAAATATTGGCCCAATTTCGACATACATATCAAAGTTGTGATTTTTCAAATGGAATGCGTCAAATTTTATTGCATATTTGGATAAACCAATTCAAAAGACGAAAATTGATATAACATACTATGGGGTTTTGGTAATTAGCTACTGAGATATAAGGTGTTTTGTCTAGAAAAACCCCCCACTTCGGCAACCCCTTAGTCCGCCATTTTGAAATTTGGAGTTCTGAATTTTGTATGAAAAAAAACTTACACACCTCAGCTTTTATCCTATTTGTTACTTTTTCGAATTTTAATTTTTGCTCATACAGGGTGATCAAAAACGCAAATTGTAGTTTTTCTAAAAAATTTCAAATGCATTACCCTGTATGTTTGTGCAAGTTTGGGCTCAATTTTCAAGTTTATTTGTATATTGAACGACATGCCCCGACTTGTTCCAGCTTGTAGTTGACGTCGGAGTTCGTTCACTCAGCATCACCGACAGTTGTACTCCAGGGCTTACACAGACCGTTCCGTATTTTTACTGGATACAGTTTTTTATCAAATTAATAAGCATGTCATCCTCAAGTGATGAGGAAACTATAGAAAATAATGGCAACGACCTGCAGTTCATCGCAGATGAAATTGCCATTGCTCCCATTATTTTTCAAAAGTCACAAGTTCCAAAAATAAAAATGAGAAAGGCCGATGCCTTGAAGAAGATGTTAAAAAAATACGAAGCAACATTCGGTAAACTATTAGATACTAAAGGCTTATTTTTTGTACGTTTTAACTTCCCTAACATCCACAATTTCCGTTTGACCACCTTTCATTACGAAGTTGAGTGTGCTACTGACCACACTCAGAATTCTTGAAGGATATGCTTCCCATACCAAGTATAAGGTGAAGATTATGAATATCCTTTTACTTATGTCACTGCTTTGAAAGATATGCTTATACGCAAAAAGCAAAAGCATTTACTTCAAATTATTATAAATACCATCCGGAGGATTTCCTTCAAAATTTGCAAGTACAAGGATATCCTTTGTTTTATGAATACGACCCATAGTTGCTCATCATTTTATTCTGGGACCCAGCCTGGACCGTGCTGACGAGTTGCCAAATAGCACGAAATAGCTGTCGATGGGTGGGCGTCTGTAGTCATACGAACGAATGCTACATGACTAGTTCATTTACTAATGCACATTTAATCAGCAAAGCTAATTCCAAATTTTCTGCAAGTGTTAATGATAGATGGCTGATCGTTTTAAAATTGTTATTTTGTATGCGTTTACGTACCTGAATTGTTTTACATAATTTTCCATAAAAATTCCCATTCGTAGTTTTAAATTACTCTTGCCATGTGCCTAGAGCTAATCAGACCTTGATCGTTAACCTTCCAAATTATTGGTCTAAAACGCCATTAGAAGCAACAGATCAGGTTTTTGTTGTAGCTTACCGCAGTTTTCGTGAATATATGATTAATTTGATGTAACGATAGTCTATTTAATTTCAAAATATATCTTAATTAATCAAATGAATTTTGGCAAATGCTTACAATAATGTTAGTGAAAACTAACCCACATCGTCTGACATCTCGCGACATGTCTTTGATGACAAATTTTCCAGCGTCAACTAAGAAAAAACCAGAGGCTGAAACAGAATTATATAGTGAGCGAGCAAATAGCGGTTAAACTTTGAGCTATTTATTGTATTGATGTGATGTTTAAACACATTAAATATTCTTGTAAATATAAGTTCCCGTTCGATAGAACATTTCTCATTTAGCGTGTATCGACCAGAATTAAAGGAGCCCAAATACCGCAATAGTGAATTGTGATACGAGTTTTGATCTAATAGATATATACACTAAGTGACATATAAATCCGAACACCCAGTTTAAATGGTTTTATTTTAATAAAATTTTGTATAAGTACTTAATGAAGCATAATAAGTAAATGATAAAAATTTCAAAATGATTGCACTGCTTTAAAGCCCTTTGACCTTTAATAATGTGTGGATGCACCCTGATGTGCTACGCATTCTCCAACGCGCCTAGGAATGCTTCTGATCAGGTGGTCAATGTCCTGTGGTATCTTGTTCCAGGCAACCACCAACTCCTCTCGAAGTGCTTCTAGAGTCTGAGGAGGACGTTGCAAATTGAGCAATCTCCTACCCATCATATCCCACTCGTGCTCAATTGGGGATAAGTCGGGAGATCTTGGTGGCCATGGTAACAATGTGACATCATTATGTTGAAAGAAGTCTATTGTGACTCTTGCAACATGTGGTCGGGCATTATCTTGTTGGAAAGTTGGATCTGCCAGGGTGCCAAGATAGGGTAAAAGATGGGGTTCTAGAACTTCGTGGATATAACGCTGCGCGTTCATGTTACCTCTGATGAAGATTAAAGGTGACCTGGAACCATAAGCTATAGCACCCCAAACCATAACTCCAACAGTGTGATGAACATGTCTTTCAACAAAAAACTATGGATTCCTGCTTTCACCACGTCGCCTTCTAACCCTGGCACGACCATCGTGCATGCCTAAACAAAATCGAGACTCTTCACTAAAGACAATACTGTTCCATTCCTGATCCCAGAGTGACCGTTGTCTGCACCACTCAAGGCGATTACGTCAGTGTTCTCGAGTTAAAGGGAGGACCCAGTGTGACCGGTATGAAAACAAGCCAAAACTTCTCATTCGTCGGTAAACACTTCGCATGCCAATAGGTCTTCCGTGTTCTGCAAAACATTCATTTGCAATGGACCTGGTAGTGGAGAAACGGTCCCTTAAGGCCAATAATCTTAGGCGGCGATCTTCACGGCCTGTTGTTCTACGGCGGCGTCAAGTGCCCCTTGCTCTTTGCGTACGGCCTTCTCGAAGCCATGCCTGACAACACCTAACCACAGTGTCTACACTTCTTTGCACTCTAACTGCAATTGCCCGAAAAGAAAGTCCAGCTTCCCGAAGACCCACTATACGGCCCCTATCAAACTCACTAAGTTGACGAAATCGTACAGGTCTCCGTACTCTAGGCATCGTAACCGATCGTAAAGGATGTCAAGAACCAAAATCCGCCAACGTTGATTCTTTACTTCGGCTGAAATATTCATTTTTAGAGCGTTAGTGAATTAAAAAAAAGCAGTACAAAAACCGGAATGTCCAACTGATAAGGCTGAACATTTTTTCACTTGTTATTTACAGTAAGATAAATACATTCACCAACTTTTATTAAAATAAAACCATTTAAACTGGGTGTTCGAATTTATATGTCACTTAGTATACATAAGAGTGGAACAGCTATATCCTGGTAGTATCCCAAATTCCCTATATACTAAGGACTTGAGAAATTTCGAAATAAAACAGCACACTGTGCCATCTATTACCAGAATCGACCGCTGCGAAAGTGAAAACAAGAAGCTGCCTGTTGGAACTGTATCCCTGTTCGTATTTGACATCCGCGCAGCAGACTAGGTAGTTTTTAGGGTGCAAATAGTTCATTCCACGTTTGCCCGCTATGATCGCTGTTAGCGTCCATCTATGGAGGAATAGCTCAACTACACGCATTGTTGGTTGCAAAAAGCAAGTATGTGTTTTGTGAAGCCGAGTAGTCTGTAGTGTTTATCTCTGAGATGTGAAAGAAACAAAAAAAGTTCGTTGAGTAGCAAGACATCGAAGTTATAAATTACGATTTTCCCCGTTTTTTGTTTTCGAAAACTTTGAGGAGCAATAGCCGAAATAGCCACCGCGCCCGCGTTTTGTGCAATTAAGTCACATCACAGAAAAATTAGGAATGACGCATCACACTTTGAACACTTTCGCAATCCTCACATCTAGGCGCGGATTTGTATTTTCTATTGACATCGCTAAATAAATTTCTATAAAATTACTCGAAATAAAAAATATTGTAATAACCTTTTCACTGTCATAGATACCCCATATACCCCAGCATATTTTCTCAACTGTTCCTTCACCAACCAGGGCTTTTCTTACCTCTCTCATTTTTGAAATGTAGCAAATTTGCATATGTAATTCACATAACAAATAAGAAAAAGTGGATGCAGAACTAATTTCAGCTTTAGTTCGTTGTCCTAGACCATGCTGATGAGTTGCCAAAAAGCACGAAACAACTGTCCATGGTTAAGAAATACTTCTGTTCAAGCATTACAGGTTATCATGGAGGAATGATTAAAGTAATATACAATGTTCGTTTGAGCAATAAGCAGAGCTTTAAGGTCGCCATACACGTGAAAGAAATCCTTAATACCTTAACGAACAAACCTAAGGATTCCCTCACAGTCAGTTCAAGCTCTAAATGATTCTGCATAAACGCTACGAAAATCCTTGATATTTCGACTGAACTCTACGTGTATGCCTATCACTATACTTACGTCAAGGTTGGTCTCCTGAGTTGCAACCTGTTGGAATCCCGCACCCAAGAATTATTCCTGGACAGAGTCTCCCCGACGCACTCGGAGATGGTGACGTCAGGCAGCGGCATGCTAGACGTCGGTTCATCTTCCTCGTCACCAATGACAAAGCGTTTGCTGTTACGTCTCCCACGTCGGCTCAACATAGTCGCTTTCCACTGATCGGCCAGACTGTTCTTCCGTACCGCCCACCGATGAGGTGACTCCGCCCTATGGGAGGAGCAACTTGTTCTGCCTTCGTCACGCGACTTCGCCCTATGGGAAGCGTGGCTCGTTCTGTCTTCGTCGCGGGACTTTCTGATATTGTTTTGTCCACTCGTAGTGTCGTCCGGTTTGCTGGTTGAACCGTTGTTGTTTTCTTCAAGCTCCGAACGATTTTTTGACGGCACTCGGTTAGAGAGCTTCTGATTATCACCGTTCTTATCTGAATTTTCTTTTGCTTCGTTTGTTGAGACTTCTTGTCTAGCGAGGTTACTCTCGTTTTTTCCGGCACTGCTACCGACTTTGTTCGTCGAATCTTTGATTGTTTTGTATGAGAATAAAAGCCGATACACAGTGCCTAAAAAGTCTAGCAGTGCCCTCCAGAAGTGTATCATAAATGTGTTCTATGGTACTCCATCATGATATTTTATTTGTGTTACGTGCCTATAAGAGATATGTTTAAAGTGACAGTGGTTATTGCGGAAAACGCACTATGCAAGAGGACCGGAAATTGCATCTCGAATCGATAGTTATTTATAACAGAATCCAAACCAGCACCGCTCTGAAAGTCGATGATCAATCCAAGTGCAAGCGATTCAACCTTGACAATGAAGATCAAGGACAATTGCCAATAAGTATAAATGGCCATTGGCCAGACTTCGCCATTTGTAAGGAATGTGTTACAATAAAGTCCATTGAATTGAATTGAATTGAATTGAATAAAAAGAATTACTGCACAGAATCCACGCGTAGGCCATAAAATGTACGATACAAAAGGACCTAGGGCAAGGTGAATCAACTTGGCGGGTGGGTCAGAAATTCACGGGAGCGTTTCAGGCATGTCATTGGTCGACGAAACATCAGACGATCCGATCAGGCGAGAATGTGCGCCGTTTTCAGCGCCGTTATCCCAAGAATCTCATGTTGGGCCGCGTCGATAAAGCCGTGCTGGCACTAGTAATGTGCTAATAAGGTCGCGCTCATCAAACGAACTATACTACAACTATTTAAAACTGTAATGACTCATAGGCGTGATCAGAGCTCGATCCCGGCTTCCTTCCAGTACAGCCGTATAGCGTACGACATATGTCGTTTCTGTGGCTTTGCGGTGGTCAACAGCACAGACAGAGATGGGAATAATGGCTGATTGTTCTCCGCCCGTAGAACCAATGAAATCAAAGACGCGCCTCGCCCGCAGACTCATAGGCGTCGGCAACGCATTGGAACGTGTTTCGTTGAGCGATCGCATATTGTGTGTTTTTATAAGAATTGTTGTGTGATTGTTATTGTTGTGGTTTCTGTGGTTACTGTTTTGGTTATACTTAACCATGGAGAGTACAAATGGCTCGAGTGGAAGTACTGAAAGCCAGGGAACAAGTAGACGGCTTCGTAAAGCACTGAAGAGGGACGCGAAAGAAATCGTGCTCAACGTGTTCACTTATCTGAACAGAACTATGTCGCAGGGAGATGCACTCGCGCGTTGTGAAAGTATGACAGGCGTTCCAGAGTGGACCATTCGCAGGGTGGTGTATAAAAAGAAGAAAACTGGAGCTACTACTGATCCAAAGTTTAATTTGAAGAGACGAAAGGCCGTTAAATTGGATGACGATAGCAAAATGGTGTTAAGACGAACCGTACATTCATTCTTCTTTAGGAATGAGATACCCAACCCTCAAGGCTGTACATGCAGCGATCAAGGAAAATGAAATTACACCCCAAATGAGCGTCGAGGTAATGAGGAAATCCCTGCACGAAATTAATTAAGTCAGTATTGATAGAAAGACCTGAAATAGTCGCCTGGCGTCGAAAATACCTACGCGAAATGATTGAATATAGGCGACAAAGCAGAAAAATCTATTATTTGGACGAGACATGGGTAAATGCAGGTCACATAGTTAAAAAAACCTGGATAGACAAAAACGTAGTGAGTAACCGACAAGCAAGCATTGAAGGTTTGTCAACAGGTCTTCGTGGACCGTCAGGGAAAGGTCAAAGATTGATCGTAACTCATATTGGTAGCGATAGTGGCTTTTTAGAAGAGTGTGACTTGATTTTCGTCTCTAAGAAAGGAGGTGATTACCATGACGAAATGAATGCCAGCTGCTTCGAGAGCTGGTTTCAAGGGGTGCTTCAGCGAGTTGAGCCCAACTCTGTGATCGTCATGGATAATGCTTCCTACCATAGTCGTCGAGCCGAACGTGTACCGACTATGGGATCTCGAAAAAGTGACATGCAGCAATGGTTGCGCGAAAAAGGAATCCCGTTTGACGATTTATGTGTGAAAGCGGAATTGTATGAAAAAATTAAACAGCACAAACCTGCGAACATTAGTTACGTGACTGATGAGATGGCCCGTCAATGTGGTGTCACTGTGCTGCGGTTACCGCCCTACCACTGTGAACTGAAGCCAATAGAGCTCATCTGGGCTCAAGTGAAGGGTTATATTGCGCGCCATAACACAACCTTCAAATTACCAGACGTTAAGGTTTTACTTGAGACTTCCATAAAGCTAGTAACGCCCGAAGCTTGGCAGAATGCTATCCGTCATGTTGTGAAGGAAGAAACAAAAATGTGGCAGCTTGACCACCACATCGACACCATCATAGAGCCAGTTATAGTCAATTTCAACGAGGAAAGCGATAGCGACAGTTTATTACTGTCAGATGTAAGTGGAAGCGACGATGAATAAAGGTAATTCCCAAATTTTTGACTTACAATATATTTCAAACCACTCTTTATTAAGCTTGTGACAAATCTAGTTCACCCATATTAAACATTCATACCCCGCCTATGAGCAGCCGACTACTGGTAGTTAAGTGATGTTCACGTGAACATCGATGAGTCATTACAGTTTTAGATAGTTATAGTATAGTTCGCGAACGAACTGTTTTACACAAAAATCATGTCAGTGAAAGCGTCGCCTCGCGGTCGTATTTGGATGGATAACCGCTTCGGAACAGCTCATACTGTTGTTTTTTTTAAGATATATATTAGAATACAATTAAAAAAAATCAGTCTCATCATTTAATTCACAGACCTCGTATATTGTTTCGTGTGCCTGCTTGCCAGCATCGTTGTTATAGTTTAAAAGGGGAGGGGTTGCAAGACCCTAGGTTGCATAATTTAAAGAAAGCGTGAACCGCGTCGATTAAGCAGTGGGCAATGTGGTATGAATTGAGTTAAAGTGGCAATGAAATCCTTTTGTAAAGTTGAAAATTACTAAACAAAAAACCAGCGATTGAGCAATTCCTTACCGAAGACATAGCTGGATAAAATCTCATGAGTTTTTTAAATGACTTCATTGTTCATTTAACTTTTCCAAAAAACAACAAAATTCATCAATTGGCAAAATGCATTATTTCAGTTAATTTTGTTGAAATTTGAATTTGTAAGAATAAAAAAGCCAAAAAGCAAAGTGAAGAATACCTTTATCCAGCCTGTATGTTGACCTCAATAATGTACGAAAAGGAAAAGAATAATTGTAATAATCAACAAGTTTTTTTATTGATGTACGTCACAATAGAAGAAAGTATATTTCTCAGAATACTAATATTCATTAAACTGCTTTTGACAAGAATATTTATCTTATGCTAGCAGAATTTATATATTTCACACTCATCATATTATTAGTCTATGCACTATTTATAATAATCAGCTTTCCTATCATTCAAAGTATTATTTATTAGCGATAATGTTTTCTAATGATGCACGCGTACTCGATGAATGTAAGACAGGAATTATCAAAGACTTGTCGATGTGATGTGAAAAATCTGAGCACATATGGCTTTTTCCAACTCATCAAAAAACAGCTAAGGTTACAGCCTATTTTTGCCGAAATCGTTACTCGAATTGAATAATTTGTTAGTAAATGTAGACCCTCTCCGCTTTGACCAGTAAGACGGCGTATATGCATGTTGAACACATCAGCAACTTTGAGATGCAAAATGAACAACCTGATTATAGTACAAGAATCACCAAGTTGAAATCAAATCGTTTTAGGACTCTAACTTACACTAGGTCAAATTTTGTTTCAATGTATATTGCTCTCCCAAGAGATTTGAGGGATATCGATAGCTACTGTAGTTTTAAAAGATTGGTAACTGATAAATGCTTTTATTCTATTAACGAGTTTTTAAATTTTGGATTTTGATTCTGTTAAAAATGATTCTTTTTTAATATCGTTTACATAATTTTTAATTTTGTAAATTATTTTAATGTGTTATGTAATGTGTGTACGAATGTGTATATATCTGTATAAATATTAATGGCCAAATTTCAGTTCATCATTCCATATTTTATGAATGTATCTTCGGCTAACACATTTTTTCTTTCTTTTTGTGACTTGCCATTTGAAGCATGTGCTTGTATTATGACGATAAAATACTACTAATACTATTTCTGCAGATTATTTTTTATATACAAGGTTTTTTATAAATTCATGGAGCAGCTACCGTAGCTGTTTGAACTGGTACCACATTGTAGTCTGGCCTAGGACTTTTATATTTCTTATGAACACTCAAAAAGTAAAAAAAAAAATCAGCCTATATAACAAATCGCGTCAAAGAAAGGTAAATTACGAGTTTTTTGCATTTTTGCAAAGGAATTGAAATTTGACCAACATGGAGATTTCAACACAAATGTAGGTTGAAAATGTCGAGCAGCTACCGTTCAAATGTAAGGTATCCATTCGCGACTAACAGTTCCATTCCGCAAATCTAAAATTACCTTTCTATCACGTTAGTATTATCTAGAGAATGTGCTTCTTTTAGAATAAGAAAGATTGAAGAGTATAGCAAACAAGATGTTTAAAAAATGTAATCTTATTATTGTACATTGTACATTGTATTACAGCAGCTCCACATTGTCTCAATTTTTATCTGAACAACACATACATGGCAATTGCAAGACTCTAAATATATAAGTATTGAAACACAAAATTACTGCAAATACAATAATCACAAAATGAAAGTGAAATTCCAAATATTAAGAAACTAGAATCCTTTATAAGTCGAGAAAGTGACAAAATTCCACATTCCATGTCGCTTTTTGATACATTTGATTTGGTACTACAAGTAGATCTGTAGTGAAATAACTCTTAATGTCAGTGTTAATCCTTTGCAGAACACAAACAACAAACGCGCCACCTTATCTACTTAACTCATTAGCAGCTGCATTTAGGTAAATTACACAAGAGATTAAGTCAAATTTCAATTGTAAATTGCACTTGCAAATAGTAAGTGTACATGCTAATTATATAGCTGATTCTATCGTTGTTCTTTAAAGTTGGAACACGGTAATGTGCATGCACAAAGCTAGGTAATACGTGTCGTATGAATAGACGGCATTTAATAATAAATTATTTATTTTCACTGTTTTACAATATTTTAGTTGCAATATCTATTTTAACCAGCAATGTGGTAGTATCTAATCGGTTTAAACAGAAATCTAAAAAAGAATTATGTAATCATTTAAACAGAGAATTTTGAAAATCATTGTCATTATCAAAACGATAATTACTTAATGTAAGACACGAGCCTATATTCCATAACAGTGAGAAAAAATAATAAAACAATGTCTAATGTTAGATGCTAACATCAGCAATCTTTATAATTATAATGTGCTAATTGAATATTTGTGTTTAACAAACACCCAAGCGCAATAAAAGTCGTATTGTAAATTGTATTAAAAGTGTTGTAAACATTCACATTATAAGAGTTGCATAGATCAAGAATTTTCATGCTTGGATGTAATACATAAGTAAACAGAATGGCATTAAAAATGAGTGCACAGTCTACGGTAATCAAATTGAAGATGTGTATGATTAAGGATATTCTTCATAAAGAACAAATAGGAAACACCTATATCTGTACCGTTGACTCATCAGAATGTATATGAAGATAATACATTTTAAAGATAGTCACGAAATTTGAGGACGATGGTATTTTTACGGCGTGGTAAACTTATGCTTTTTCCTCATTAAATTATAGAGAACCATGAGAATTATAGAGACATTAATCAGTATTTTTTGAGCTATAACTTTCGATCGGAAGCTCGTAAAGTACTTCATATATACTAAGTGACATATAAATCCGAACACCCAGTTTAAATGGTTTTATTTTAATAAAATTTTGTATAAGTACTTAATGAAGCATAATAAGTAAATGATAAAAATTTCAAAATGATTGCACTGCTTTAAAGCCCTTTGACCTTTAATAATGTGTGGATGCACCCTGATGTGCTACGCATTCTCCAACGCGCCTAGGCATGCTTCTGATCAGGTGGTCAATGTCCTCCTGTGGTATCTCATTCCAGGCAACCACCAACTCCTCTCGAAGTGCTTCTAGAGCCTGAGGAGGACGTTGCAAATTGAGCAATCTCCTACCCATCATATCCCACACGTGCTCAATTAGGGATAAGTTGGGAGATCTTGGTGGCCATGGTAACAATCTGACATCATTATGTTGAAAGAAGTCTATTGTGACTCTTGCAACATGTGGTCGGGCATTATCTTGTTGGAAAGTTGGATCTGCCAGGGTGTCAAGATAGGGTAAAAGATGGGGTTCTAGAACTTCGTGGATATAACGCTGCGTGTTCATGTTACCTCTGATGAAGATTAAAGGTGACCTGGAACCATAAGCTATAACACCCCAAACCATAACTCCAACAGTGTGATGAACATGTCTTTCAACAAAAAACTGTGAATTCCTCCTTTCACCACGTCGCCTTCTAACCCTGGCACGACCATCGTGCATGCCTAAACAAAATCGAGACTCGTCACTAAAGACAATAGTGTTCCATTCCTGATCCCAGAGTGATCGTTGTCTGCACCACTCAAGGCGATTACGTCGGTGTTCTCGAGTTAAAGGGAAGACTCAGTGTGGCCGGTATGAAAACAAGCCAAAACTTCTCATTCGTCGGTAAACACTTCGCATGCCAATAGGTCTTCCGTGTTCTGCAAACCATTCATTTGCAGTGGACCTGGTAGTGGAGAAACGGTCCCTTAAGGCCAATAATCTTAGGCGGCGATCTTCTCGGTCTGTTGTTCTACGGCAGCGTCCAATGCCCCTTGCTCCTTGCGTACGGCCTTCTCGAAGCCATGCCTGACAACACCTAACCACAGTGTCTACACTTCTTTGCACTCTAACTGCAATTGCCCGAAAAGAATGTCCAGCTTCCCGAAGTCCCACTATACTTCCCCTATCAAACTCATTAAGTTGACGAAATCGTACAGGTCTTCGTACTCTAGGCATCGTAACCGATCGTAAAGGATGTCAAGAACCGAAATCCGCCAACGTTGATTCTTTACTGCGGCTGAAATATTCATTTTTAGAACGTTAGTGAATTAAAAAAAAGCAGTATAAAAACCGGAATGTCCAACTGATAAGGCTGAAAATTTTGTCACTTGTTATTTACAGTAAGATAAATACATTCACCAACTTTTATTAAAATAAAACCATTTAAACTGGGTGTTCGGATTTATATGTCACTTAGTATACATGTATAAACTTCAAATAGTTGCGCATATAGGGGCATTTCTCATAAGAATGTAAAAATTACTATCGTTTTGAAATGATTTCATTCCACAACAGGAGCTCTTGATGTTTTCGTACTCATAAGAACCTTATCAGTAGTCACCATGAAGGACATATTAGGTTTCTATTTCCAACAACCTGTATCTTGAACACTACGGTAATTCTCTAGATTAGATACACCAATCGTTTTTGGTTAAATAAGCGATTTCAGAACCTAGTTTTTCGGTATAGATGAAAGAAATGGACTGAAAATGAGCGCAAATTTAAATTCTGAAATATTTTACTATGTAATAGTTTTTATTGAATGTTTGTTTTCTTAAGGTCAAAAGGAAGTAAATTCTAGTGTAAAAAGGGAGCTGCTACGCGTGGAAATGCAAAGTTTCGTTAATATTCTTATGTTTCTTCAATATGGCAACGTCGCGGTATGTACAGGATCCATTCCATTTTGCAAAGGTCATGATTAAGAAGGTGTTTATACCTTCTGAAACCCAGATAACATCAACAATATTCTGCCACTAGCCCATTTGCTGGCATGTTTAATCTCATTACCATCATGTACAACCCAAACCTTGTGTCTATTAGGACGATATTTCGGGGACATAGGGAGTCATTTTCCATAAGGAATAAATGAGCTACTTTTTAGTGGTTGAGTTAAAAAAATATCATTTTATATATCCAATGTTCATCGGTCAAGGTTATCAGCTTCTGTAGTTATGGGTTACCCAACACAAAAATAAAATTCTAATAAACAATATATCCGCTGACGCGCAAGTAATAATTAATTTTTAGGTTGAACGTTTCGTGTAAAGATAACGGACAAACTTAATTTTGATATATCAAATATTAAATCGGTAATTTCATGGAACAATCGATTTCTAATTCTACTTGAAGCCTTGCTAATTACTAATAACGTTATTTCGTGTTATTATCGGTTAAAAATTGAAATTAGTTTGTACTTAGCGCAATTTCGGAGGAATTATGAAAATGTGCCATCAAACACGAATGCCTAGAACTCTAGAATATGCACTTGCAGAGCAAAGGTTTTTACAATTTTTATTTGTGAAACTGTAGAGAGTGTTGCAGAATGTTATCAGGAAATTTAATATTTTGTTGCATATTTGCATAACGAGGACACATTAATATGTTCGAGGCGGCAAATCTATGTGTTCGACGAAAAAAAAGTAGTCTTCTTTTTGCAAAAAAAAACAGTATCAGAATGCTAGATTGGAAATAAAAATTGTTTTATTAAACAATACATCAATATGCATTTCAAAATTAAAAAATAGATATCAAGTTGCTACTTTTCTTGAAGAACAAATAAAAACCTCAAGAGACTTTTCAAGTAGAATCAATATGCCTTTGCGAAAACGACACTTATCTTTGCAAAAATCAGCGGCACACAATTTTTTTTTTTGCTAAACATAATGATGCACACGTTTAAAATCTCTGTATCAGAGAAACGGAGAAATTCTGCATGCCACAGCTGTCCTTAATAAATTCTGAGCACACTAATTAGTACGCGATAATTAAAACTGTGTAATTAATTAGCTTTTAAACATCTGAAAGCGACAAATGTCGAGTAGAATTCATGTAATTCTTCATAGGAAATAAAACAGTGAGCCACCAAATAAAGAAAACTAGGGGAAGTATTGCGCACGGCTTTATCGACACGATACGACCAATTTACATATCCAGCTGTTTTGAATAGATTAAGGATTCACCATTGTTTATTTTAATCAATGAGGAACAGCTATTCGGCCCCGACTATGTTAACGCTCCCATAAATCGACTCATTCTCGTTTCGTGAACGCGAAAGGAAATAAACCACTGCCACTTTCCACACATAACCTCAAATAATCACTTTCCCAGGGATTTTCACCATGCAAAACACTCGGAAAATTCTTCAGCACTATTACACTGGTATAGGAGGTACCGTGACGATAGAAACAACGCGAATTCCACGTTGGACAAGCGAATTAAACTCTTGGTAACGCAATGTTACTAACCGCTACTGGATAGTAGTGTATACAATAAATAACAATGTGGTATCAAAAACGCGACTACTCAGCGCAGGTGTACACGCAGAATGTGTGCCGGTTATCGTTCGACAGACAGCGCATCTGCTGAATGATGTCGAACGCGAAGGTCCCAACTGGTGTTTCACCTTTTTATGTTTTTAATAACAACCTGTTTCCAAGTTTGATGATTGATGTGTCATTATCGTTTTGGAAAATTTCATGGACGATGAACGTCGTACTTTATTGATTTTTCTTTTCGTAGCGAAGCGCGCGTTTTAGCTGCATGGTGTCTAGAACCAGTTATCAAATTACTTTTGACATGAGCGCCCATACAGCCAAATTCAAGTGGCACATTGGTGGTTCCAGAATCCTGCATGATTTCCGTTTCCTTGCGGACAGTTTCAAGTTCAAAATTATGCTGTCAATAAACCTGCCTCTGACTTTCAAGGTCATAAATATTCAAGGATATAAAAAACGAAACATTCAAATTAATTTAGTGTTGTAATAAAATGTCGGTTAAAATAATGTCAAAGTAACTTTTGTATTACTTTGAAGATTGCATTTCTTTCTATGAAACGAAATGTCATTTTGCAAAAAGTAAGAAAAAATGTCTTGTAACTTTGTTAGGTCGGAAACTTTTCAGACCATCCTCGTAGTTCCCAAAACAGAGACCAACTGGAGACTTCCTAGTTACATACACATTTCAAGTAAAAGCTTTTTCAGTCAATGAGGAGATTGTTGCTCCTGGTATTAGGAAGGATGGAAACTTCTATCATATGATTCTGGGATCGTTTCCAATTGTCAATAATCCTTGAATCTGTTGAAATCTGTAACTAACACTGTCACCAAACCATACAGATTTTGACAAGTTCGTGTTCCACTGTCTATGGATCAAAAGTTGAGACAGCTCAAAAAACCTTGTACTAATAGTGCATTTTTTAGATGCTATGGGGTTAAGGTTTAATTTCCTGGCAGGTTTTCGTTCAGCCATGGTGGCTATATGACTATGCCTCATCCCTCTTAATTTGTCAAGTATCACAATCGAATTTATCAGGATTTGCAGTTTCTTCTTTCTCCGCAAAAAAACGTCAGTAAACAGTCAATCCTACATATGTAGTTCCACTAACGACCAGAAAAACGTTGAATTATCAGCACAAAAACCACAGGGCAATTTTTAGATGTTACATTAAACATATACACATTTTCGATTTCACGTTTAGTAAGAACAGTCGAATAATATGTATTTTGCTATCCACCGGCAAAGTATGTATACAAATTTCGTATAAATAAATATAACTTTACATATTATGCCATTACATTAAAGCACATCATAACGTTATACTATTGGGTAATTTTGAGTTTAGTCATAGCTATATTCCTTTCGTAACTAAATGTAGGTCTCCTTGAAATGAATTCTACCAATGACCTGCTTATAATTATACACGAGCATATAAAATCATGCTGAGCAATTACCGATATTTTTTTCGGTATTACCTTAAAACTGCAATTATATTTTATCGATAAATAACGCAGTAATATGATGGTTATTAAAGGCTACCCATTCTAGCAAAAAACTATTGCGTGCAACGTAAAAATATAACCATAGGTATTTTAGTCAAGTCTCCAACATGAACAATTTTTAATGTGCTTGTTGAAGGAAAGGAGAACAACAAACGATTAACCCGTATATAATAAACAACAAAGGTTTACATCAAACTTAATGGTTTTGGAATGCCTATGAAGAGGCTATATTGTCGTAAAGTTCATTTACTGCATTTTTTAAATTTTTAGGTCAATACATTTCTTTTATGATTACAATTACAAAATATACCATTGGTCACGTTATTTAAAAATAGTTGGTTGTTTACTTTGTCAAATATTTCTTATTATTCCTAAGCATAAAAGCAGTAAATCAATTTATCAAAGCAAAAAGTAGCAGTACTCTTCAAACTAATTAGTTTTCGCTGTAAAATATATAAATTAGAAATAAGAAAAAGTATCTACAAGTTGTTTGGGGAATCTCCCAGAAAGTGGAAGACCACGTAAATGGTCAGAGAGATTGGTGAAAAGAGCAAACAATCAGATTGGAATGTCAACAAGGAGACTGGCCGTCAATACAGATGTTCTAAGGCCCGTATCGTCAGTCGTCCCTACAATTGTATGGCCTCCTTGATTGTCATAGTTTTCTACTTCTCCGTGTCAGCGCTCTATTTTGAGGTTATGTCACAAAGATCTATTTGCATCAAATTGTGCTTGCTTTTGAGTTATATCATGTTTTATCAGCCTGAAATTTCCTACAATTTAAAATGAAAACATATCTTCACAATAGGAGAGCGCTGACGCTGACACGGGACAAGTGTAATCTAGAAATTTTTGAAGGAGAGAAAGGAGTATGACAATCAAGGAGGCCATAAACGCCGGATTTTTGGGGTTTACTGTCTACGAATGTTTATCATGCAGGCTGGAAGCACAAGACGAAGAACAATTAAAAATTTACGAAAAACTGAGAGAAATAGACATGAATTGAAGATGAAGATGAGGGGCATTCGACGTAAGTTGTGTCTGGTGAGTTGTAATTTATGATAACTAGTTAGTGTTTAAATAAATTCGATAAATATTTTGTGCCAAAACTTATAGGACATACATTGCTGCTTTTATTCTCTGCTTTTTTGCCTTTTAAAACCAATCATGAACTTTACTTATTTCGTTTTTATATATATATAACTTGAGACGTGGTCATTGTCGTCTAGACCAGTTAGGTGAAAAATTAAAGCTTCCGCCTTTTTTAATTCTCTCTAGCTTTCAATGGACTTTGCCATCATCATCAGGAGCTGCAATTACAATGATAACAGTAGCAACAAAAGTGTAAAATGAACTTAAATTGACTCAACTTACAGTAGTATGTGAGGATGTTGCTACTTGTTGTTTACGTATAGGATGAGGGAAACGTCCAGTAAAATGGTGAGAGCTGGATACATGGTACAATGGTCAAAATTATATAAAATATGACAAGACAAGTTAAAGACAGATTAAAAATTATTTAAAAAACATTAGAGCATTACATCGTGAAGCCACTTGATGATTGCACAAAATGGTGATCATGGAATAATAATCAAATTCAAGCGGATAACCAAATGGAAATGGTATTTACCATTTTGGGTTGGTATTTACCAATCCGTTCAAGCGAGTGTAGTTATCAGTTTGGTTATAAGATCCGTGACGTCACGAATCAGCTGTTATATGTCATAGTTATCACCGCAAAATTGTGGTATTTACCCAACTCAAGAGTAGTTTTATATTTCTGGTTATTATTTGAAATGTGACAAGTTAGAATTTTGCCGGGTATTGGATATTGTTATTGTACTTCAGCTTCATTTTTGAGAAAAATGATACAGGCTGACTTCAGTTTTACCATAAAGTGGAGCACCTTATTAGTTATACTCATTACGATTGTTGGGGACACTTTAAATGTAGTTCCTATGCTTAACAAAGTATCCTGTGTAGCCATATAACACTAGAATATTAAAATATGGCCATATAAACTCACTAGATGATATCCACCTGTATACAGTTTTGCTAATTTCTTTTTTCATCATTTCTGCTGAATCTATAAATGTTTTCTTTCACATGCGGAAAAATTTAGAGAATTGAAAGTTATCATAGCTACAAAGCCATGGTTCCATTATTAAAAAAAAATCTGAAAAAAACATTTCTCCCATGAATATTATGAAAGGTTTCTTATTTAAACTTTCCATATACAGTTGTAGACGAAAAAGCACCGATTATCAAGTGATAATAAAAATAATCAGAGATTATATACGTGCTTTTCTAAAATAAACAACTTGCAACAAAACCGCGGTTAAAACCAACGCGTTCAAGCGATTCGTGTAACTGACGTCATCAACCCGTGTGTCATCTTGAACCATATTATAACCGCGGCACATAACACAGAAATTTTGGTTATTCGCTTGGATTTGATTAATGAATGAGGTGAACCCTTTGACAGAAGGCCGAAGGTTGTCAATGTGTGTGTTGAAAGATGGAACGAATTGTGGGCGTGTGCTAAAACGTTGCCAAATCACTTCAGATGATGTGATTTTCAGAATGTTATGTAAGAAATTGTTAAACCGACCAGAGGCAGTTGAATAAACTATATTTCAATTAATGGGAATTTAAATTAACAATTATTAATAAATCGTGAGAAGAGAATTATTAGATTTTGAGTGGAATGAAATTTACTGGTGGAATCGGCAAAAACACAGATTCTATTTATGGTTGTGAAGAGTCGAAATTTGGGGAGATATGTAAGTTCTCCAATTTTTCGCAGTTTAGCAAATATGAGTAAATGACACTCAGTTGTTTAACATCTGTCTTTTTGTTGATACAGTTGTTATTCATGAAAATGTGGGACATTTCCAGGAATAAACGTTTGGAAAGGTGTTTTTCTTTATCAAGAACTTTGATACTTGAGTAATTCATAGAATGCCCTGTTGTGTTAACATGAGATGCTAGAGCGCATCTATATATATATATATATATCTTTAGACAGATTTCTCAAGGTATGACCCTCCTCCAAAATCGAGACCGAAACCTTCCACGCATAAATCTGCCGATTTATGTTTCAATGCCTGGAATTTCTACATTCCACAACCTGTTACCGTTTATGGTACATCGAAATCAATTCAATTAACCCGTAGTTCATGTGTCGTTTACATATATTGGTAGAATGTTAAGTTTACTGCTGTTGCTAGCATACAGCAACGATAAAATGTTTTACTATCGCCACTATTACAAACAATTATGAATGACGACGACGATTCTGTAATTAATCGAGGCATTACATACAAGCGGCATACTATTCCGATTCTATTAATACATTCTACCTGAAGATGAGCAACCTAACGCTATATTCCCGCGTTCAAAAAAAATAACCGAGACAAAATGAGAACCCGTTACGTCATCTATGAGAATTTTTCACAGCGGTTAGTATATCTACTATATATATTCTGAAAATGTTATGGTCTCATAGATGGCCCTGCCTATGTGCGTATATGTTCATATATTTCTTTATACAGGATGACAGGTAAATAGGTGTAAAACATTTTAGGAGGTGATAGTACAGCCCCTTTGCTATCGAAATTAGTATATAATACCATACCCTATATTCAAAGGTTGAAAAGTTATTGAAGATTCAAGATTTTTTTAAAAACAATCCATATTTCAGAGTAAAAAAGTCGAGAGAGAAAAAAGTTGGCGATTAAACATTTGTGGTTTTGGGTTATTATTTCAATAATTAACTATTATAAATTAAAAAAGATTCGAAAACAATACCAAACAACGTATTTATTTTCATTCAAAAATGTTTAACTAAGAAAAACAAATAACGTTTTACAGTAAGTAAGGTGATTTACAAAAAAATCAGTATACAAAAAAACGTACAAACAATTTAAATAATATCCTTGTTTCACAAGGAATCTACATTGGTATGATAAGTGCACAAAAACTGTGTGAAACTAAACATAATGTATTGTAATACAACAATAGGGAGTAAATTTACCAATGGCTTGTCTCCTATTTTCACAACTCTCTGATTGATAAGAAAGTGTTTTTGTGAAAATAATGTAACTGTAAGCTATGGGATAGTTATTATTCTAAACTACGGTTAAGTTACACGATTAGATTATTTACACAGTTGTAATTGTACTACAGAAAAATAAAAACTGACTAAAAGTTACTACAATTGGTAAGTAAAATACAATAATGAAATGAAGGTAAAATTTTCATTGCAATTGTTGTTCGAACTGACGCCCGCCGTTTCCTATGCAAGCCCGTAGACTTTTTCTCATGTTGGTACGCGTGATGCGGCCAGTTAGTTGTCCTCTGATAGTGTCAGCAGCAGCAATAATTCAACTGTGCAAGAGTGTCTATGGGCTCAGCGTACACCAGTGACTTCATGTGCCCCCATAAATAATAGTCACACGGTGTTAAATCTGGGCTGCCACGGTGTCGGTCCACCTCGGCCAATCCAGCGACAAGGATATTTCGCGTCCAGCCACTGTCTAACACCCAGACGGAAATGCGCGGGACAGCCATCGTGTTGGTAGATCATCTGTATCCTGATATTCAGAGGCAGGTCTTGGAGATACTCCCAGAGTTCGGATCTCAAAAAGTTTTCATAGGATTCGCCATTCAGGTTGTCAGGCAAAAAACTGGTCCAATTAGATACGTATGAATGATTCCCATCCACACGTTTGCCGAAAATCTTCTTTGATGGGCTCTTGGCTTTGCCATGTGGGGATTTGCCTCTCGTGGGGCCCAATAATGTAAGTTGTGATAATTTGTTGTCCCCTCTCTGTCAAACTTAGACTTGTCGGTCCACAATATTTTAGTTAAATAGTCGTTTTCTTCTTGATACCGATGAAGCATGTATCGACAAAAATCAATTCTTCTTGCGGGATCTCCTTCTTCTAATACTTGAACCGGTGTGTAATGGAAAGGGTAAAGTCTCGCCGAATGCAAAACGAACCAAACTTTCCACTGAGTTAAACCAAGCTGCTTTGTCGTCGGGTCTCTGCCGTAGCATTCCAGTATTGCCTCTCGATCTTCGTCGTCAAACAACCGAGGTCTACCAGCATCATGACGTATCTCATGAACCTGTCCACTTTCCTTGACGCGTTGGTACACAGAAGCAAATACTCGATGACTCGGTATTCGCCGATTCGGAAAACGGTTTTCGTATTCTCGCCTGGCTTCAACGGAATTTCCATCACTTAAACCATAACAAAACAGAATATCAGCGTATTCTTCGTTACGGTAACTCGCCATTATTAAAACTGATCAAAAAAGTAAAAGTACGTCCTACCGCGTTAAAGGTTGATATTCTACTAACTAACCTAAGCGTTAGTTCGCTTTCCTTGATCCGTCAGCTGTGTCAATTCATAACACACGCAGAGCTTGCTTCCGAGGAGCGACGACAGATTCCGAATACTTAAACCCGAATAATGGCACAGGGCACAAAAAATAACAAAAAGGGTCGAACCCTGAAAGGCTCGGTTTACCTGCTCAGTACAATGAAATGCGCTTAGCGGTCCTTTCTAGCAAAGTAATATTGTTTTGTTAAATGGTTTACTTACTGATATGTTATTATACCATTTTAGAAACCTAATGATACGAGGAAGTTTTTGCAGTTATTTGTACATTTTCTTTATTATGATTTTTTTGAAAAAAAAAACTTCTTAATGTGAAAGTTGAAAACAAAAATTTTCATTTAACATTCGAATGAAAATAAATACGTTTCAGTAGTGTTTTCATATGTTTTTTAATTTATGAGAATTATTTATTTAAATAATAACCTGAAACCACCAAAAAAAGAATGTCTAATCACCAACTTTTTTTTATCTCAACTATTTTACTATGTAATCTGGGTAGTTTTTTAAAAAAAATTAAATCTTCCATAACTTTTTTGAATATAGGGTATGATATTATATACTAATTTTGATAGCAAAGGAGCTGTACTATCACCTCCTAAAATGTTTTACACCCTGTATATAATATTAATAATTCATTGTCATAAGGTTTACAGTGGTAAACATAAACAACGTCAACATGAGAATAAACGAACACCTTGATGACACAATTTCACACTTAAAAGCATTATTGCCACATGTACACACAAAAACACTACAGCGCCCTCTATGAGACACTATCCTTTTCAAAGTATTTTTGGTTACCCATGAATGCTGATTTTCAATATGTTACAGGTGATATACTTCGAAGTTGAGTCATTTATTTTAACAGTGAGTAGATCTGATCAAAAGAAATGTATTTTTCCTTTAACATTTTTCTGGTAAAATTAAAGTAACAAAGTTATAGCCCTTTAGAAGTTTGAGTACCGCCCTGTCTCAATAATAATATTATGTGCTTGTGTTTGGCAACAACGGATATAATCCGCCTTATCGGTTTATCGCATCGGAAACAAAAAAGCGAAAGAATTTGAAACGCTGATCACGATGTTTTTATTCAGTCAATGTGTCAGTCGGTAACGCGTGAGTGAATAGTGGTGTTTGCTGCGTGGCTCAAACGAAATAAAAAATGGCACATGTTTATGCGGATCGGTTTTCCAATCGAGTGCAACCAACCCCTCGTGCCTTTATTAATGTAGTACAACGGGCTCGTGAATCAGGTGACTTAAGATCTCACAGGAGACGGCATGCCGGTGCTCCAAGACCTCACTATCAAATACAGGTCCGCACTGAAATACTTGTCGGGAGGATACTTTATAAAACAAGGTAAAATTTTTTTTTTTATTTTTACACACATATTTTGGTTTATCTTCCTTCTACAATCATTATCTGAAAATTAATGACTCAACTTCAAAGTATTCTCAGTCAGCCCAGTCACGCTTACAAAACAAGTGGGATGCCAGGAAATCGATAAAGAACACCACTTCAAATAAGCTGATCGTCGATCAGCAGGTAATATGAAATAAAACTGTCACAAATTCCTAAGCCAGGATATATCAGTGCGAAGTGTAAGTTGTTTCTAATCTGTTGTATATAATAGTGACATGCTACTTACTTGAGTCTCTTTCGTCTCTGCAACAACTCCGCTTGTTGAGCCTCGCTCCATCCATGACCTCCCTGACCATCCGACGGAGCGGCAGGCGGAGGGTTTTCTTCTTCTTCGCCATTTTGAGGAAAGGCGTCGTAGCTCTCCTTGTCTTCTTCGCCATTTTGGGGAAACCCTTCGTAGTTCTCCTTGTCTTCATCGCCTATCGACAAATCAAGTATTTAATTACAGACCCCTATATCGGTAGAACGAAACTAGTTTCAAGGCATCTCTACGCTTCCACTCATAGGCGGCTCTCTACAATACTAACTTTTCTAGAAGACTTATTTTTATTTATTTGTTTTTCTTTGTCTGTATCCAAATGACTAGACCTATGTCGTACTGATGCTTGCCAAAAAGCATGAAACAACGCTGTCCAGCGAGTATTCTGATGTTTGTCTAATAAAGGATGAGTAAGATTCAAGAAAGGATTATATTACACTAGCTGTTACCCGCGCGTTAAATTGTTACTACAGTATATTCAGATAAGAGATAGACCGGATGTAAACAAAAGGTTCGGGTGATTTTCACGCTAACGCCGCCGTCTCGACGTAAAACAGGAGCCCTCATTGGTCAATTCGCAATTAAATGCCTATGCCGAGCGGCATAGCAGTCGTATCAAGGCAGAGTCACATTCAGGTTCAGACGTGTTACGTATGTCGTGTGCATCATTGCAATTTGATATTTCTTTGGACGTTTTCGTTTGTTATCTTATTAAGTTGTTGAGTTTGTCGTTGTGCCTAGTAGTACAGATACTGCCGATGAAGTTGTAAACTCCTGTAGTCCACCTAGGAAACGCTCTAAAAAAAGACACCTGAGTGCAGAAATGAAAGAGGTCATTTTGAATATATATAAGATCGAGCGCGAGGAGAACGAGGCATCAACCATCAAAGAAATTGTTGTGAAGGTTTCTCACAAAGTTGGGGTGTGTCGCGCATCAGTGTTTAATGTGTTAAGACAATACAAAAAAAATCACACCTTTTCTGAGCCAATGACCAGTAAACATCGCAAAAGTATTGTTAAATCATTGGATGAAGCTGATAAGCATGCGATTAGGAGGAAAGTGCATGAATTCTTCTTTAGGAATGAAATACCTACTATAGATAAAGTACTGCAGGAGGTAAATGGAGATACAACGTTGCCAAATTTCAAACGATCAACTTTCCATGCGTTACTGAAGCATTTAAATTTCAAATGGAAAAAACGGGGTCGTAATAGTTTACTACTGGATAGAGAAGAAATTGTGCTATGGAGGAGGGATTATTTAACAAAAATTGGGAAATATAGAAATCAAAACAGGAAGATTTATTACCTTGATGAAACGTGGGTAAACGCAGGACACACTACAAGTAAAGTATGGGTTGATGATTCTGTAACTTCATCCAGGAGGGCCTTTCTAGATGGACTGTCCACCGGATTAAAAAATCCAGCAGGTAAATACGAGTAATAGACAACAATCGGATGTTTTTCAAACCTTGGGAACAAGGTTCTAAACAATAATTCCAGGGGGCAGATAAAACATATTACAAGTAACAAAACTTTTATAACTTTTAAATTTAAACGCCATTTTGAGATTATATTCGACTGTATTTCACCAAACATCAGGCGGCATCCGAAGCTGGAAATCGAAGCGAAAATTTTGAAACCCTTATGTATATTTACATCATTATATATTTCTTACCCCACCCCCACATGATCCTATATCCATCACCAATCGTATACACATCGAATTGTGCTAATTTACTACAAAGTTACGCAAAGCAGCATCTACTATCTAAAATATGTACTGCGTGACTCTTAATACGTCCCTGCCGAATGTTACAGCGTTCGATGATCACGTGGTCTTGTTTATGTCCGGTCTATCTCTTATCTGAATATACTGTAACATGTTATTCTCCATCACATCGTCCACATCTTTAACGACTGTTTGGAAAAAGGCTACTTTCCAAACACATGGAAACAAGCTCTAATTATTCCAATTCCTAAAAAAAATGAAACCCACTGAGTATAATGATCTCAGACCTATCAGTTTATTACCAATTTTATCCAAAATTTTAGAAAAAATTATAAAGTTCCAATTGACCGCTTACCTAGAAAAATTCTTTATACTTCCCGACACTCAATCCGGTTTTAGAAAAAATTATAGTACAACATCTGCCCTACTTAATCTCCAAGACAATATTTTAAGTGCCTTAGATAAGAAAATGGCACTAGCCTTAATCTCTATAGACTATTCGAAAGCCTTTGACAGCATCAATCATAAATTATTACTTGCTAAATTAAATTACATAGGTCTTGACAGTGTATCCTTTTCATTTTTCGACAGTTACCTTCATCAAAGAACTCAGTGTGTTTTTCTCAATCAAGAAATGTCTCAAGTGACAATAATTCCCTCAGGCGTACCTCAGGGCTCTGTATTGGGGCCGCTTCTGTTCCTCATAATTATATACGTTCGACTTAAGCAAAAGTATTGACAATTCTCATGTCCAGTCATTTGCAGACGATACGCAATTGCTCCATTATTTTAACCCAGATAATGTCAATAATACTACTCAAATTTCACAAAATGATGTTAATAAATTAATTAAATACTCTTTAGATCACAATCTACTTATTAATTCACAAAAATCTAAAATGTTTTTATTTTGCGCACAAAGAAAAACATACAATGTAACACAGCTCTTGAAGATTCAGATAAATAACCAAATTTTGCAATTTTCTGAGTCTGCAAAAATTCTTGGGGTTGTTTTAAATTAAGGTTTATTGAACATGTTAAAAGTCTATCTCAGAAAACCTACCTACGGCTGAGGACTCTTATAGCAAACAGGTATTTACTAAATTTTAAGTTGCGTAAAAAACTATATGAAGCATTGGTCATATGTATACTAAATTATTGTAATATCGTATAATAATGATAATGATAATGATAATATTTATTCACTCAATGTACAAAGATAACAAACAATATGAGTAAATAAATATAAAATCAAAACAGGCCCAATAGAAGGCATCGTCTGTACATGGACCAATAATTTAAGTTGAAACTGTAGAATGCAAATGACAAAAAAGGACAAAAATTAGCTACAGTAGATTATGTATTTAGTTGATGTTCGTATTTATGAGTTTATGAATTTCAGTCCTAGATATAGAATGTAGCCACTTTTTTAAATTTCTTTTGAAACAATTTCCGAAACGTAAATCTTTCAAGTCTTTAGGTATAATTTCATAAAATTTAGGTGCTAAATAGAGATATGATCGCTGCATTATAGATTTATGCGGTTGAGGAACTACTGTGCCACGAATTTTGTACCTGGTATAATGATTATGTTTAATTTTGTGGTCGGTATTTACAAATTTATGGTAGTGAGTGTAAGAAATAAAGCTGTCTTATATCATACATTCGAACATCTGCGTATAATTTTTCAGTGGGATAAAGTTTCGGTTTTTTAAATATCATTTTTAGAATACTTTTTTGAAAAACATCTAAATTATAGATATGTGAGGAACATGCAGCTCCCCATGCTAATATACCATATGCGAGATGAGGCTCAATCAGTGCATGGTATAATGTTTGAAGATATTTTTCTGTCAATATATTCCCAAGCTATTTAATTTTGTAGGATACAAATCTAACTTTCTTTAAAATATAATTGACATGGATGTCCCATCGTAAGTGAGGATCCAAGACCACTCCAAGGTATTTTATGTTGGGCACTCTATTAATTTGCATTTTTTGATCATTAATATTGAAGGAGAAACTTGTGTAATTTGGCAGATGTCTAGCATAAGATCCAAATGGTAAAAAATGTATTTTAGAGTAGTTAATGCTTAATTGTCTACTGTTAAACATTTTCATTTACATTTTTCTGATCAGACCAGTCAGTGCCTTCATATAATATTGCAGTATCATCTGCAAAACTAGTTATTTTGCCAACACAATTAATTTGGAAAATATCATTTAAATATATATTGAATAACAGCGGACCTAAGACAGTTCCTTGTGGGACACCACACTTAATATACATTTCTTTACTAAAGGATCCTGATATCTGCACAGATTGTGGGCGATTTGACAAATAACCTTCGATCAGTGAGTACGCGTTTCCTCTGAAACCAATTCTCTCCAATGCTTCTAATAATAATTTGTGATTAACTGTGTCGAAAGCTTTCTTTAAATCAACAAAAATGCAGATTGAAGGGATTCTGTTATCAATATTTTGATATATTTGATTTACAATTTTAGTTATTGCGTCCGATGTAGCCTTCCCTTCTGTAAATCCATATTGATTTTCACTTAAAATTTTGAATTTTGTGAGGTATCGAATCATTCTAGTAGATAAAACTTTTTCAAAAACCTTTGCTACACTGGATATTATTGATATTGGTCTATAGTTGTTAACATCTGTTTTTGTTCCTGATTTATGTATCGGTATTATATTACCTTTTTTTAAAATTGAGGGATATATGCCAGATTCAAAGCATTTGTTGATTAGGTAAGTGAGTGGTTCTGTTATGTCCTCGGCTATAATTTTCAAATGCTCGCTTTTAATACCATCGAACCCAGGACTTTTCCGATTTTTTAAGGACATAACAGTGGTGTATACTTCACATTGCTCGACATTATCCAAAATAAATGAGTTCAAAGTTCTTTTTGGAGGGTGAGTATTTTGTACATTTGCTTGTATATTACTTGCTAAATTTTCGCCTATGTCAGTAAAGAATTGTACAAATTCATCGCATATCTGTTGAGTATTTTTTAATACTGTTCCCGATGTTGAATTTAACTCAGTGACACACTCTTTAACTTTTGTTTTCCCAGTAATCTCATCAATAGTTGTCCAAAGCCGCTTTGGATCATTTAAGTTATTATTCAATTTATTTAGGAAATGTTTTCGTTTGGTTTGCCTTACAAGCCTTATAAATTTATTTTTATATTGGTTGTAGTAGTCGGTATTCTCTGTAGTTGGCGTTAGTTTCATTACATTATATAGTCTTTCTTTTTCTATTGCCGATGTTATTAATCCTTTGGTAATCCAGGCATTTCTGCTTTTCTCTTTGTGACTAATTATTACTTTATTGGTACTAATATCTATTAGTTTTTTTTATTTTCTCTATGAACAGTCCCATTGCTTTGTCTATATTATTTATAGAGTATAATTGTTCCCAGGATTCTTGTTTGACATTTGATATTAGTTTTGAATTGTCGACAAAAAATTTGTAATTTTTCTGGTTGTTATTAACGGTAGGGATGTTAGAATGTTTTTCATTTGAAGATATATACTATACTTGTTTAGACAATTTCACTAAAAACGTTATTCAAGTTATTCAAAACAATTGTATACGATTCATTTTTGGTTTACGTAAATTTGATCATGTATCAGCGAAATATCCCGTTCTAAACTGGTTAAAAATTAATGACATGGTCAAGTATCACTATTCAGTTTTTGTTCACAAATTGCTGCTCACGTCTAAACCTTATTACTTAAAGGAAAAAATTTCATTTAATAATGATGTTCACTGTAGAACTCTCAGAGAAAATAATATTAGAATACCCCTGCATACGTCTACACTTTTTAAACGCAGTTTTTCTTACAATGTTGCTATTATTTATAATGACCTTCCTAAAGTATATAAAGAATTTTCATTACCTATCTTTCGACAAAAAGTTAAAACATTATTACTCAACCCTCCAAACATATAATTTACGTAATCATTCATTTCTTTTTTATTCCATCTTTAATTCAGATTAATAATTTTTTGGTGCATTTGGGTTTGGAAAGTATGCCTTTTTCCCTTTTTTTAAATTTTACTTTCGATGTAATGAACCAAATCTGTTTGTGGATAGTGTATTCTTTTCAACATCTGCTAGAGACTATATGGTTAAGTGTAAGAGTAGCAGCATGCTAAACTTCGCCATATAAGTCTGACATTTGGCTATACTACAAATGTAATTGTGGATAAATAAAGACGTCTATTATTATTATGTAACATTTTTTTGAGCGTTGCTATAATTACATTGCATTGATAAATTGACAGTCAACTTGCATGTTTTGAAAATTTGGTTGTTCTATTAATGAAACCACCCGTATATAACCTACGGTGGTGAAACCACGGGGCAGAAAGCTAACAAATTCAGAAACATGGCGCTACTCGCGATGCTTCATTAGCCCGTACAGCTAAGCTTTTTTGTCTACAGAAAATATAGTCACTTACCGATAATCCATTGACCGTTTTCCTGGATCTTATTTTCTGTCATATCTTGCCCGCTGTCTTTCGAGTAACTTGATATTTTTGTTAAATCATTAAGGTGGATGCTAGGGGATGAAGGTGTGGGTTTCTTTTCTGAAACAAAAGGAAAGTCATGAAAATCAATCCGATACTGAATAGAGGTTATTACAAAATCGTGTTAATTAGTTTTAACACTATAAATAATATTAATAAGCAATGCCCCAGCTAAGTGTCCAAAGATGACGTCAGGGACCGTACACGACCCGAAGCACATCGACGAGGAGTCGTATTGGTGCTAATTCACCTGTTGAGATCACTCAAACGTAAATAAATTCAAAATTTGTAGGTGGGGCTGTACAAAACGGACGCAGGAAAGTAAACGCATATTAAAACAAGAAAGATTGATATTCAAATCAAGTTGGGTACTTTATTTTGAAGGTTCATTTATACCATTTATGTATGAAAAATAATATCGCTCAAATGTTCACCACGACTGAATTTACAGACGTCCACGCGTTGGTCGAAATTTTCAATGACATTTTGCAACATGGTCGGTTCTATGGCATTTATCTCGGCAATGATGTTGTTTTTGAGTTCTTGGAGGGTGGCTGGTTTGTTGACGTAGACTTTGCTTCACGCGATCACCGAAGAAGGACTGCAATCGATGGATATTGACGTTGGTTGTGTGGCATGTTGCACCATCTTGTTGGAAATAAACAATGTCCATATCCATTCCTTCAAGCTGCGGCAAAAAATAGTCCTCTATCATCACGTGATATCGCTCAGAATTGACGGTAACGGCGTCCCCGGCCGCATTTTCGAACAAGTAAGGTCCGATGATGCCTTTTGACCACAGTCACTTTTTGAGGATGCATCGGCTGCTCTTGATACTCACGGGGATTTTCGTTCGCCCAGATGCGGCAGTTTTGCTTGTTTACCGTCCCATTCAAAGTGAAATGTGCTTCGTCGCTGAACATGATTTTTGATGAAAAATTGGCCTCAATTTGGCGGTGTTCAAGGAACCAATCTGAGAACGGTCGGCCCGACGCAGCTCTTGCGTCAATTGGATCTTGTAGGCGTGTACATTCAAATCCTTGTGGAGAATGCGGAGCAAACTGGTTGTCGAAATGCCCAATTCTTGGGATCGACGCGTTGTTGATTGTTTCGGATCGTCTCTCACACTCTCCTTCACAACAGCAATATTTTCCGGTGTGCGAACGCTCCTTGGCCGGCCAGAGCCTGGCAGATTTGCCACAGAACCTGTTGCCTCGAATTTACGCACCAGACGACCGACGGTTGTTTCGTTTGGGCGGTTGTTGCGACCGAAATGTTCACGAAGCGCACGGAACGTGTTTTTTATTTTTGCACCATTTTTGTAGTGCTCTTGAATAACTTTAATGCGGTTTTCAATCGAATACGACTCCATAGCGATCAATGGTAAACATTCAATAACAAAATGACATTTCGGTGACAGAAAACAAAGATGGCGTCTATGTCAAATTGACGTTTACTTTCCTGCGTCCCTATTGGACAACCCTTTACATGCAATCGGCTAGGGCTATTGATTTTCAATAGGCACCGTTATTTGTCATAATCCTTAGATTTACACAAATACTGATAGTAAAGAATGATAGTAAGTCGTAAAATAAATTAAACCAAAAGAAACGAGCATGTCTATCTCAAGCATTTCACATTTATGGTACATTTAAAAATAATCAACTTGATTCCAAGAAAGTAAATAAATGGAATACGCCACAACCTAGAGGACTTGATATGCAGCAAAGTCAGAATAGGTCATCCACACGGGTCATTCAAATGTAAATAGACAATCGCGGGTTATAAATAAGCATAATCTGCGCACATAATTGATAAATTATCGGACTGCTATGATAACAGGAGATATAAACAAATTCGAATAAGAACCGCCAAAATTTGGGGTAAAGACTTTCTTTCAAAATGCTTTTCAGGAAGGAAACGGCGGACTGGCAGGCTGTCAAAGTTAAGGTTTTTAGACAATTGTGTTATACGGTTGTTATCGTTACTACTACCACTTTTTTTGTAAAAGTAAAGTCGAAAGTTTTTTTCCATTTTTGAGTGTTGTGAAATGGAATGTAGCAATGATGAGTACGTCGATATTATTTTTGTGTACAGGTTCTGTAATGGAAATGCAAATATTTTTGCGCGTTCATTTCTAAGACTTCGGCAATATGGAATGGCCAAACTTCCCGGAGCTAGAGGCCATGGTGTCTGGCATGCTCTTCAAGACGAACTGGAAGTGATTAATTTGGCGATAGATGATCCTAGTACAAGTACTAGGCGGATTGCAGCCCAGTTACCATGATCCCAAAGTCTTGCGTGGAGAATTTTACATCGGGAAGTTTTACATCCTTACCATCCGCAAAATGTGCAATGTCTGCAACCCGTTGACAAAGTGCAACGGCGATATTTTTGAGAGTGGTTACTGCAAATGCATAAACAAAATGCAGATACTTGGTCGTTAGAAAATCCCCGTACTGTAAGAAACCACTCGTTTCAACACAAATTTTATAGAAATGTCTGGTGCCACATTTTCAATGGCCAACTGTTTATGCACGTATTGCCACAACGTTTGAATGCACTCATACTTAGCTTTTCTAGATAATTATACTAAGTGACATATAAATCCGAACACCCAGTTTAAATGGTTTTATTTTAATAAAATTTTGTATAAGTACTTAATGAAGCATAATAAGTAAATGATAAAAATTTCAAAATGATTGCACTGCTTTAAAGCCCTTTGACCTTTAATAGTGTGTGGATGCACCCTGATGTGCTACGCATTCTCCAGCGCGCCTAGGCATGCTTCTGATCAGGTGGTGGTCAATGTCCTCCTGTGGTATCTCATTCCAGGCAACCACCAACTCCTCTCGAAGTGCTTCTAAAGTCTGAGGAGGACGTTGCAAATTGAGCAATCTCCTACCCATCATATCCCACACGTGCTCAATTGGGGATAAGTCGGGAGATCTTGGTGGCCATGGTAACAATGTGACATCATTATGTTGAAAGAAGTCTATTGTGACTCTTGCAACATGTGGTCGGGCATTATCTTGTTGGAAAGTTGGATCTGCCAGGGTGTCAAGATAGGGTAAAAGATGGGGTTCTAGAACTTCGTGGATATAACGCGCTGCGCGTTCATGTTACCTCTGATGAAGATTAAAGGTGACCTGGAACCATAAGCTATAGCACCCCAAACCATAACTCCAACAGTGTGATGAACATGTCTTTCAACAAAAAACTGTGGATTCCTCCTTTCACGTCGCCTTCTAACCCTGGCACGACCATCGTGCATGCCTAAACAAAATCGAGACTCGTCACTAAAGATAATACTGTTCCATTCCTGATCCCAGAGTGACCGTGACTCAAGGCGATTACGTCGGTGTTCTCGAGTTAAAGGGAGGACCCAGTGTGGCCGGTATGAAAACAAGCCAAAACTTCTCATTCGTCGGTAAACACTTTGCATACCAATAGGTCTTCCGTGTTCTGCAAACCATTCATTTGCAATGGACCTGGCAGTGGAGAAACGGTCCCTTAAGGCCAATAATCTTAGGCGGCGATCTTCACAGTCTGTTGTTCTACGGCGGCGTCCAGTGCCCCTTGCTCTTTGCGTACGGCCTTCTTGAAGCCTTGCCTGACAACACCTCACCACAGTGTCTACACTTCTTTGCACTCTAACTGCAATTGCCCGAAAAGAAGGTCCAGCTTCCCGAAGTCCCACTATACGGCCCCTATCAAACTCACTAAGTTGACGAAATCGTACAGGTCTCCGTAACCGATCGTAAAGGATGTCAAGAACCAAAATCCGCCAACGTTGATTCTTTACTGCGGCTGAAATATTCATTTTTAGAGCGTTAGTGAATTAAAAAAAAGCAGTATAAAAACCGGAATGTCTAACTGATAAGACTGAAAATTTTTTCACTTGTTATTTACAGTAAGAGGAATACATTCACCAACTTTTATTAAAATAAAACCATTTAAACTGGGTGTTCGGATTTATATGTCACTTAGTATAGTTCACTCACAATATCTTCATAATTGCCGGCCTTCACATTGCCTAAAAAATTAGCAGTGATTTAAAAGCATTCCAAGCTCGTAATCCAGTTTCATTTAGAGCACTGTCAAATACATCATCGTTCCTGATTTTCAGTATTTGTGGACCAACAAATACGTATGCCCTCTTTAATTTTTGCCTCAGTAAGTCTCAGAAATGTTTGTTTTAAATGCAGAAACCATAGCTTTCACAAACTGTTTCATCAGTCCCAACTTAATATGCAAAGGTGGAAGCAACACGTTTTGGGATCAACTAGTGGTTAGAGCAATGTTTTTGAGGCCCATAGTTAATACCTGATGTAGTAGCCACTCCTTCTGTTCGTAATGACGATCTCGCGCACGACTGTCCCATTCACAAAGAAAAGAATATTTGGTATATCCCATTAGCATTCCAAGAAGAAGGGCTATTACTTTTAAACCTGCACATATGGCCCATCCATATTCATTATAACGGATATGCTCTAACAGAACTAGCATCTTTTCATATGATTTCTTCGTATGAACTGCGTGCGCTATAGGTACAGATGGATATTTATTATCGTTGTGTACCAATACCCCTTTTAAACTAAGCTTAAAGGAATCAATCAACAAGCGCCAATCATTTGTATCATGTTTCTGTCCTAACGCGTCAAACAAATTGTTGACATCGGAGTAATATATCAACTCCCTTTCTTGCGGAAACAGTGTGTGACGTATTGTTGCCGTTTTCGGTAAAAAGTATTGTTAACGTCACCGTGGAGACAATTTCATCCTTTTAATCTTGACTAGGGATGGCAACGATATATCGATTATTTTTATATATCGATATTTTTTAAAAATATATCGATATATTATAATCGATATATTTGTTTCAATATATCGGTATATATCGATATTTTCATTCAATATATCGTTTTTTTTCATGTTCCTTTATCTTATCAGTACTTCCATGATATGTCAATGATTCAAATCAAATAGTGCTTTATGCACTTCGAGCGAAGATCCGAACACACCCCATTGTGTTACGCGGTACGCCAAATGCGGCTGACATGCGTCATGTCTTCAGTGTCAAAAGTCAATGTCAACATTTTCAATAAGGATTTTTTCGCGAGTCCACGGTGTAGCACAATGCACTACCGGGAACCGATACTCAAATTTCCGCGAAGAACGGGAATAGGGGAAGACGGATGTGACGTCTTCCGAATGTCAAAAAATCACGTGGTACGGGTACCCGCCTAACGTCTGTGAGGTACTAGCGGGTGACAGGTCTTATGTCAATTTCATTTAAAAAACAGGCAGTGCCGAAAATTGAGTTAAATTATTAAATCATAAATGGAGGAACAGGTCCACCTGATTTTAAATGACGAGGGAGAAGGTCATCGAAGATATATGAACCGCACTTGTCATATCAAATGATTGATTTTATTGATATATATGTACATTGCACATAAAACGATCGGTCCTTTTATTTCAGATTCAAACAATTCTGCTAAGTGTATCAAGGTACTTAAAACAAACATTTTGGGCAACTTGCGCCATCTAACCACTCCCGGTGTAACTTGAAACTGTCAATACTTCGAGAGGAAGGGGAAATTCCATCTGTTCCCGCTCCGATTCACTACGGGATCTCGCGAAAAAGTCTCTACTACTGTTTTTTTCTTTGTTTCTTTTTCTAAACTCCAACATTCTAACACAAACTCTGAGGTCGATTGGGAATAATATTATGGGATTGGATTGGAATTGGACTCATTTGTTCGTATTTCTTGAATCAACGTTATTTGAAAATGCCATTTAATAATGCTTGTTGCATTTATAAATGCATTTTTAGCATTCAAAAATGCTTTTTGTTGAATATGAAAAGTAGGGAAAACTTATATTTTCAGCCTTTTCCGAGTTTTCAATGTCAAATAAAATTCAATGAACACATCGTATATAGTATACAGGGTTATCCAAATTAAGTGTCCACCATTGGTATTAGTAAAAATACAAAGTTGTTTAAATTAGCAAACTAGTAGCATTTTTAACGCTGGTAAAAATGAGAAATAAAAAAAAACAATTGAGAGTCGTTATTTTGATTTTTTTCAGTAAAATAACATTTTTTTAAATGGAAACCCCTGTATATTATATTTTTTTCTGTTAAAGCATCAAATTTTAAACAAAAAAGTTCATAATGACTTTTCCGCTAAAGTCAAAAATAAAGTCAAAATAACGATAAATATTTTTAATTATTTGCAGTATTATATTATTAAGACGGCTATGAAAACAACATGGCGTTCGCGATTTGACAGCATTAAGATAAGCGACAAATTGTTAAACTGGACATACTCGCAACTAGAAGGCTTTGGAAAACAATGATAAAATCAAATAATGTCAAACATTAGTGTAAATACTTGTTTATAAGCTTTATTGTGTCATTAATTTAAAGAAAAATGTTCTCCCATGAAGAAAAGTGTGATATGTTAGAATGCTATTTAGTGTGCAGAAAATCCTCCTTGAGAGCAAGAGAATACTACAGTGAATTATATCCCGCTCGCATTCAACCGTATGAACGATATTTTCTGAGACTTTATCGAAAATTTAGGGGCAACGAAAATGTTTTTGCTAAAACAAGGGCAAAAAAAGAATTCATAATAAGCGAGGCCACGGAAATTGCAGTTATTGGATATTTTGAAGCTTATCGTGAGAATTCAATAGCAGATATTCTCAAGGACTCTAATTTCAGTTATGGTACTGTTCAAAGGATTTTAAAAAAATACAAATTTATTCCGTATAAGTACCGACCAGTTCAAACGCTTTTGGCAGGGGATCCAGAGAGAAGACTTGTTTTTTGCTATTGGTATCTTAGCTTCTGTCGCCAAAATGTAAATAACTTTCGTTACCTTTTATGGACAGATGAATCAAATTTTTCAAATTCTGGAATGTTTAATAGAAAAAACCACCATTATTGGTCAAGAGAAAATCTTTTGTTAGTACATCCAAGAGGCCCACAAGTCCGTTTCAGTTTCAACGTTTGGTGCGGTATAATTGGTTCAAAAATTGTTGGCCCGTTCTTTTATGAGGGAACCCTAACTGGTGAAAGATATGTGGAATTTATGTCAGAAATTCTGACTAATTTCTTAGACGAATTGGATCTTATAAGTAGACATCATCTGCATTTTCAGCAAGATGGCGTACCTGCCCACAACTCCAGAGGTACTTATCATTTTCTAAGTACTACTTTTAATGATCAGTGGATAGGAACAAATGGCCCAATACAGTGGCCTCCCAGATCACCATATCTAAACCCACTTGATTACTTCTTGTGGGGTTACTTAAAGAACCAAATTTACAAGCGAAGGTACGATAACCTTGACGCGTTAAAGACTGCAGTTAGGGAAAAGATAACCCAGATAGATGGTAGGACCATACTTAAGACAGTTCGAACAGTTGAAAAACGTGCCCAAAAATGTATTGAAGAACAAGGTGGTGTTTTCGAGCATCTTCTTTAAAAAAAAATTGTTATTGTATTTTGTAAGATTATAAGTTGATGTTGAAAATAAAGTTTGTCGATACAATTTAATTGTTTCAGATTGGAGGCCATAACTTCAACAATTTGTAACCTAGGAGAAAAGTTATTGTAAGCTTTTTTGTTTAAAATTTGATGCTTTAACAGAAAAAAATATAATATACAGGGGTTTCCATTTAAAAAAATGTTATTTTACTGAAAAAAATCAAAATAACGACTCTCAATTGTTTTTTTTTATTTCTCATTTTTACCAGCGTTAAAAATGCTACTAGTTTGCTAATTCAAACAACTTTGTATTTTCACTAATAACAAAGTTACTAATGGTGGACACTTAATTTGGATAACCCTGTATAACATAACATTAACTTAAAAAAATTATCGATGTATTCAAAAATATCGATATATCGGATATATCGATACATTGTTTCGATATATCTAATGATTCGATATATCGATATATGTATACAATTTTCCTTCCCTAATCTTGACGCTAAAAGTTCTGACTGGGATTTTGACAGATTTAATTCTCGATCTAAGTCATTAAGTTCGCCCTGTGTGGTCAAATGCGGCGCTGTTGAACATCCTGGCGCGTCAAACGAAGGATCGGAAATTTTTACGTTTTCTGTACCATCACTTTCAGAATCGGTGGATTCGACTTTTTGATCCAAAGATCAAGATTCTGGTGGAACTGTGACAGAAAGTTCATCACTATGCTTAACGGGCCTCAAAGCTGATGGTAAATTAAAATAGTTAACAGTATGTTTCGATTTTGGTCCAACACCTTTAATATTTGTGAGGCAAAAATAGCAATCTCTCGGTTCTCTCCAAACCATTGGTACCGCAAAGGGCATTTTAAGATTGTCGCCTCTTAACCAACCTGTTAACAACGTTACACAAGTCTTACAACATATATGAGGGGCCCATAGTTTATCTTGGTCGCCAACTTTAGTTCTAAAATAAAGTTCGTATGGTTTCAACACAAGGGGAGTAAAAGTACGTGTTTGGGATTAAAAGTTAGCTCTCCGCACAAATAACAATAACTGTTCGCACTATTTACACAATTTCTAGGCATTGTCCATAAGGCTAGTCTCGATCACAAGAAACTAAAAACAACACACCGTTTTAACAAAAATCAACAGTACTCAGAACATCTCAGTACTCTTCAACACAGAAAACATAACTGACTCGGCTGCTATTAGTCTACTAATGAACGCAATATGCTCTCTAAACATAGAGCTCACTTATAATAAACAGGAATAGACAGGTCTTGACATTATATATGTGCGTCATCGCATCAACGTCGAGAAATGCAGCAAAATGAGATGTTACGTATTGTAATTCATAAAAGTATATGTTATCGAATATCTGTGGGTGATAAAAAAATTCTGTTTTTAAATTTGATTTAAGGGTACCAAAATACATGAGATTCACCCAAAAATTGTTATGTCACAAATCCTGTGTTTATCAGTGCAATCATTTTAGACAACGATGGATTGGCAGAAACCCGTACATTGGCCTGCGAGGTCTCCTGATTTGAACCCCCTGGATTTATTTTTGTGGGGCGCTTTCAAACAACTAGTGTATGCTGAACAAATTAATAGTGTTGATCAGTTATAGGAAAGAATAGGTAACGCGTTTCATCAAATTCAACCCACAACAAATTGATTATTGATTATCCAATTTGTGTTTTATTTTATTTTTACGAAAACAATGTACTCCAGAAAAAAACACAAGAGTAATTATTTGTAGCAAATTGAAGGTAAAATTGCACGTTTCGAAAAAAAAAACAGTGGTGTACTATTTTTATTTGGAAAAATAATGCCACTAATCCGCCACTGGTGCACGTTACTTTTAAGTAAAGACTTTTGAGTTTTAGTTCATTCCAGTTGACGACTGTGGATTAATAATAATAATAATAATAATAATAATAATAATAATAATAATAACGTCTTTATTGGATAACCCGGAGGGACATAAACAGCGAAGTTTAGCCAAGGCTACTCTTACACTTAACTGTTTATGTCGGTTACATCTGATGTTCAAAACATGGAAAAAAATATAAGAACAATGAAAAAAAGAACACATATATACCTAAGTATAAAATACAAATAGACACAATCTATATCTGTAGCAGAAATGCTTATTTAATCAATAGCGAGCAACATGCTTTTAGTATGTTTACGAAAACTTTCCAAAGACATCAATTTAATACTGTTGTCCAACTGATTATAAAATAGTGCTGCATTATATGTAAATCCTCGTTGGAATAATGCAGAAGTGTGTGGGGTGGTTCTGATACTATAACGATTCCTAACAGCCCTGTCATGCACTTCGTAATTAAATCTTAACTTAGCTCTTAGATATTCAGGCTTTGATGACAATATTATTTTATGAACTAAAACTAAGAATTTATGTTTAACCAAACTTCCTAACCTAAGCCAGTTCAATTCCCTATATTTATCACTTACGTGATCGTATTTACGCAACCCATAAATAAAGCGAACACAGTTATTTTGGATGATTTGAAGACGATTTTTGGTCAATTGATCCAAACATGGATAATAAACGACATCACAGTAACTGAGCATTGACATCACCAAAGATTCGCGTACAGTTTTTTTCTCAGCTTAAAGTTAAGCAAGTAGCGATTGGAATAAAGAGCCCTAGAACACAGGTAAGTTTTTTTCATCAAATTAGCTATTTGGCTGCGGAATCTTAATTTTGTGTCAATTTCCACTCCTAGTACCTTAGCTGTTTGAGTATGCTGTAATGTTATGCCATCAATAGTCAGATGGAAAGAATCTTCGACAGTTTTCCTCTTCTTATCAGAACAAAACAATAACACTTGTGTCTTATCTGGATTAATAGCAAGATTATGTTCCATAGAAAACTGATGTACCTTATCTAAATCAAGCTGTAAAATGTCTGATGAATTTTGCGTATCTGAGGCGTCGAAATGAAATATTATTTGAGTATCGTCAGCAAATGTTTGTATCCCTGAATTGTCAACTGCTTTATGCAGGTCACACGTGTAAATCAAAAAGAGCACAGGTCCCAAAATTGAGCCTTGCGGAACTCCTGACGGAATAGTCGTAATATTGGATTGATCGCTATTCATTGCGACATATTGCGTGCGACCGGACAAATAGCTACGGAAAAAACTGACAGGAGCAGCATCATCGAAGCCTATATACCTCAGCTTGGCGCACAAAAGTTTATGATTTATTCGATCGAATGCTTTGGAATAGTCAATTGATACCACTGCTGTTGCTAACTTTTTGTGAACTGCCCTAATAACATTATCACAAAGATCTAACAGTGCCGAGGTACCCTGCATATAATGAAAACCAAATACGAATGATGTCGTAATGTGAGCGAGAGAAAAGCGCGATAAGCGATATGTATGTTAGAAAGAGAGCGCCGATAGCTTCAGCGGCTTCGTACTCCGGTTGCTAGGCAACGAGGTGCTCCTATCTCTTTCTAACATACATATCGCATGCTTACGAGGGATGTCTTTTAAGTTTTGCATATAGAAACATAGTAGGCCAAGCGAATCGAACGTCAGTACTGAATCTTAACCTCACTCTTTAGTAAACTTAAATTCAATGTTTCACAGCAATACGTGCAGTGTTCTCACTACAGTGAATTTTTAAGTATCACCAAGTCATTAGAAAAACTCCACCGAGAACATTTTCGCGCCATAATTTATAACAACTTTCAGAGACAATTATCGCAACATGAATGCATTGCTGAGTTACTGTCTGTTTTTGGCAACGAAGCGTCACATCAGTCGACAATTTCCCGTTGGTATGGAGAATTCAAACCTGGACGGGTGAGTCTTAGCGACGATCCCAGGGTGGGTGCACCAAAAACGGCAGTCACCCAGGAAAACGTCCATGCTGTGCGCAAGCTCATTATTGAAGATATGCATGTGAGATATCGCGAGATTGAGGCGTCCTTGAAGATCTCAAAGACCTCAATTCAAAAATTTTTACATGAAGTTGACGCATTCAAAAATGCCGTTTTGTATGTGCCAGCAGACGAGTGGAATAAGTGCTTCGAAAATTGGTTCGAGCGCATGCAGATGTGTATTAATCTTCGTGGAGAATACTTCGAATAACAATAAAGTCATTTAAAACTAGCTACCGTGTTGTTTTATTTCCATATGCAAAACTTAAAAGACATCCCTCGTATCACACTTCTCTCGCGGACACACTCACCGTATACGGAAACCGCATCGCAAAATTCTCTGATTCAGTGTTGGTTCCATTTGTTTCATTGCATTATCATGCCTAGGGTTTGCAGACGCGCTAATTTCACTCAAATTTCACAGACTCTAGGATCGAATGTGTAGCGAACCGAGGAGCTTCAACACATTATCAACATTAAGATGGGATATCTCAGCTATTTTGCGAAATTTCGAGTTGAAATTTTAATCACTTTCTATTTTTCAGTAGACGTAAAACTTGTAAAAGTATGCTCAAAATTGCAGCACTCCTAGTCGGTGCTGCATTTTCTATGTCATTTAGTATATTTTGGGGTATTCATAGATAACCATGGAATATACACGTTGAACATTTAATAAGAACATTAAGATACCTTATTCCGAACATTTCAGCACTTTTTTTAGCGAAAAATATCGACAAATAATAAAGGGTTGTCCAATAGGGACGCAGGAAAGTAAACGTCAATTTGACATAGACGCCATCTTTGTTTTCTGTCACCGACATATCATTTTGTTAGTTGAATGTTTACCATTGATCGCTATGGACTCGTATTCGATTGAAGACCGCATTAAAGTTATTCAAGAGCACTACAAAAATGGTGCAAAAATAAAAAACACGTTTCGCGCGCTTCGTGAACATTTCGGTCGCAACAACCGCCCAAACGAAACAACCATCGGTCGTCTGGTGCGTAAATTCGAGGCAACAGGTTCTGTGGCAAATCTGCCAGGCTCTGGCCGGCCAAGGAGCGTTCGCACACCGGAAAATATTGCTGTTGTGAAAGAGAGTGTGAGAGACGATCCGAAACAATCAACAACGCGTCGATCCCAAGAGCTGCGTCGGGCCGACCATTTTTTGCGCCGAACGTTCTCAGATTAGCTCCTTGAACACCGCCAAATTGATGCCAATTTTTCATCAAAAATCATGTTCAGCGACGAAGCGCATTTCACTTTGAATGGGACGGTAAACAAGCAAAACTGCCGCATCTGGGCGAACGAAAATCCCCGTGAGTATCAAGAGCAGCCGATGCATCCTCAAAAAGTGACTGTGTGGTGTGCATTGTGGTCAAAAGGCATCATCGGACCTTACTTTTTCGAAAATGCGGCCGGGGTCGCCGTTACCGTCAATTCTGAGCGATATCACGTGATGATAGAGGACTATTTTTTGCCGCAACTTGAAGGAATGGATATGGACGATGTTTATTTCCAACAAGACGGTGCAACATGCCACACAACCAACGTCAATATCCATCGATGGCAGTCCTTCTTCGGTGATCGCGTGATTTCGCGCAGAGGAAATGTGCCATGGCCACCAAGATCGTGCGATTTGACTCCCTTGGACTTCTTTTTATGGGGATATTTGAAAAGCAAAGTCTACGTCAACAAACCAGCCACCCTCCAAGAACTCAAAAACAACATCATTGCCGAGATAAATGCCATAGAACCGACCATGTTGCCAAAATTGTTATATTTTATTAGCCATATCCGTCAAACGCGATTCGAGGAAATATCAGCACTGAATAAAACTATTAGCCAAAGATCATTTTACTTTCTATGCTAAAAAATTTATAATGTTATTAATGCAAACATTAAACATAAAATTAATGTAAAAAATGTTTAAAAATATGGATCTTAAATGAACCACGGCTACAAGTTCATAAGCTTGTAGACATTAAAAATCAATATGTTATTTGATAATAAATTGATAGAAATTTACACATTTGACTAGTGTATTCATGTAATTTAAGTTTAGTTAAAAACCAAGCACAAATGTACACTTTTTTGGGTATCTTATGTTTATTGGAGACTACCCTTATTATTTATATGAAAACTTTTTAATTGGACCAATAAGCATGATTAATATTGTTATTATTATTAATGCTATATTCCTTAGTTTCTACCATGAGATTATCTTGGTATTAAAAACTTACTGTTCTCGTGCTTAGTCCACTTGAAGAAGTAGTAAAAGAGAGCGAACACCACAGAACAAGTGACAAGTCCAAACGACGAAAAGTACGGCGTAATAACATCAATCATCCATCCGGTCCGCACTCGCAGATTCAACTAACTCTGATTTCCGAAACTTTGAGATAATCCTAATATTGCACATTATTCGCATATATAGATAACCTTGTTCGAAACAAGAACTCGTCCAAAATACCCTTCGATTGACATTATATTCCACACAAATTCATCGCATGATGAAAGATAAGACGTTTCATGTTTTCTGGTAAACGAGTAAAAATTAGGAATATCATGTTTTCGTAAATTGATAACGCTATATGTGTATACATTTAGGTATGTTAGGCTAGTTAGTGGACAAGGTCAATATAACGATGTAATTTTGAGAGCTAGTATAGGGTTGTGCCAAGTTGCTGACTAGTCATTTTTACTTACTGCGTCTTGATATCGGGCGTGGAAAAAATACTTTTTGACGGACCAGTGGATTTAAGGAAAAGGGCCCGGTCGGCAATATGCACTGGGGGGCGGGGGGGTGGGGCGGGGGTAGTGGTATGATCGGGGACAGACGGCACTTTAGTGCGCACTATAACTGTTTTGCGAATAACATAAATTACTGCAATTACACTGATCAACAGCCAAAAAATATCCTAAATAAAATCAACAAAATATTACTATTTTTAATGTGCTAAAACCGGAATGAAACTTATTTTTTCAATATTAGTTCAAGTTTTAGAGATACGGTAATTATATGTGTTCCTGCTGTGACAGTGTTAATATACTGTAATTCACAAGAATGCACGTGCTACATTTTTATATTCGGCAAGGAAAGATGATGTAATCGGCATGATTGTGTTACGTTATACATACGTGTACATTATATTGTTTTATATTAGCCATTTTTTCCTCAGTTGGCTGACAGCGTTCATGCAAGATGTCTCGAAAGTGTGTAAACAATCCAGATCAGTTTTGTTACGTGTGTGGTGATGTGACTTTTGCGTCTCGGAGACGGTCTATTACTCCACTAATAACAAAGGCATATCAGCTTTATTTCGGTTGTAAACTAGGTGATCAAGACAAACAGTGGGCACCCCACATCTGCTGTAATACATGTGCTTCAAGTCTGAGGAGCTGGTTAAATGGCAATTGCTGTCCCAATGGTTTGGAGAGAGCCTACAAATCATATTAATGATTGTTACTTTTGCATGGTACCTTGTGTTTAACAAGCCACAGGTATGTCTAAGAAAAAAAAATCGGTTATTAACTACCCAAACATACCATCTGCGATTGAGACCTGTGCCTCACAGTGACGAAAATCCTATTCCAAAACCCCCAGAATCCTACACTTGCGAATCAGAAAACGAATCAGATCATGGCGATCGAGTGATTCGTCAGGAAGAAGATATGCCATCAACGTCAAGAGATCCTGATTTTATACCGAGCACGTCATGCCACCAACCGCACAAAATAGCACAGTCAGAATTAAATGATCTTGTAAGAGATTTAGAACTTCCAAAATGTAAGGCAGAGTTACTTGGATCAAGACTGCAGCAGTGGAACTTGTTAGAAGACGATGTTTCGGTATGTGTTTTTCGTAAACGCCACAAAGACTTAGAACCATTTTTCAATATGGAGAATAACTTGGTTTTCTGCAGTAACATTAACGGCTTACTGGCGGCTTTAAATATAAACTATAACCCAGAAGAATGGAGATTGTTTATGGACAGTTCAACATTGAGTTTAAAGGCAGTGTTATTGTATATTGGAAATATTTTACCATCTCTTCCTGTAGGGTATGCAGTTCACATGAAAGAATCATATGACAATATGAAGTACCTATTGACATGCATAAAATACGATGAGCACCAATGGCATATTTGTGGCGATTTGAAAGTTGTTGCACTTTTACTTGGGCTGCAGCTAGGCTACACAAAGTTTTGCTGTTTTTTGTGTGAATGGGACAGTCGGGCAAAGGCACTTCATTACACCAGACAAAACTGGCCTGGTCGTCAATTCCTAGAGCCAGGTCAAAAAAATGTACAGTATATGCCATTAGTAGATTCGAAAAAAAATGCATTACCACCACTGCATATCAAGTTGGGCCTAATGAAAAACTTTGTCAAGGCATTAGATAGAGATGGGTCAGCTTTTCAATACCTGCGTCAGAAATTTCCAAGACTAAGTGAGGCAAAGGTTAAAGAAGGTATTTTTGTTGGGCCACAGATTCGAAATATTTTGAAAGATACACAGTTTGAAAACACTTTAACAGGTATTGAAAAAACTGCTTGGAATGATTTCCGTCTGGTGGTCACTAATTTCTTGGGAAATAGAAAAGCTGACAACTATAAAACCCTTGTCAAAAATATGCTGTCATCGTATCAAAAGATGGGCTGTAATATGTCTCTTAAGATACATTTGCTACACTCACACCTGGACTTTTTTCCTGACAATTGCGGAGCCGCAAGTGATGAGCACGGCGAACGTTTTCATCAGGATATTTCAACAATGGAAAAAAGGTACCAGGGAAAATCGAATCCTTCCATGCTTGCAGACTACTGTTGGACTCTTGGTAGAGATGCTCCAGAAACGATCCATAAAAGAACAGCAAAAAGACAGCGCATATAGTGATTCTTATAAGTATATGAATCTTGTTACTTTTTTAAATATATCCTTAAAAATAAAAAGTTTTTTGTCTAAACCTCAACTAATTTTTTTATTTCATTGTCATTTTTGGATTCAGCGCCCCAAAATTAACAAACAAGTGCACTTTTCCCACAAGATACAATTGAAAAACTAAAATTTGTTGTCCAGTGTTATTGACAAATAAAATATGGCAATGGAAACTTTGACAAGTTGCATAACTCAGAAATTAATATCAGAATATAATGCACAATGTCATGTTAGTGCATCAGCCTGGTTTTTGCATTTAATAGTGCGCACGGCCACGGGTCAGGTTCTAATGCGCATCGTAATTTTTTGAAGTAAATTAAACTTGATAATTCACCAGCAAACTTCTTGTGCATAATAGAGTTTAAAAGTTACGACGGATGTTACCGATACGTAAAGGGCGTCGAGTCAAATTTGGAGTGCGCGCTATCTGTAGGATTTGCATAAAATTATAAGTAAGAACAAAACAAATATGATCGATAGTTGTTGTCGTTTGCCGTGATTAATATTTCATTTGAATACAAACTTGGTTAACAACACTAAAATACGTTAAATAACGTGCATTACTACAGGATATACAGTGTGAGTCTTCATAAAGTACACATATCAAAATCAGGGAAACTACACTCTATTTCATCGACGGATAAATCATAAAAAAACATGAATTTGATTTTTAATGAATATATGAATATTTTAAAATTTTCAGTAGCAGCTTCTAGCCATATTGAAATAACTCGTTACAACTTTTAAACTAAATGTCCTGTCATATTGGAATACATTTTTTAGTGATTGCTGGTAAAAGGTCGTGCCTGAAAAGTGAATAATTCCAGGAAAAGTAATGACATCCATTTAGAATATAGAAAATTTTGATGAAAATCTGTTTTTTTTTCATCATTTTTACAATAATTTCAAATTTTCTATAAACATCGTCCCTTGTACCCTACCTTTTTTATTTGTAAGTTATTCTACATGTTATCAGCTTTATAAAAGTAAAAATTGCACGTTTATTACTCAAATGTAACAGTTTCTACGAGTATTTATAAAAAAGCCCATGCGCATCGTCTTGCTAGGCACCATTGTTTATCATGTAGATACCTTTTTTTGGTGATTCAATGTAGAGTCGCGCGGGCTGAAGTACGAGTGGGGAGGCGGACCCAGTTGAAAAACAAATGAATGTATCACGCTTTCGCTTTTTGGTCGCTATGCCACGTATAAGAGTGATTACCCTCCGGCACACATTGCCGATATCCATTATTATTATGGAATGTACCGAGGGAGTGCTAGAGCTGCTTGCACAGCTTATCTAGCTGCATTTCCAAATCGACGCCCTGTTCCATCAGCCCGTTACTTCCAAGAAGTACATAGAAGACTGGCTAACACTGGACTTGGTTTGCCTCGAGATCGCCGCAAACCAGGTGTTATTATTCATGTTGCTATCGAAGAAGCCATTTTGGATGATTTGTTTGCTGACCCGACTACTAGTACGAGACGTTTGGCGTTACGTCATGGCGTATCCCAGAAATCGGTTTGGCGCATCTTGAGGAAAGCAGGGTTGCATCCATACCATTATCAAAGGGTGCAGGACTTGCATGAAGATGTGGATTGGCGTCCAAGGTGCGTTATGTCTACATGGATTTTAATAAAAACAAGAGACAATCCTGAATTCCCGAAAACAATTCTGTGGACAGATGAATCTCAATTCACGAGAGACGGCATCGTGAACTGTCGTAATTTAAATAAGTGGTGCCCAAAAGATGAAAACCCTAGGCTGAAAAGGGCTTCAACATTTCAAGTGAAATTTTCTGTAAATGTGTGGGCCGCACTGATTGACAACTTTTTGATTGGTCCAATAATACTCCCGAGGACATTAAACGGAGAGAGATTTCTGGAGCTTTTGCGGACTGAACTGCCCTTGCTGTTGGAAGAAGTGCCGCTGCAAACCCGTCGAAGAATGATGCTTCAAATGGATGGACGTCCTGCCCATTACTCGCTGATTGTCAGGTCTTTTCTTAATGAACATTATCCAGGCCGCTGGATCGGTCGACAAGGACCTGTTGGGTGGCCGGCGCGTTCCCCAGATCTCACACCTCTCGACTATTTTTTATGGGGGACAATGAAACAAAGGGTGTACAGCAGTTCCATGAACAGCGAAGCGGAACTTGAAGCAAGAGTTTTGCGTGCTGCAAACGAAATCAAAAATGATCCCGAGATGATTCGTAGGGCAACTCATCAAATTTCACTTCGCGCTACAATGTGTTTGCAGCAACGGGGTGGCCATTTTGAACATTTGATGCATTAAGCAAAAATGATTATCCTATAGACAAGTCTATTTGATTTTATTTGTTAAAGATAATGAATGATTCATGTAGGTTAATACTGTTGTTTTATTCCTACTCTGGCGTTGAACTGAGTTCACTGCTTTTTGAAACGCTGATTTAAAAACTTGTATCTAAGTAATAAACTTGCAATTTTTCACCATTAGGAAGCTAATAACATGTAGAATAACTTAACATTTAAAAAAGGTAGGGTAAATAGGACAGTTTTTATTGAAATTTAGCAATTGTTTTAAAAATCATTGAAAAAATAGTGAGTTTCAGCATATTCCTCTTTATTTTAAATTTATAGCATTTAATTTCGTGGAAATTTTCACGTTACTGGTACGGCCTATTATTTGCAATCACTACAAAATTTATTCCAATATGATAGGACATTCAGTTTAAAAGTTGTAACGATTTATTTAAATAGGGTTAGCAGCTGACTCTAAAAATTTTAAAATATTCATAGAAAATCAATTGTTGTTTTTAATTTTTTTTTTGATGATTTATCCGTCGATGAAATAGAGTGTAGTTTCCCAGATTTTGATATGTGCAGTTTATGAAGACTCACACTGTATACTGGGCACTATTTGCGAAAGTGATATTCTCCACATTTATCGCTATATGCAAATTAATGACGGCAACTGAAAATAAAAAAATTAGAAAGACCTGCACAAGTAACCGAAACAAGCTCATGGATAGAGCAAAAGGTTTCTTAATAGTTAATCTGATGCTGCTTCAACATGCCAATAAAACAGCTAATTCAACTGTTTCAATATTGACGCGTATCTAAACTTTTTCGATAACGTAAAATCCATCTAAATTGTTCAGATAAAGTTCGAACTACAGATTTTGGTCGCAATAAGGATGTCACATATTAACAGGGGCTTACAATAATATGCACAATAGTAGCTGCTGCGCACTGTTACCTCTGTTTTTTTTAATATATGTCTATATAACCTGAATCAAGAAGAGACTGTGAGATAAAACATTGTTTATTCAATACAAAACAACAGAATTTTTTCAATTTGAATCTGCGTCTTGCTTTTCGTTCAGCAAAAACTTCCATCGCAGAATCCAAATTGAGTGTATTAGCTACTGATCTTTCGATATAGCGGATAGAGAAGTTGTTGAGTGTGTCTTCAGCCAAAGAAGCTCGACGGTATTCTTTAATAATTTTCAAAGAGCTCGTGACACGTTCAGCACTAGCTGAACCGATAGGCAAAGTCAAAAGCGATCTGAATAAACTGCAGCTCTCTGAAAAACTGTCTATAAAATTGTTTGCAATTAGGAACTAATCTAGCGGGCTTTCATTAGTAAAATACGATTTTCTGAAAAATACATGCTCGTAAAACTTTATTAATTCATACTTTAGATCTGTAGTAAAAAACCAAACTCATAATTCACTTCACGAAATCCTTCAGCACGTTCTTCCAATTCGTTATTCATTGAATCCAAAACTTCGTAGTAATTTACTCGATGTTTTTCGTGTGTTTCCAGTGGCGAAATGAAAGGGAAATTAAAAGAATATAACAACACTCTGATTTCTTGTAGACACTAGAGCTGTTTTTTGCTGTTCACAAACAGATTTGGTTTATTACATCGAAAGTAAAAAATAAAAAGACATAATTTCCAAATCCAAGTACACCAACAATTATCATTGTAATAGTGATTAGTGTATCACGCCTATTTCAAGTCTTACACTGTATTTTCCCACACATTCCATCCCAAAGAAAGGAGCGAAGATTGATACAAACAACACAAAAGTTCTAACTTTCCTGTAAAAAAGAGCTTCTGGCACCACCGTTTGATTATCAACAATCAGTGCGGTTTCTGACATCACAGATTAATTACAGATCTGAATTTGCGTCACACATTTATTGAGTAAGAAAGCATCTCAGATAGCATGGATATAGAGCTTCGCGTTTTGTAGAGACAGCTACATTCGACTTTTTCAATCAAGTCTACCAAGAGCTACATCTAAGTACGCGATTCTTGTTAGACTGGATTATCTAATTTCTGTCGAACAGGAGAATTACAAAGTCTGTCGCAAAGTAAACAGGATAAAGAAAAAATGGATTTAAAAATCTGGGCTGTTAGAGAACGATGTGCCATACGATTTCGTTTTACCACATTTTTCCATCAAAAATTTCCGTCTTTCCAGCATTGGAATAAAAATTCTGGGATAAGTTCACGTAGCAGTTTTTCCAGACTATTTAAAACGATCAATAAACTTCGTTTCTTCATCGTTTTACCACGTTTTTCCACCAACAATTTTCATTTTTCCACCATTAGATTACGAGAAATACTTCCAAAAAGCAACCAAGGACATGTGAGGTTAACCCAGAAACGGTCAGATTTTCCATCGTTTTACCATGTTTTTCGACCAAAAATTTGTCTGGTATCTGAGCAACCAGACGTGACAGTTACCTGCTGACTTACAACATTTTAACCGAAAGATTACGGACAGATGACGAATAGAATAATAACATTACTGATTTTCACTTCTAGACTTTAAATACGCAAAACATACATTAAGCATAAACATGCAAATAACTTACGGTGACACCAGAAGTCCGCCGTCAGCATTCCAAGTTTCACTAACGCGCAGCAATGAAAAGAAATAACCCACCTCCCTTTGTCACTCGAAATAACCGAAATTACATAATTCATATCAGAAAAAAAACAATATCAAGCATTAATAACAAATTAATAAAGATTACATTTTTTATGTCAATGTTATCATGAATAAATTAATATCAGAGGTGAAGCACCTCCAATATAGTGGAATTTTTCCTTTTAGTCCACTGTAGTATGCAAACTTATGCAGATGATACTCAGTTAGTGTTTGGTTTCGATCCATCAAAGGTTGATGAAGTTTCTTTTAAAGTTAATTTAGATTTGGCTAACATCGGTGATTACTGTAACAAACACTGCTTGAAGATCAATCCTAATAAAACTACTGCAATGTTGTACTGTTCGAAGAACTCCTACCGTGAAATGAAGCAGAGGATTTGTGTTTTTTTGGATGAGACACTCATCCCTTTTGTGGATTACGCCAAGAATCTCGGTGTTACCCATGACTTAAATATGAGATTCGATCGGCATGTCTCTTTCTTATCTAGAGTAACGTATTTGCGTTTGAAACTCCTCTATTCTAATCGATACATCTTGAATTTTAAAACCCGAAAAAAGCTCGCTGAAAGTCTTGTGTTGTCTGTCATTTCTTACTCTCTTGTTCTGTATTACCCATGTTTAGACTACGTTCACAAAAGAAAACTCCAGAAAATTCAGAACAGCTGTTGTAGGTTTATTTTTGGATTGCGCAAGTTTAGTCGCGTCTCAGATAAAATCAAAGAACTCAACTGGTTGCGAATTGATAAGTTATTTTTATATCTTTTGACCGTCTTCACACATAAAGTTCTACTATCTAACAGACCAGCTTACCTCGCTAGCAAATTAGTTCACCGAGGTAGTTTTGTTACCAGAGCTCTTAGATTTAATGCTAATTTTAACATGCCTCCTCACAATATATTTTTTTTGGTATGTTATTTTGCTATGTGTTTAAGTATTATTTTTTTCCTGTTGTGGGGTTGAGTGTAAGAGTAGCCGTCTGGCTAAACTTCGCCTCACTGCAGTTAATAAAGGCATTATTATTATTATTATTATTATTTATACTGTAACATTGTTGCATATTGTAATATTTGCAGTTCCAGCTGAAAATGCTAAGTTTAATAAGTATATATATATATATAGATGAAAAATAAAGCTTCCACCTTTTGCCGCTAATCTCGAGGAAAAACCGTAAGGACCAATTACAATTTGCATGGTTGCATCTTGATTGGAGCATCTGTGACTGGAAGAGGGTATGTTTCAGTGACGAATCTAAGTTGGATCAGATGGTGTTTATTACGTTAGACATCCTAGTGGACAAAGATTGAACCCCAAGTACACTTTGACCACTGTCAAACATGGAGGCAGGTCTGTTATGGTTTTGGGGGTGCTTTTCGTTGTTTGGGATGGGACTGTTACATAGAATAGATAGCATTATGGATAAGTTTGTATACACAGACATACTAAAACATGTCATGTTACCCTATCTGGAAGACAATATGCCCTTAAGATTAATCTTCCAGCAAGATAATGACCTGAAGCACACTTCAAATCTCGCAAAGAAATTCTTTCTGGATGAAAAAATACCAGTTCTCAAATGGCCTTCACAGTCTCCCGATATAAACCCCATTGAAAATCAATGGGAATACTTAGATAAGCAAATACGAGATAAAAATTATTCAAACAAGGATGAACTTTTTGCTGCTTTAGAGCAAAAGTTGAGACAGATTGATGAATCATATATCAAGAAACTTCTACAATCTATGCCAAGACGATGCCAGGCGGTGATTGATAATAAGGGTTATGCTACAAAATATCAACACAAACATGGTTGTTTTTCTATAATTCAATGAACTTTGCTTCTTTTTTCTATAATTGTTTTGCTTTGTCTATATATTTTTGTCCTTCATAGTTCAAGTTTTTTTCAATTAATTTTTTATTGAAGGGAGTCTAATGAATTTATTTATGTATAAGTGAGTATTATGCTATAACGAATTATGTATTCAGGTTGGTGTATTAGTAAAACAAGTTAAAAAAGAAATACAGCACAATATTAATTTGTCTATAGACTTTTGTCCATTACTGTATATCAAGCAATATGCAAAAGGACAGGTAGGATTTATTGTATAATGAATATAACTCAATGGTGCTGGACTTTTTTCATCTCATCTTCAAATATACAGATAACACAATCGCTTATTTGTTATCTGTAACTGTTTTTTTTTTTTCAGAAAGCATCAAAGCGCGGTTCTGATTTAAAATACTTTATTAACAATGGGACATTACCATGCACTTATCTCTTGAGTGAAATACAGAAGTATAAAACGCTTCAATATTAGGTACTTACCAAAAATATTCCCAATTTTGTCAACAAACCGAAGAACTATGCTAACTAAACACTATCCACGAACCATCCCAGATAGAAAATCCGAATCAACGTACCCAAATCGGAATTCTAAGTATTGGGTAATCATGAAAAATGCTAGAAATCACCACAATTGAGGGAATATTCATATTGGCATTAATATTAAACAGATCAAAAGTTCAACTTTTTCACATTTCATCGCGCCTAATAACATAACCTACATTCCCTTTAAAACGACAACACCAAACAAACATGACGTTTCACCACTCACACATGACGTTTGACGAGAATCACAGAACACATGAATCACAGAGAACACATCGGAAGAGGTAAGAGATTGTGGTTCTGCTTACAGGGGTCGGTCATTATTTTCTGTGTATCTTTCCTAAAATATGACTATACGTTAATGTGATTATGAACAGGTACAAATTTCAGGCGTAATTAAGATACCAAATTTTATTGCTGTAGCCATTATTTTTCAACACTTTTGGAAAATTTCGTTTTCGACATGGACCAATTTACATCTACGAGTCCCCTAAAAGGATTTTGGAAGTTTTATTGCAGATGGTAGTTTTAAGTACTATAGTTTTGCTGCTTCATTATGATGTACATATTTCGATTTTGCGCAGTAGCGAGACAATCCTCCCTTATCCGTTTGATAAAAAGCACCGTTAGTTACCGAAAATAGGGGTGAGCTTATTTCGTAATGTTATATTTTCCTTATTCAGCGCTGTTGTCGGAATGTGTAAAGTTGGATGAGCTTAATTGAAATAATTTCAACTTATAATAACATATTGGTCAAAATATAAATACGAGTTTTAGATCACAGATAAAAATGAAAGCAAGAAATAGGCAGTGTTCTAAATAAATTCAATTGTCCTAATGTTTGTTATATGTGCAATGTGAAAATATCTACAAAGATTTTGTGGTGTTAGCTTCGGCAAAAACGAAAAAAATAAGCAACTTGTCAAATTACCAGGGTTCACTTTAGTGGTCATGAAAACTATTTTTCGTCGATATTCGTTTTTTGCTGTCGCTGTCAAAATTAACGTAGCGGAAGGCTTAAATGATTCGTTATTTTTGTTGCACTAAAAACTGTCTATTAGTCTCTATTTTTATCTGTATTATATCGTATTTTAATCGTTAGATGTGCACATCTGATGTTTTATTGCAAACAAAAACATGTAGATGCTTTCATAGGTTTACTTGACGTAATAACGAAATCTTATACAATAACACAAAGCAATGAATGTTCCTAAAATTCTAAGCAACAAAAGAAGGAAACAGGAAAGCTGTAGACATTTTTATTTTTGCTCTCATTTTACAGGATAGAATCCGTAGTATGATAAGAGTAATTTATTTGGAGAAAATTCTATTTCAATTCGTTTTTCCCGGATCTATATGGTGGCTTCACAGCTGTTATCAGCAATCACTCAAAATCATCATTTGCATAATTTGTTTCAGAGCTTCGTTTTGTCCATGGTTGCAACAGTTTTGCCGTTAAAAATTTCTATCCAGTAGCCATCCGGATCTGTGATGAAAGCAATCCCCTTCATCTTGCCGTCGTCTGGTTTTTTCACGAAATTTACTCCAAGCTTTTCAAAACGTTCGCATGCTGCATAGACGTCTGGTACTGCGATTCCTATATGTCCTGTAGATTGAATATAAAATATGAGCACCTGATAGTCCTAAATCTCCAGCTAAGGTAATTTTAAAATTAGACAAATCATTATCTAATGCAAATTATAGAATTACAAGTTACAAGTTAGGCGTTCGTCAAATGTGGGGAAAATAAGCTTTATTCGTTGACGTTGATTTGGTCACATTCTTGTCTAGGTACTCCATTATATTAGATATATTGTATATACTTAATTAGCAAGCTCATATTGCTTTATCTTGCTAAAATATTCGAAATTTATCTTATCATTTCTATATATCTGTTTTGCATGCATTTACGATCTCGCGAATAAAAATATAATCTGGTAATATCGTTAGTGATTGCAGGTCCGGGAACAGAAATATTGAACATCGATAGATATGTAATAATAATGAAGCATAGGCAACAATTTGCTGGGCGTGCAGCACAGATTTCGCCACAAAGCCTACACTCACAGTCCCTTTTTATCCACTGCACTCTTGGCAAACAGGCATAGCTGGAATGATATATTGCATCATTTGTTCAAATAAAACGTTTAAGAATATCAGCTTTGAATTCACCTAATCCTTATTTAATTCTCCAGAGTTGACACCTCAACCTCAAAATCTTAATTGAAATGCCTAATCCAACTGATGTCCTTGACTCCCCTCATATTCAGTTTATACTCACCAAATCCTTTAGGTTCTTGATTTCCATTATGTGGCTTGTAATTACAATCATTTTCTGTACCCCAGTTGCTAAGATACAAATAAATATTATTACTGGTTATGTGCATTAAAATCAATATCAAGACTTACTGTGTTAGCTCTATAGTAGCTTTCCTGCCTAATGCCCAGGCTACCCTTTCCTGGCATGAAAGTTCAATTGTTCCAATATCATCTTCAAAGCCCATGAAGTACAAGGAGAATTTCATTTCAGGGAAGTCCAATTTAGTTAACAACTTCATACCAAGTACTTGATTATAAAATGGCAATGACTTCCTAGGATCTTTTATCCTATACATTGTTTGTTGCATAATGAATTCCTGAAACATTTAGACAATGAAACAATTGTAACCACTTCTCCATGTTCACTAAAATATGAACCAGGATTTCACCAAAATACAGTGAATACAAAGTGTCTCCAAAGTTGGGACTCTCATTTTCAGAGCATATAGGCCATGCAAGAATAGTTTTCCTAGTAACACATATACCATATTCCTCGTTAAATGTAAGTTGTTTTCACCTCAAATTACCTTTGATATTTCATGTGTACTTGTTTCTGAAAAGGAATGTGCCAACTTTCAGAGCACCCTATATACAGGCAATGGATGATTCAACTAAATGAAATTTGATGCATATTCTAGAGGTATTCCCTCTCGCGAGTACGTCTGCCACATCATATACTGACTATAAACTGATCCGCGAAAAAAGTAAAAGAAAACGCAGCGACAATTAGAAGGGGTAATTGTGTAATTTTGGCGTTGTATTTTAACTTGCGCCCATAGAACATAGTCGTCAAGGTCTAGTTGAGTGAGAAATACAATCTAGATTTTTTTTTTTGGAAATCGACAATTTTGTATTTCTTATATATATATATATATTTTAAAAATAAATAAATAAAATAAATAAATAAATTAAATAAATAAATAAATAAAATAAATAAATAAATAAATAAAATAAATAAATAAAACACAACCGATCATTGGTCTCGAGAGATAGCAATCCAAAAAGCAACTGAAAATTACCCATTGCCCATTTTATAATCATCACTGCTGGAATAAGAAGCAGAACTTCTCGACCAAGCCCTGTATATAAGAATACTACAATCACTCGATGAAGATAATTTAAGATTTTTAGCAGCACTTCTAGTTAATCGGCGATACGAGAGAAATATACAAGAGAAATATAAATAAAACAAGGTTAATGAGGGGTTAAACGCAAATTACAAAAAAACAAAGAACTTTACAACTCACATTTGTGTCTTCTGGTATTTTGTTCTCGTTGCATAATTTCAAAGCTTCTGCATCGCATATTGGAACAGTTGGCTCACCCATTTTTTACTCACAAAATTTTGACTTATTGCCTTAACTAATGAATTGTAAAATCTAAACTATAAACTAAACTATTTGCCACAAAACATATGGACGGACTATTTGCCACAGTCAATATGTCAATGTCAGTTACATAAATTGTCCAAGTCACAGAACCAATAACACTGAAATTAAAGAGCGACAAATACATGACAAACCAATATCCCTATCTGCCATCTTTCTCTTTACAGCTAGTTAGTCATCCTGCAGGTTCATAGGATGCAGGTTTTTTATAAGAAGGTGCTAAGAACCACCTATAATTACAGAGTGGTGGACTGTAATACCTAAAAAAAATATACAGACAGGAAAATACGTACGGACAGGAAAATGGCGGATAGTTTTTTAAATTCGTGGATTCCTTTTTTTGATTACACTTCGTCTTCATACCATAAGACATCTTAACCGCTCCCTCAAGATGTGGCGAATGCCTTACAAAGCACATCGTGTGGGAAAGCGCTGACGGATTGGATGTGTCCAACGTTCACCACATGGCACGTTCGGACTCTTGTCGGTAAATTTGACCCGCGTCAAAGGACGTTACAACGTTGAAGCATGGTTCGTTACGCTCCCACACGAGATATCATGTGTTTGATGGTTTTAGGTCAGAACCAGTAGCGGCGACAAACATTATTTATTTGTTTGCTGTGATTGTGGTGTGGGAAGTATTTTGATTTGAATACCTACCTATTCATAATAATGTATGCTCCGTAACTAACTTTTGAGAAGAACGAATTAAATTAGTATATATACAAAACATAGGCTGTCGTAACAGCACTTTTTTCATATTGCTAATATTTTGTACGTTTCGCAGATAAGTTATGGCTGGCCTAAGAATATGTATTTTAGTAAATTATTAATTATCAAGTGCTTACAGTTGTTTCATTGTAACGTCCTGTTGCAATGCAAGACTAGTTGAGAAATATTTGTCTTGCATTTCATAACAAACGAAAAAGATCGTAACTCCAAAAATACTATCACGATTTTAATACAATTTTGACCCTAGGTTACTACTATGAAAATGAAGAGGGTATGCAGTTTTTGAAAATCGGTACAGTGGCTATCGTCTAAAAACAAACAAAAAACGGTCAAACTTCGTTTCTCGACATTTTTGAGGCTTCTGACAGACTTAAGTCTTGATCGCTGAGGACAGATCTGAAATTATTTTTCGGCTCTCGAAAAAATTGTTTCATCTTTTATTTTGTATAATTTTTCCTTCAGTTGTTAAGGTTCAAGTGCGACACTGACACCGATATTAGATGTTCGCACCACCATGCATCGAACGTCTGAGACTAAAAAGTTCCTCCTATCTTGTAGGAGACACACTTGCCAATTGTGGGGTGTCGAACGCTGTAAACAACGTTGGAAGCATCGTGTGGGACCCGAATTACACATGTCATGTTGACGTTGACAAATGTCAGCATATTTTCCTGTCACTTTGACAGGTGCTCAAATTCAAATTGTGCCGGTTGGTTAACGCACGTAAATAAACTTTCAAGACCTGTTTTTTGTCGTTTTCAATTTTCATCTTACACAAGAAGAGGTAAGAATACAACACATACCAATTTAAAAATTCACGTGATTAATTTGTTTAAATTATAACAGTTGCTCTATTCTCATCAGTGTCAATGCAATTTAAAGATTTTGTCATGGACTATGTGGGTAGTTTTCCTTTTTAATCCACGGAAACTGCAAGGCGACACTGCTTAGAATTTCAGAAATGAATATGTTTATGATCAAGTAGTACAATTTCTTTCACAAAGTTCCACAGTAGAATACAGAAGTCAATGTAACAACTGAAATTTATATTGCACTTGGATCTCTGACTAATTTCCATGTTATCCTGGCGATTGAACAAAATCATCTGTGCATTTGGAAAATTTTCCTGCTCTTTCGGCTTGAAAGTACAAGGTGTTTTTTTTTTCTCATCTACAGTTGTACATTGTACCTTCATTCAATGATCAGGATAACATGGGAGATTAGACATCCCCTGTGTTCTGCTGTAGTATGTTGCAGATTAAATTCTACTTATTGATGTTCATAAGATCTTCACCAAATAAGAGCAACTAGAATTAATTGTATTCTGACAGAGACCAGTGGGTCAATCACCATCCTCCTCTGCGACTAATAAACCTATTCTGGCTATCAGACCAGTACTTTCATCTTCGTTTCATTATCGTTGAGGTTTTTTGAGAGTAACATAATTATATGGATGTTATTTTTTTTAACCTAGTTTTACTATAATAGGATCTTTACTTATGGTATGTTTATTAATTTTGAAAGCAGAATAAGAGCACCAGAATATTTTGGTCCTCATTGTCCAATATGGGTGACTTTGAAATAGAGACTGGGTTTGTTTCTGCTGATGAAACCATCAATTTTGGAACAAGATGTATGGGGATGGATAGTTTGTATGAAACTGCCACAGTAGCCTGTATCAAAACTACTGGGGCGAACCAGGTAATAATTTTAATACACTGTTCAAGTGTGTATACCTTTTACATGTTAAATTTTGACTAGGGTTACCATACAATATATGAAACAAAATTGGACAAAAATATTTTATTAGTAGTAGTAGTAGAAAGATTTATTTAGCACATTTGGCTACATAAACAGAATAATTATAAACAACTTAGAACTAGTGAATTCAAGCTATATGGTGTATGATGTAAATGCTGGGCAACCTATAATTGTAGATTTAACAAGTGATTTCTCAATTTTACTTCAAATTTTGTCAAAGTTTTCTGGTCTTTTATCTCCGAGTATAATTTATTATATTCAATCAACCCTTGATGGAATACAGATTTGTAGCATATGTTATACTTTTTGGTCATTAAATGGAAGTCATCTTTATTTCTGGTATTATGTAAATGATGGTCAACATTTGATGATGTTAAATTAGTTAGACTTGATGGAAATATATTATTTTTTACTTTATAAATGAATATCATTACAAGATATTTGATAAAAATTTTTACATTGAGCCATTTTAATTTGCTAAGCATTTGCCTAATTGGAGTATATTTATCTTTATTTAGTATTATTCTCATGTACTTATTTTGTAAAATTTGCAGACTTTCAAAAATGGAATTAGTTGCTAAATATAGAATAGTCGAACAGTACAAGAAATTTGGAAGAATGATGGTATTATAGATAATTTTTCTGCTATATGAACTCAGACATCCAGAAATTCTCGATAAATATCCCACTTTACTACTAATCTTATTTATAACTTTTTCATAATGAATATCAAAAATTAATCGAGAGTCAACAAAAACTCCCAGGTATTTAAAATTTTCTACGAATTCAATATCTTCACCATCAATATTCAGTTGAACATTTGTACATTGTTTTTTCCGATTAACAAGGCTTTCGTTTTACTTGCATTTAATTTTAGTCTGTTAGATGCTAACCATTTTGAGACAAGCTTCAAGTCTTCATTTATATAAGAGATACCAGACTGAATATTTTTAGTACTTATATAAATGATAGTGTCATCGGCGAAAATTTGAATTTTGCATTTTTTGACTATGGCTGGTAAATCATTTATGTATAAAATAAAAAGAAGTGGTCCCAGGATACTGCCCTGTGGAACACCCAACGTATTTTCAATTTTTGATGAAATAGTGTCATTAACTTTTGTAACTTGATATTTTTATTTCTATAAAAATCCCAGTTGAATTGACAACTCTGGTTTGCCACACTGGCAATATGTATTTCTTTTATGAGAATCATGAACAGTATCATTTTAGTAAAAATATTCACATTTTTATCACCATCATCTCAAGGGCCTCACATTTCTTCATGAGCCTTTGTTGTGTTCATTGTTGCCCTACAGGCCTAATCTTGTCTTTCCTAAAACAAATTGCTTATGAGACAGTTGTCACCACTGCATACCACATGCTCTGTCTGCCTGATTCATTGTAGTTCTCGTTTTGAAGCGACCATGTACATTTAATACAGCGTTTTCAAAGTTAACAAAATTATAAGGAGAAAAAACCACCTTTCTCAGTGTGTGATACATGATTTTATGTAAGTGTACCATCTGAAACTTACCATGTGATTTTCATGGGCCACACACCTCGGGAGAAACGTGCATTATAGTTTTTTTACCTCAAAATCACCCGACTTTATTTGTATTAAAATTTTCCTGCATACCCTTGCTGCTCCTTCAAATTGTTGAATTTGCTAAATATTTTTGAAGCTGCTGAAAAAACAAGTTACATAGTGATGAAAATAAGTCTCAATTTGCCATTTGACCACATATTTTAAACAGTTGTTTTCTTTATTTTCTAACCTTTCCAATGATCCAGCCTGTTAATAGTTTTGGTGAAAGTGAGCCACAAGGCATCCAACAATGAAGTAGATAATATTTTTTTACAAGCCAACAAACAAATATATCATTATAAAAATTGATATATGGTAACCCTGTATCAACACTAGCTTCTAGTTTTAAACAAATCCCCTTCACAATTACTATATATTTATAAATGTTTTAGGTATCAGATGTTAATCTCAACTGTATAATAAATAATAATAGAGTCATATTTTGTGCAAACACCTCTTTAAAATTATTTAAAGATACAACATTAAATAATATTGCATTTGCTGCAACATTCAGCTTTCCAATTGTTGGAATTAGCATTTGGGGTGATGCGTTTCTCATCGTTTGCTTGAGCAATGCAAATTTCAAGGTTTTTAACATCCAAGACTTTAATGACGTGAAACTAGTCACAGCTGGGTAAGTATTCCCGTAATGCAAAAACATGACAAGCTTTATTGGAATCCTTCTCAATACGGGAAATCATCAAATTTGATATATGTACGTGGTGCGGCAATTAAGTTCTGAGAATGTATCAGTAAAAAAATAAGCAAATGAGTTTAGTGTAAAATTTTATCATTAACAATGACTCCAAAGTTGCCCCTACGGTTAAAAGTGCCCTTGTTACACCTCATTTACAGCTTCTTTGATCTCCTTTGTGATAGATGTAAAAACGAATCGCAACATGTCACTCACATCATTTCACGAGACGTTACTATAAGGTTACTTTAAAAGATATGCTTTAAACTTGAATCAAATGTGATATCGACTCATTACTGGTTCCCGAGGTATTTCTAAATTCCCGAAATTTAATTACCACGCCACGTACACGTCAATATCAGTAGATGATCCATAATTTGATACATTTCAGATCTATTGTAGACGGCAGTTCTGGTGATGGTGTCGATAAGGAATGCCTTAAAGTTTTTACTGAACTTCGTTTTGATGAAATCATTAGCTTTTTAGTTATTCTGAGAAATGGGAAAATTTTCAGGTAAGCTGTAAATATGGAAGGTATGGTCTAAGAACAAGGATTCAGTTTAGATTTCACTTACAGAGTGTCCCAAAGAACATGTAGGACTTCCAAATCAAATTGGGAAAATACTACACATTTAAGAAAAATGTTTTTGAATGAAGCACATATTTGATGATATTATTTTTCAAATATTTCACTTTAGATAGATGTCGTCCATTTCACAGCAAGTACTCATGGAATCTGTTTTTTCTGTGTAAAGAGCTCAGAAACTAGGTCCATAGTAACACTTGCAGTATAGGTCATCTAGCTTAAACCATGTCCGTAACCCATACACAAAATGTCTTTTAAGCATTACTTTTGAAAGAAAATTACCCGATTATATGCTTTGGCGATATTGCATGGTCACCGCGATCAGCACATTTGGCATCTGTTGACTCTTCTTGGGGTAGTATCCAAGAGAAAATTTTACGTTAATACTCCGAGGAATATCGCTGAGTCTAAAGAAGATATCTTTCGCTAGAGGAGAGAAATTGAACATGCTATGCTTAGGGTACATGAACATGAAAGAAATGCATATCTAGTGCTTTATTTTCAGTAGAACCATTTCTAATATCCTTAATTCAATTTGCTTATCCTAAATCCTATTTTTTCTAACGCGTCATTTTTTATTTCTCAATTTGTTCACACAGTGGGGCATGTTACCTTCTGTGAATTTTTCATGTTTTGATTAGTTGTTACAATACGAAGGATGTCTTTTAAGTTTTGCATATGGAAATAAAACAACACGGTAGGTAGTTTTAAAAGACTTTATTGTTTTTCGACGTATTCTCCACGAAGATTAATACACATCTGCATGCGCTCGAACCAATTTTCGAAGCACTTATTCTACTCGTTTGCTGGCAGATCCAAAACGGCATTTTTGAATGCGTCAACTGCATCTTCTGGTGACTGGAACCTTTGACCACGCAGTCTGGTTTTAATTTTCGGGAAAGTAAAGAAATCGGTAGGACTTAGATCGGGAATATATGGAGGATGGTCCAATAATTCCACGTTTGCTTCCGTTAAATACTGCCTTGTTTTTTGGGCTGTGTGCGAGGTTGCATTGTCTTGGTGGAGGATGATTCTTCTTTCGGGGTTGATTTTTCGAAGCTCGGTGATGACTTCTGGCAAACAAATGGTGGTATACCAATCCACAGTAACAGTTCTTTGCTCATTAAGAGGAATTGTTGCAATATGACCCGCTTTTTGCGCAAATGTCGCGAGCATCTTTTTCTAAACACTTCGAGAACGGATTACTTTTGTTGGCTTTTCTTCACCTTGGAACACGCAAACAGCCGACTGTCGTTTATTTTCTGGTTCATAACAGTAAATCCACGATTCGTCACCACTAACAATGCTGTACACATTTTTTTACTTTCCGGAATTGAAACGGTTTTTTTTCACACCAATTCACGCTGGCAGCTTTCTGCTCTTCAGTCAACAAGTGGGGTATCCAACGAGAAACTAATTTTTGTACTCCTAATTCTTCATGTAAATTTTTTTGAATTGAGGTGTTTGAGATCTTCAAGGACGCCTCAATCTCGCGATATGTCACATGTCTATCTTCAATGATGAGTTTGCGCACAGCATCGACGTTTTCCTGGGTGACTGCCGTTTCATGTGTACCCACCCTGGGATCGTCGCTAAGACTCACCCGTCCAAGTTTGAATTCTCCATATCAACGGGAAATTGTCGACTGATGCGGCGCTTCGTTGCCGAAAACAGAGAGTAACTCAGCAAGGCATTCTTGTTGCGATAATTGTATCTGAAAGTTGTAATAAATTATGGCGCGAAAATGTTTCTGGTTGAGTTCCATTTTTCTAATGACTTGGTGACACTTAAAAATTCACTGTAGTGAGACTGTTGTGAAACTTTGAATTCGACGATATTAAGCGGTGATCTTTTGTTCGAATTGGTATAATTGGTAGGCGTTCGGAAATTGTCGTATGACGTCGACGCGGTTTTTCCGGTTTTTTTCCCGATTCGCGAAACGTTCGGAAGGAAAGCGATACCGTTTCGGAAACTAGAAACTCGGCGCTTTACGGGGGAGCGAGAGTTGTCGCGGTAGGAGGAACGAACGCTATCGAAAATGGCCGGTAAAGTTGAAAAATTGGTAGATTTTCGTGCCGTTCGACGCGCTTTTTAGATCTCCTCCGAAGATAAAGGAGCTACGAACCTGACGATTTTTGCGTGAGAAAGCCCGGACATCGGACTCAAAGATAGCGTCTTTTTTTACGTTTATTAAAGAGTGAGGTTAAGATTCAGTACTGACGTTCGATCCGCGCGGACTACTATGTTTCTATATGCAAAACTTAAAAGACATCCCTCGTAGTTACAATAGCTCATTCTATATCATAATTCGTCCTAATTGATCCATGCCTTTATTTTTATTTTTATTTTTTTAGAATAAAACTAGAAACAGGAGATCGGTCAAATACATCTGTCGACGAGATGTTCGACTTGGATTTTGAAACGAATACGGCCAGTTATAGTTATCCATTTGTACTGTTAGATGGATCAAAATCCGCCATTGTGAATACAGAAACAAATACGGTTCTAGCGGATGGGCCTTATCATATCAAAAGTGTATGCCCATTGGAGAAGTATGTATGACTACATGAATTATTTTTGAAGTAATGACTCAGCTTTGATTTCATGCTTGGCAATTGTATAGCCCTTATTCAGTTTCAACGTGTTTTCTGATTTAAGCTTATATGAAATATCCAAAACAATGTTTGTTTAGAAGTAACGAACTTTTATCAGAGGTTGCAAAATATTTGAACTATTCCGGCTTCTACGCCTCTCTTTTAGTTAATGGAAATGATATTTATCTGTCTTGCTTTGCCATTAATACCACTTGTTAAACGATTTTGAATCGGTGTCTGCTCTGTAGGAACATTTTCTCGATTTCTTAAGTAAAACTTTAAAACTCTATGTCACTTAAAGATGGATTTTTTTTATCCATAAGGTTTTTATGAGTATGTCAGATTTTATAAGAATTTCAAATATATTAATGCCAGTAACTAAAGTCATAACATCAGCAATGACTAAAAACCAAGTATTGCGAATTCGCTGATTTTTTTACGATAAAAAGTAAAGCATACGTTTTAAATATGACAAGTTTTCCATTATTTATTTCGTTATTTCAGCAAATTCCTCTGCTTAGGTGATGACGGGCATCTTTATAAAGTATGCTGTTTGACAGCACTTGCTTTTGAGCTTGAATATGATGCTTTATTGGAGGATTTACTGGTGTTAGAGGAAAATGGAAAAGAATCGATATTTGTCGTTACAAGAAAGAATGAGAAAGGCGAAATGTTCATAAAACTTCTGCAACCAAGTTAGTTGAAATCTAGTAATCATATATGTGATATGGAAAAATGGAAAAAATAAACTTTTGACTTGACTTTTACAAAAAAAAAGAATCGTACTAGTAACTATACGAGGGATGTCTTTTAAGTTTTGCATATCGAAATAAAACAACACGGTAGGTAGTTTTAAATGACTTTATTGTTTTTCGAAGTATTCTCCACGAAGATTAATACACGTTTGCATGCGCTCGAACCAATTTTCGAAACACTTATTCCACTCGTTTGCTAGCAGATCCAAAACGGCATTTTTGAATGCGTCAACTGCTTCTTCTGGTGACTGGAACCTTTGACCACACAGTCTGTTTTTAATTTTCGGGAAAGTAAAGAAATCGTTAGGACTTAGATCGAGACTATATGGAGGATGGTCCAATAATTCCACGTTTTCTTCAGTTATTTACTGCCTTGTTTGAGGTTGATTTTTCGATGCTCTGTGATGACTTTTGGCAAACAAATGGTGGTATACCAATCCGCAGTAACAGTTATTCGCTTATTAAGAGGAATTGTTGCAATATGACCCGCTTTTGACACACTTCGAGAACGGATGACTTTTGTTGGCTTTTCTTCACCTTGGAACACCCAAACAGCCGACTGTCGTTTATTTTCTGGTTCATAACAGCAAATCCACGATTCATCACCACTAACAATGCTGTACACTTTTTTGAGTTTACGGATTTGAAACGGTCAAGCGTTTTTTGACACCAATTAACCTGCTTTCTGCTCTTCGGCCAACAGGTGGGGTATCCAAACTTTGAATTTAAGTTTACTAAGGAGTGAAGTTAAGATTCAGTACTGACGTTCGATCCGCGCGGCCTAATATGTTTCTATATGCAAAACTTAAAAGACATCCCTCGTAGCAACCGTATAACACATAGCTTTGACAAGCTGTCTCCCAAGAAATGTCAAGTTGGTATCAAGGTCTCCTATTTTATTATGAAACTATTTGTATCATGAATGGTCCAATTTGTTTTTTTTTACGAAGACAATTCACTCTAGGAAAAAAACACAAGAGTACTTATTTGTAGCAAATTCAAGGTAAAAATCGAAAAATTGCGCGTACTATTTTTATTTGGAAAAATAATGTCACTAATCCCCTGCATCTCCGCCACTGATGCACGTTAATTTTAAGTAAAGCCTTTTGAATGTGGTCAATACTTAGGTAAATTCACACACCAAATTTTAGTTCATTCCCGTTGACAGTTTTGAAGATATTACAAAAAATTGTTATTTTATTTTCAAACTTCAATACAACGTATCTTTTCAATGAAGCCCTTGAAGAAAAAATGTTACATAGAAGACCCCCTTAAAATGCGGTCCTGCGTATGATGTTTAATTTTTGGTCACGACTTGTGAATCACCCTGTATGTTGGTACATAGAGTGTTCGAGAAATTTAATCGTTGGTTTAAAAGTTGTTAGGCCATAAAGAAATGGCCAAAACCTACTAAACTCGCTGTATCTCGGTTAGAAGATGCTACAGACCCATCAACTTATCACCACAGTGGCTTTATCCAAGGTTAAAATATCTCCCTCACCTAACTAAAACACCCTATAAATGTATAGTTGTAAAATATACTAAGTGACATATAAATCCGAACACCCAGTTTAAATGGTTTTATTTTAATAAAATTTTGTATAAGTACTTAATGAAGCATAATAAGTAAATGATAAAAATTTCAAAATGATTGCACTGCTTTAAAGCCCTTTGACCTTTAATCATGTGTGGATGCACCCTGATGTGCTACGCATTCTCCAACGCGCCTAGGCATGCTTCTGATCAGGTGGTCAATGTCCTCCTGTGGTATCTCATTCCAGGCAACCACCAACTCCTCTCGAAGTGCTTCTAGAGTCTGAGGAGGACGTTGCAAATTGAGCAATCTCCTACCCATCATATCCCACATGTGCTCAATTGGGGATAAGGCGGGAGACCTTGGTGGCCATGGTAACAATGTGACATCATTATGTTGAAAGAAGTCTATTGTGACTCTTGCAACATGTGGTCGGGCTTTATCTTGTTGGAAAGTTGGATCTGCCAGGGTGTCAAGATAGGGTAAAAGATGGGGTTCTAGAACTTCGTGGATATAACGCTGCGCGTTCATGTTACCTCTGATGAATATTAAAGGTGGCCTGGAACCATAAGCTATAGCACCCCAAACCATAACTCCAACAGTGTGATGAACATGTTTTTCAACAAAAAACTGTGGATTCCTCCTTTCACCACGTCGCCTTCTAACCCTGGCACGACCATCGTGCATGCCTAAACAAAATCGAGACCGTTGTCTGCACCACTCAACGCGATTACGTCGGTGTTCTCGAGTTAAAGGGAGGACCCGGTGTGGCCGGTATGAAAACAAGCCAAAACTTCTCATTCGTCGGTAAACACTTCGCATGCCAATAGGTCTTCCGTGTTCTGCAAACCATTCATTTGCAATGGACCTGGTAGTGGAGAAACGGTCCCTTAAGGCCAATAATCTTAGGCGGCGATCTTCACGGTCTGTTGTTCTACGGCGGCGTCCAGTGCCCCTTGCTCTTTGCGTACGGCCTTCTCGAAGCCATGCCTGACAACACCTAACCACAGTGTCTACACTTCTTTGCACTCTAATTGCAATTGCCCGAAAAGAAAGTCCAGCTTCCCGAAGTCCCACTATACGGCCCCTATCAAACTCACAAAGTTGACGAAATCGTACAGGTCTCCGTACTCTAGGCATCGTAACCGATCGTAAAGGCTGTCAAGAACCTAAATCCGCCAACGTTGATTCTTTACTGCGGCTGAAATATTCATTTTTAGAGCGTTAGTGAATTAAAAAAAAGCAGTATAAAAACCGGAATGTCCAACTGATAAGGCTGACAATTTTTTCACTTCTTATTTACAGTAAGATAAATACATTCACCAACTTTTATTAAAATAAAATCATTTAAACTGGGTGTTCGGATTTATATGTCACTTAGTATATGTTGATCAATGCTATTGTGCTATTTGTTGCTAATTTTATTGCAGATTTCTCGCAAGTATTTTCTGTTCAGCTGTTTCATCCTGTCTACCTGGTGCCATGCATAGTGTCAGACGAAATGTACCTAATATCGAAAGCTCACAATGATACTGGATTGGAGTTGCGGTTCCAATATATCTACGAGGTGGAACCCGAATTAAGGCTCAAAAAACTCGTGCGTAGGCAGAGGTTTCAAGAAGCCGAACAGTTCGCTAAAACTTTCAATATCAGCAACGAAATTGTTTTGAAGGCAAAAGTAGAACAAATAATCGAGAAAACGGATTGTGATACCGACGACATTGAACATTTACTTGTACTGTTAGATGGAATACAAGACGATCTGTTTAAATTGTGCGTGTGCAATAAAGTTGATTGCAGGCAATTAGCTGATCTTAGAAAGTTGTATAAGTACGGATCCAGTATTTCGTTAGAAAAAAAGGTATTTTGGATCAGTATTTTTAAAGCCGGTTTTTCAATTGCAGGTTCAGTATTGAAAAACTGTTGGTAAATATATGTGCCAGTAATGCTTATTACGAGGTATGCCTTTTAAGTTTTGCATATGGAAATAAAACAACACGGTAGGTAGTTTTAAAAGACTTTATTATTTTTCGAAGTATTCTCCACGAAGATTAATACAGATCTGCATGCGCTCGAACCGATTTTCGAAGCACTTATTCCACTCGTTTGCTGGCAGATCCAAAACGGCATTTTGGAATGCGTCAACTGCTTCTTCTGGCGACTGGAACCTTTGACCACGCAGTCTGTTTTTAATTTTCGGAAAGTAAAGAAATCGTTAGGACTTAGATCGGGACTATGTGGAGGATCGTTCAATAATTCCACGTTTTCTTCCGTTAAATACTGATTTGTTTTTTGGGCTGTGTGCGAGCTTGCATTGTCTTGGTGGAGGATGATTCTTCTTTTGGGGTTGATTTTTCGAAGCTCGGTGATGATTTTTGGCAAACAAATGCTGAGGAATTGTTGCAATATGACCCGCTTTTGACACAAATGTCGTTTTCGAAACACTTCGAGAACGGATGACCTTTGTTGGCTTTTCTTCACCTGGGAACACCCAAACAGCCGACTGTCGTTTATTTTCTGGTTCATAACAGCAAATCCACGATTCATCACCACTAACAATGCTGACACCAATTAACCTTGGCTGCTTTCTGCTCTTCAGTCAATAGGTGGGGCATCCAACGAGAAACTAATGTTCTTACTCCTAATTCTTCATGTAATTTTTTTTGATTTGAGGTCTTTGAGATCTTCAAGGACGCCTCAATCTCGCGATATGTCACATGTCTATCTTCAATGATGAGTTTCTGCACAGCATCGACGTTTTCCTGGGTGACTGCCGTTTTTGGAGTACCCACCCTGGGATCGTCGCTAAGACTCACCCGTCCACGTTTGAATTCTCCATACCAACGGGAAATGGTCGACTGATGTGGCGCTTCGTTGCCGAAAACAGACAGTAACTCAGCAAGGCATTCTTGTTGCGATACTTGTCTCTGAAAGTTCTAATAAATTACGGCGCGAAAATGTTCTCGGTTGAGTTCTATTTTTCTAATGACTTGGTCACACTTAAAAATTCACTGTAGTGAGAACACTGCACGTATTGTTGTGAAACTTTGAATTTAAGTTTACTAAAGAGTGAGGTTAAGATTCAGTACTGACGTTCGATCCGCGCGGCCTACTATGTTTCTATATGCAAAAATTAAAAGACATCCCTCGTATTGGAACAGGCTGCTCTACGACATTGTTTTTTTTTATACTCCAACCACCACGAAGGCCTAAGGCCTAAACACCCATGGGATACCGTGGGGCTATAGGGGGATACAGGCGAAAGCGGGAACGGACTCTGGCGAGGGAACACGTGTGCATGCAACATGCACACATTCTGGCCCCGCCTACGAGATCCGCCGGGTGGTACCTCCGCGTTCGACAGTCAGAGACCGTCTACCACCTACGGACAATCACAAAATCCATAGCCAAGAGAAAAATTTCTCCTGGGACGGGATTCGAACCCGCACAGCGCACGGCGACTGATCAGGAGACCGAAGAGTCTACTACTGCGGCCACCGCTGCTGCCTGAAATGGGTCCACAGTTTTCTTATGTCGTCTTTATTATTTTTTCTTATGTTCCATTTCTTATCTTTGGAGCTCATAGCCTTTGCTGAACTCCTCTATTATATGTAATAATGATAAATACCATAATACACTAGCTTAATGCTGGAATCGAACTCTCCAATGTCACGCGTCTTAAAACAACAACAACAATTATCGGTTATTTAGACAGAACTTTAAAAACAATTTTGCCTTCAACTGATAACTGTTACCTTCCAGGCTGGTAATCTTAAATATGTACCTGCTATTTAAAATCCGATGTTTGTTGTTACAATCGTGTAGTATCAATTTGTCATAACTGCATTTTCTAGGATGAGGATGCGGAATTACAAAGACAACTTCTCTCGGAGTTACTCTTCAAATTTGATACTTTCATGGCTCTCTCTTGCAAACATACGATCAATTCTTGGAACGAGTTTGCCACTTGCAATCTTATCAATAAAGTGAAATACTTCCTCAAGCAGGTAAGATTTTTTCTGCATGCTACACATATGGAAAGATTAAAAGAAGGATAACAGTTGAATTTCAATAAAAAAAAACAGTATCAAATAATATAGCTATTTGTAGAATTAGCACAAAAAAGTACAACTTCACAAACTAGTTTTTGAATGGTGTGCGGAAATGCACAAAATAATCAATTTTCTTGCATATTTTTTTCTGTTTTTGTCTGTTTTTAAGTATGTTTGACGGTTAGTATCAATACAAGTTTCTCAATAATCGCTAGAACAACATGTTATCGTTCAAATGGCACCAAATTTATCATTCTATGACTCTTATTTTCTCAGTTATTACAATTTCCATACACGCACTAGTGTAATCGTAACGTAAAAATAAAAATGGCTGCCATTTCAAGGGGGGTGAGGTAGGACATTGTAGGGGGGTCTATTTGTCGATAAAAATAGCTGAAAAATACCCCCCTTAAATATCGGTATGTCTTGCCTCAGTTTTCGCCCACAACTTTTTTTTTTACGAGTGGTCTCTTTCGGTAGTTCTCATAAATAACTAAAAACCTTACTCGAAGAGTTTTTTCGTTCCTGCCAACACTTTTGATTGAATCCCAAAAAACACGTTGTCTCATTCTTTGTTGTCGAATAAGTGGTGTATATGATTAGACGAATATTAGATATTCGGGATTTTCGTTAACATTTTGTGACTCATATTTTTATATGGGCGCATCCTTCTCATCCACTATAGTCTTTTTTAAATATGAAACATCGATTCAGTATTATTTCATTGTGAATTTTTTGAGATCTTTCAACTAGTCCTTTGATTTTATCTGTACATAGTTCAGAAATTCATTTTTCCGACAATCCTACGAGTTATTTAATAAGTTAACTGTTTCAGCACATCGTTGAAGACGCAATAATTGTTTATAGCAGATTAAATCAAGACACAATAGGAAAAGATATGACGGAAGAGAACATTGAAGACATAGTAACGATAATCAATAATGTAAGTATATTATTTCATTGCACATAAGCACTAAAATAAATATATTTCTTGTAACATTTTGTAAACATATGATCGAACAGCAACAAACATTCTCTGATTCATACTTCAAAAAGATTCAACAATCTTGGTCCAACCATAATATCATATTAATTCTCATTTGATTTGTAGAATTGTTGCGACTTTACAGTTTTTAATTAATGGTCCAATTGCGTACAAAAAATGGTCTGCTTCTAACTTATTTTACAGTTCCGGTGTTGAAATACTTGTCTTTATCAGTTCTCTTATTTTGCGTTCAAAAGAGCAATCAATTAAATCCTGTTTTAGCTACCCACGACTAAGTGCACTCAGTTTTTATCAACATTCATCCCAGTGACTATGTCACATAGACCGTCTGCACTACCGATTTTTGTGGATTGGTTGCGGAACAAGATCGTACACTTCGAGGAAAGAGACGCCGAACACTTCCCAGAGAATGGGATTGATTTTGCCAACATTATTTTTAAATTACTGAGGGTAGACGAGAAAAACTCAATACTGTTTCAGTGGCAATGCACTCTGTATCAGAAACCTATAAATGATCTTCGTAAATTGATAGATGGATTGAAGATATTGCAGAATCTCAAGAATTCGTATGGTATCAAAGTGTCTCTAGTGACATACTTACAGGTCTGTAGCTATCACAATATCTCGAATGAATAGCATCTATCTCTGTGACTGTAACCAACTGTATGCAACCTTGTTTTATGCGTTTTAGCAATCATCAGTCCGATATAGGTCTAGTGATTTTAGACAGATGATGGAAAACAATATGTAGTAGTAGTAGTAGAAAGATTTATTTAGCACATTTGGCTACATAAACAGAACAATTGTAAACAACTTAGAACTAGTAAATTCAAGCCATATGGTGTATGATGTAAATGCTGGGCAACCTATAATTGTAGATTTAACAAGTGATTTCTCAATTTTACTTTAAATTTTGTCAAAGTTTTCTGGTCTTTTATCTCTGAGTATAATTTATTATATTCAATCAGCCCTTGATGGAATACAGATTTGTAGCATATGTTATACTTTTTGGTCATTAAATGGAAGTCATCTTTATTTCTGGTATTATGTAGATGATGGTCGACATTTGATGATGTTAAATTAGTTAGACTTGATGGAAATATATTATTTTTTACTTTATAAATGAATATCATTACAAGGTATTTAATAAAAATTTTTACATTGAGCCATTTTAATTTGCTAAGCATTTGCCTAATTGGAGTATATTTATCTTTATTTAGTATTATTCTCATGCACTTATTTTGTAAAATTTGCAGTCTTTCAAAAATGGAATTATTTGCTAAATATAGAATAGTCGAACAGTACAAGAAATTTGGAAGAATGATGGTATTATAGATAATTTTTCTGCTATATGAACTCAAACATCCAGAAACTCTCGATCAATATCCCACTTTACTACTAATCTTATTTATAACTTTTTCATAATGAATATCAAAAATTAATCGAGAGTCAACAAAAACCCCCAGGTATTTAAAATTTTCTACGAATTCAATATCTTCACCATCAATATTCAGTTGAACGTTTGTACATTGTTTTTTCCGATTAACAAGGCTTTCGTTTTACTTGCATTTAATTTTAGTCTGTTAGATGCTAACCATTTTGAGACAAGCTTCAAGTCTTCATTTATACGTAGTCGTGCCATAAGTTCTGTCCCATGATAATCTCATGATAAAAATGAAACAAGATAAGATATATTTATATGAAAGATATTATTTATTCGACAACATTTTTAGAATTCATAATCAAACAGTTTTATTCAAAATGTCCCCCCTTGGCCTTCACACACTGCTTCAATCTCGCGGGCCACTCATCTATCACTGCACGCACAGCTTCCAAAGGAATAGCTGCCGCTGATCGGATCAAATCCGCTTTCAGGGACTCGATATTACGGTGGGCTTTGGAGCAGGCCAACTGCTCTAGCAGGTCCCACAACTTGTAGTCTAAAGGATTGAGGTCCGGACTCCCTGAGGGCCAATCTTCCGCAGCAATGAACTCTGGCACATTGCTTTCCAGCCAGCGCTGCGTACTCTTAGCCTTGTGAGCGGGGGCGGAATCCTGCTGGTAGACCCAGTGTTGGTTGGCAAACAATGTACCACTTAAAGGCTTGACGATAGGATCCAGTATGTCGCTCTGATAGTTTGCCGCTTTTGTTTTCACGCCCTGTTTACAGAAATGGAGCTGAGTGACCCCTTCGTAGGACACCCCCCACCAAACCATGACTGACGCAGGGTGGTGGCCTCTCTCAACTCTCGGAATGATCTCCGAAGCTTCCTGTGAACTCCTTGCATACACTTTGTCATTTTGTCGGTTGAATTTTTCTTCTATGGTGAAGATTTTCTCATCCGTGAACAAAATCTTTCGGAATCCCCCAGCTGCGTACCTCTCCAAGAGCTTCTTGGATCTTGTCGCCCTGATGTGTCGCAAGGTGGCCGTAAGTCGCTGGCCCGTACGTCTCCGGTAAGCCCCTAGCCCTAGGTCTTGTTTAATTATGCGCGACATCGTCCGGACAGGAATCTTCATTTCCCTGGATAGGATCTTCTGCTTCCGGAGTGGATTCCTTTGAATCCTGGCTTTTACGGCTTTGATGGCTGCTGGAGTCCTTACTTGACGAGGTCTTCCGCTTTGGCCTGTCATCAACAGAGGACGTCTCATTGTACCGCTGAATGGTCCTAGACACAAATTTACGCGATATTTGAAGGCCGCGTAAGAGTTCAAAAATCTGACTAGCACTGTGATTACACTTATGTAAAGCTATCACTGCAATACGGTTCTCTGCCTTGCCCCACTCCATCGTTATGCTTCGAGAGATCAATACAAACTGAGGTATATGTAATTACCCGAAAAGCGCTTAATCAACTGACACCACAATGTAAACAATCGGACAAGTATTAACAGGTCTACACTTGTTTGAAAACGAGGGACAGAACTTATGGCATGACTACGTATAAGAGATACCAGACTGAATATTTTTAGTACTTAATGTTGCATACACTTTCAAAATTTCACAGCGTATCATTGAATTATCTAAGAAAAAAAGTAAACAGTTTAAAATCAAATAACAACTGTGCCGAAATGATTACTAAAAACGTGCTGAAAAACTGTTTCGAAATTTTGGGATATCCTGTATTAAATTGGATCAATTGTTCACTGAGAAGCAGTTCTTTTCCTGAAAATTTGAAATGCTCTACAATAACACCAGTTCCCAAGATAAAAAATTCTAAAAGATGCAGCGATATGAGACCAGTAAATGTGTTACCAGACATTGAAAAATTATTAGAGTCCATAGTGCATGACCAATTAATGCAGTTTATAGAAGAAAACAAAATTTTAGTGGAGGCGCAAGCAGGCTTTCGAAAAAAATATTCCACAGAAACAGCTTTCCAGTTGGTAACTGAGAATTGGAGAAGAGCCATAGACTCAGAAGAAGTTGTCATAGCAGTATTTTTGGATTTGAAGAGGGCATTTGAAACGATTGATAGAGATATTTTGTTAGGTAAATTGAAGGCATATGGTATAACAGGAAGTGTTTTAGATTGGTTTGGAAATTATTTGTCTCAAAGGATGCAAGTTACAAAAGTTAATGACACTATTTCATCAAAAATTGAAAATACATTGGGTGTTCCACAGGGCAGTATCCTGGGACCACTTCTTTTTATTTTATACATAAATGATTTACCTGCCATAGTCAAAAAATGCAAAATTCAAATTTTCGCCGATGACACTATGATTTATATAAGTACTAAAAATATTCAGTCTGGTATCTCTTATATAAATGAAGACTTGAAGCTTGTCTCAAAATGGTTAGCATCTAACAGACTAAAATTAAATGCAAGTAAAACGAAAGCCTTGTTAATCGGAAAAAAACAATGTACAAATGTTCAACTGAATATTGATGGTGAAGATATTGAATTCGTAGAAAATTTTAAATACCTGGGAGTTTTTGTTGACTCTCGATTAATTTTTGATATTCATTATGAAAAAGTTATAAATAAGATTAGTAGTAAAGTGGGATATTTATCGAGAGTTTCTGGATGTCTGAGTTCATATAGCAGAAAAATTATCTATAATACCATCATTCTTCCAAATTTCTTGTACTGTTCGACTATTCTATATTTAGCAAATAATTCCATTTTTGAAAGACTGCAAATTTTACAAAATAAGTGCATGAGAATAATACTAAATAAAGATAAATATACTCCAATTAGGCAAATGCTTAGCAAATTAAAATGGCTCAATGTAAAAAATTTTATCAAATATCTTGTAATGATATTCATTTATAAAGTAAAAAATAATATATTTCCATCAAGTCTAACTAATTTAACATCATCAAATGTCGACCATCATTTACATAATACCAGAAATAAAGATGACTTCCATTTAATGACCAAAAAGTATAACATATGCTACAAATCTGTATTCCATCAAGGGTTGATTGAATATAATAAATTATACTCGGAGATAAAAGACCAGAAAACTTTGACAAAATTTAAAGTAAAATTGAGAAATCACTTGTTAAATCTACAATTTTAGGTTGCCCAGCATTCACATCATACACCATATGGCTTGAATTTACTAGTTCTAAGTTGTTTACAATTGTTCTGTTTATGTAGCCAAATGTGCTAAATAAATCTTTCTACTACTACTACTACTACTTATATAAATCATAGTGTCATCGGCGAAAATCTGAATTTTGCATTTTTTTACTATGGCAGGTAAATCATTTATGTATAAAATAAAAAGAAGTGGTCCCAGGATACTGCCCTGTGGAACACCCAACGTATTTTCAATTTTTGATGAAATAGTGTCATTAACTTTTGTAACTTGCATCCTTTTAGACAAATAATTTCTAAACCAATCTAAAACACTTCCTGTTATACCATATGCCTTCAATTTACCTAACAAAATATCTCTATCAATCGTTTCAAATGCCCTCTTCAAATCCAAAAATATTGCTATGACAGCTTCTTCTCAGTCTATGGCTCTTCTCCAATTCTCAGTTACCAACTGGAAAGCTGTTTCTGTGAATGAAAATAAATATAATATGGGTTGTTGTGCGAAAAACAAAGGCGCACCTGTGAGTTGTTTCTCCAGCGAAACTACTCATAGGTGACGTGTCATCTTTAGTTTTTAGGCGTTTTTGTGGAATAACGCGATAGCGATATTACTAGTAAACACTAACAGCGTACTCGTATTTTTGAAGTTTAGTATCGTTGTCTTCCGTGGGTACGTTTTATTCTAATTTATTACAGGGTCCAAAAGACTTGATTACCACTCTGTTAGGTATAGTGATGAAACCTGAAAAGTACGATATATTTTTCGAAGAATTTCTCTACAGTTACATCATTCAGAATCAGTTCGACCCAAATAAAATTATTTATGAGAAAATTAAGGTAAGGCATTGAATTGGTAGTTTGACTATTATGTACTCAATCTGGATTCATCAAAAGTAACTTAAATTCATCCACGACAAATCCCAACTAACAACTATGATTTTTTAGCAACTCTTGGAATACGGCAACACGTGGATGGCAATGATAGAAACTATCATTAAATACATCGACTCGATGACAGTAAAGCTACAAGCAGTGAAAGATATCCTTATTACCGCACCAGTGCCTTGGATGGACGTTACAAAAAGGATAGCATTGAGTGCGGTGGTCCATTGTAATCATTATATGGCTGAAGAAATAATCAGTATGCTGGAAGAAGAGCCTGGATTCATTGTGCTCAAAAAGCCTGTGTACGAAATCAACGTGAACAATCATAAGGATGTTGGCAGGGTAAGTTGTTAAATCAAAATATTGAAGTATTTCATTCAACACCTTGAAGTTGGCACCTAAGCCTTCTGATTATGGATTCGATCATCAGCTTTAGCACTCATTCAAAGATATCTTCATGAAATGAAGCAATATGTTATTTTCAATGACTTCAAGGCGTACCAATATGCAACTAAAGCGGGAGTGCCTCACGGTTCAAACCTTGGTCCTTTATTGTTTTCCTTATTTATTGCTGCAATATTTAAGTTGTAATAAACTCATCTTTGCGGATGATTCAAAATTATTGAGTATGAGGTTGATTTTATTGATGCTTTAGTGGTTTGGTGTGACGAGAAAACTTTATTTCTTAATGCGTCTAAGTGTGGTGTAGGTTCCAGGTGAACGTCTGTTTGTAAATTTAATTATAATATTGGGGATGGTTACATAAATCGTTATAATTCAATTAAGGATTTGGATGTAGTTTTTGACCATAAGCTTAATTTTTCACTCCACATAGCTCAAAATGTGGAATATGCATCGTTATTTAATAAAAAGTACAACAGCCAAGAGAATGATCCATAGAATTTTTTTCACGTTCAATAAATACACTGTATACACAAATTCATTACAAATATTTCCGTCTTTCAGGCAGATCAAATAGTTAATCGCATGATATATGTAAATGAACCAACACTGATAGAAGATGTATTTAAAGTATACAATACAGGAAAACTGAGAGACAGAGCATCATTTTGTCTGCTAAAGCACTATATTGGTATTGGGTAAGTATTGATGGATGATTAGACGCCCATTTGAGACTATAGGTAGGGAAGAATTGTTAACGAAATTACATCACTATGGTTTTAAAGGATCAGTATTAAACATTTTACAAAATTATACTAAGTGACATATAAATCCGAACACCCAGTTTAAATGGTTTTATTTTAATAAAATTTTGTATAAGTACTTAATGAAGCATAATAAGTAATGATAAAAATTTCAAAATGATTGCATTGCTTTAAAGCCCTTTGACCTTTAATAATGTGTGGATGCACCCTGATGTGCTACGCATTCTCCAACGCGCCTAGGCATGCTTCTGATCAGGTGGTCAATGTCCTCCTGTGGTATCTCATTCCAGGCAACCACCAACTCCTCTCGAAGTGCTTCTAGAGTCTGAGGAGGACGTTGCAAATTGAGCAATCTCCTACCCATCATATCCCACACGTGCTCAATTGGGGATAAGTCGGGAGATATTGGTGGCCATAGTAACAATGTGACATCATTATGTTCAAAGAAGTCTATTGTGACTCTTGCAACATGTGGTCGGGCATTATCTTGTTGGAAAGTTGGATCTGCCAGGGTGTCAAGATAGGGTAAAAGATGGGGTTCTAGAACTTCGTGGATATAACGCTGCGCGTTCATGTTACCTCTGATGAAGATTAAAGGTGACCTGAAACCATAAGCTATAGCATCCCAAACCATAACTCCAACAGTGTGATGAACATGTCTTTCAACAAAAAACTGTGGATTCCTCCTTTCACCACGTCGCCTTCTAACCCTGGCACGACCATCGTGCATGCCTAAACAAAATCGAGACTCGTCACTAAAGACAATACTGTTCCATTCCTGATCCCAGAGTGACCGTTGTCTGCACCACTCAAGGCGATTACGTCGGTGTTCTCGAGTTAAAGGGAGGACCCAGTGTGGCCGGTATGAAAACAAGCCAAAACTTCTCATTCGTCGGTAAACACTTCGTATGCCAATAGGTCTTCCGTGTTCTGCAAACCATTCATTTGCAATGGACCTGGTAGTGGAGAAACGGTCCCTTAAGGCCAATAATCTTAGGCAGCGATCTTCACGGTCTGTTGTTCTACGGCGGCGTCCAGTGCCCCTTGCTCTTTGCGTACGGCCTTCTCGAAGCCATGCCTGACAACACCTAACCACAGTGTCTACACTTCTTTGCACTCTAACTGCAATTGTCCGAAAAGAAAGTCCAGCTTCCCGAAGTCCCACTATACGGCCCCTATCAAACTCACTAAGTTGACGAAATCGTACAGGTCTCCGTACTCTAGGCATCGTAACCGATCGTAAAGGATGTCAAGAACCAAAATCCGCCAACGTTGATTCTTTACTGCGGCTGAAATATTCATTTTTAGAGCGTTAATGAATAAAAAAAAACAGTATAAAAACCGGAATGTCCAACTGATAAGGCTGAACATTTTTTCACTTGTTATTTACAGTAAGATAAATACATTCAACTTTTATTAAAATAAAACCATTTAAACTGGGTGTTCGGATTTATATGTCACTTAGTATATTAAGTAAAAAAAAACTAAAGTTCGAAATCGAAAACCACTGATTAAAAGAAAAAACGCCGAGACACGTCAAAAGACTTGTCAAGGGGGACAACTTTTTAACCAGAAACTACTCCACCCCCTTTCACCCTCTCCCCCCCAGGGTCCTCCCCTTGAAATTTCAAGTGACGAGGGGTATCGAGTAATAGCTTGTTTGAAAGGTCTTTTGAAGTTCTTTATTTTGACATTTGATTTTTTTAAATCGGTCGATTCGTTTTCGAGATAATTAGAAAAAAAATTATATATCTCAATTTGTTCAGATGGAAAACAAAAACACACGAAAATATCTCTTTTTATTTCAATAAGTGAAATTAAAAAATCACTTTATGAGTACTCAAAGTGCATAGTGATGTAATTAGAATAGGCAAGAATGTAAAATTTCAGTAAATTTATTCAAAAAAATGTGTAAACAAATAATTATACAAAGTTGCCATTGTAGCATTTATGCTAAATAAATCTTCAACAAGCAAACATAGAAACTAGTCTCATGTTCGGGTATCTTATTTTTTTAGTGATATGGAAAAAATGGAGTACATCTTCACCCAACATTGTACGAAAGCTGTATGTAAAAAAATGTTAATCCACTGTGAGACAGTTTTCTTTGCAAAGGTGAGTGTAATTCAAATACATCTTAATCTAAATTGAAGAAGGAACAAAACAAACTCTCCATCTTGCTTTTTTTATTGCGGATTTCAGCTAGAATCATTAAAACTTTTAGTATTAAGGCTGAACTTCAGCTTTCCAATACTTCGAATTTTTAACACTTTCAGAAAGATCAGAATAGTTTATTAATGTGTGATTGCTGTACTAGTACTACAGTTTTGATGAAAAATATTGTGGAAAAAATGACCATTTATGATTTGTTGACAGTATCACAAACAGGACTTTAAAGACAACTTCTACAGTTCCCTTAAGTTTATATTCGACAAGTTGATGATGATGTCTGATACGGATTATGAGAAAACGAGCCACAAAGAACACTACAATGTGATCAGTGGAGTCTATAATGCCAACAAAATGTTTCAAAAGGAATTCAAGATATTCGATTGGCTGAGGGTGAAAAGAAGAAAGGCTATATATGATGACATTATAGAAAACATTGAAGAATATTATTGTACAGGTAAAGTTTGTTCGAAATTCAAAACGCTTGCAAGGTATTTGGTATTGTCGACAATGAGAACTAAAAAGTATTTTATGTATTGCTTTAATAAAGAAAGTCAAGTGAAACCAGACAAATTCAATTTGGTAAGAAGTATCTTGTAATCAACGCTTGCAAGGTATTTGGTATTGTGGACAATGAGAACTAGAACGTACTTTATGTATTGCTTTAATAAAGAAAGTCAAGTGGAACCAGACAAATTCAATTTGGTAAGAAGTATCTTGTAATCAACGCTTGATGCTGAGTGAAAATCGCCAAGTTGGTTTCATATGCAGACCAACATTTATCGTATTGAAACTTGTTTTCTTTACAGACTCGTCAACGTTCGATGATCTCCTGCAATTTTCTAAAAAACTAGCGATGTACTTTTTACTGGATGAAGATAAAGTTCTAATTGATATTTGCGACAGAATCGGCAAACTTGAGTACGTAATAAAGGTATCCACACATTTGAACGAGAACGAGTCCGACCCTGAGTACCTTTGCTCAGCCGCGCTACTGATACTCAAGTATTTGGGCCACACAAATATGTTGGAGGAAACGTTTAACATGTCAATGAATCTGGGAACTGTCAATGCTGTGGAGGAAACTGAAAATGAAGCAATAGCTGTCAGGTCTGTATGAATACCTACTAATATGTTATTTAATGGTCGTATCAAAAACAGTATTATTTTATGAAACTGATCACCTATCTCTGATCACTTTCGCATATTAAAGTGTTTCGAATGCTGTGCGTTTGGTCATTCTGAAGCATCTTGTGATCTGATCTGTCCTGCCCAAGGTGTACGCGAAATCATAAAATCAAGGAGTGTAACTCGAGCGCCCTTCAATGCGTAAATTGCCTGAACCATAACAAGGTATACAAGAAGATTCTACCAGTTGATCATTCGGCTAATTTTCCAAACTGTCCTGTGTTTCTCAATTATGTTCAAACTCTAAAAGAAAGGGTGGATTATGGCTAACACTATAAAAAGTGTCTTGAAACTATGTCACTTAAATGTGCGTTCTCTAACAGCTCACTTTAATGATTTTGCCTCTCTTGTTCAATATAAGTTTGATGTTGTAGCAGTCACTGAAACATGGCTGCATTCCAGTATTGACAGCACTGTAGTCAATATACTTGGGTACAATTTCTTCCGTAAGGACCGTGGGAGCAGAGGGGGTGGCATCGGTCTCTATGTTAAATTAGATATTAGGACTAATCTTATCCCAGTTGAGCTCGATGACTTTATAAATCCTCTTGAAATGTTATGCTATAAATTTAAACTGCACGGGTCCAGTATGTTAATTGTTGTTATATATAGGCCACCACATTGCTCTATACATCAAGCCATCCAGTGTTTAGAAAATCTTATCTCATTTTTCACTCCCCAATATATTCTTGGGCGATATGAATGTCGACTTGCTTGCTCATAACAACATCCTCAGCAGCTGCTTTGATTCATTCAAGTCATTGATGAGCCTACACGTGTTACAACCTTCAGTTCCACATTACTTGATCCAATATTTGTTAGTGACAATACTATCGTCAAAAGGTCAGGGACACTCAATGCAGACTCAATTAGTGATCATCGGCTCACATACTGTGATATTTCCGTTTGTTATAAAAAAATAGAGCCTGAATTTGTAACATATAGAAATCTTAATAGCATTGATATTCAAAGTTTTAAGACGCAGATTGCATCAATGCAGCTTAATGACATTTATTTCGTGAATGATGTGGATATTAAAGTCACTATTTTTACTGGCCGTCTTCTTTATCTATTCGATCTCTACGCTCCGCTACGTACAGTACGTGTCACAAAACCTGCTGCGCCCTGGCTCACTCCTAACTTGAAAATGATTTTGCAACTCAGAGATGAGGCATTCGCTGTCTATCAGCATAACAGATCTGATCAGAATTGGGCCAGCTACAAAGATTTGAGAAATTATGCCCTTGCATCGCTTAGAAGAGAGAAAAAAGCATATATGTCACGTTTCCGGAATCTTAACTCTAGTCAAGCTTGGAAACACCTGAGGAGGATGAATGTGGTAGCCCAGAAACATGTTGCGATACCTCCCAGTCTCCTTGAGCCTAACATTTTAAATAATTATTTTCTTTCAATTTTCCAGACAGCTGCAGCTGATCCAAATTTGATTGATAGTGTCTCTAACTCTTATAGCGATAGACGCCATACACCGGATGCACCTCTGTTTGCTTTTAAACTCCTTACTCAGCAAGACATCGTCAATATAATCTCTCAGATTAAGTCTACGGCATGTGGCTCTGATGGTCTAAAATATGGTTTGCTTATGTTTGCCTGATACCATAGACCATATAACTCACATTATTAATGTCTGTCTCGAAACAGGTTACTTTCCTGCCAGTTGGACAAATGGTATTATTATTCCAATAGCTAAAACTAATCATCCAGAACAATATTCGGATCTCAGGCCAATTACCTTATTATGCTTTCTATCAAAAATACTCGAAAGAGCTGCCTACTCACAACTAGTGGAGTTTTTCGAACAAAACCACTTATTTCCTTTACATCAGTCAGGTTTCAGAGCTGGTTACAGCACTACTTCGTCTTTATTACATCTTACTGATTCCATCATTCACAATTTAGATAATCACATCAACACCGTCTTGGTACTGTTAGATTTCTCGAAAGCCTTTGATATGGTCAATCACCAGATACTACTGAGTAAGTTATCTCATTATGGAATGTCAGATATAGTTCTAAGGTTCATTGAGTCATACTTGCTAAATCGTCAACAAACAGTGAAAACTGATCAGGGAATTTCCTCCTCTGAGCCAGTTCCTTCAGGAGTTCCTCAGGGCTCAGTATTAGGTCCCTTACTATATCTGATTTATACGATCGATCTGCAAGACTGTTTAGTCCACTGTAGTATGCAAACTTATGCAGATGATACTCAGTTAGTGTTTGGTTTCGATCCATCAAAGGTTGATGAAGTTTCTTTTAAAGTTAATTTAGATTTGGCTAACATCGGTGATTACTGTAACAAACACTGCTTGAAGGTCAATCCTAATAAAACTACTGCAATGTTGTACTGTTCGAAGAACTCCTACCGTGAAATGAAGCAGAGGGTTTGTGTTTTTTTAGATGAGACACTCATCCCTTTTCTGGATTACGCCAAGAATCTCGGTGTTACCCTTGACTTAAATATGAGATTCGATCGGCATGTCTCTTTCTTATCTAGAGTAACGTATTTGCGTTTGAAACTCCTCGATTCTAATCGATACATCTTGAATTTTAAAACCCGAAAAAAGCTTGCTGAAAGTCTTGTGTTGGCTGTCATTTCTTACTCTCTTGTTCTGTATTACCCATGTTTAGACTACGTCCACAAAAGGAAACTCCAGAAAATTCAGAACAGCTGTTGTAGGTTTATTTTTGGATTGCGCAAGTTTAGTCGCGTCTCAGATAAAATCAAAGAACTCAACTGGTTGCGAATTTTGCGAAGTTATTTTTATATCCTTTGACCGTCTTCACGCATAAAGTTCTATTATCTAACAGACCAGCTTACCTCGCTAGCAAATTAGTTCACCGAGGTAGTTTTGTTACCAGAGCTCTTAGATTTAATGCTAATTTTAACATGCCTCCTCACAATACCTCGGTCTTTGAAAGAAGTTACACCTATAATGCTGTCAAGCATTACAATGCAGTTAACAGTGGCTATCGATCCAAACAGGTTGTTTCTTTTAAGAAATTAATGAAAAGTCAGCTGCTGGAGTCCATTTAGTTCAGTTTTTTCTTGTGCTCATGTGATTTATTTTTTTTTTGTTTGACTATTTTCTACTATTTTTGTTTCAAATTTAAAACTTGCATTCAAATACTGCATTTTCGGAGGGGTGGACACTTTTCATAAGAGCCTTTACTATAATTTTTTTGTGACCTGCATGCATCCTAGAGATTTTTCTTATATTCTGGGAATCCCTACATATATTTAAATGAATTATTACAGGTTATCGCGGGAGTTAGTAGCAAAAGCACTAGTGAAAGCAGAAAGGCCAACTTTTCGCAAAATAATGGAGGTGTTTAAGTGGATAGATTGTTATTTCTTTTTAACGAAATATAACGATATACCAGACACTGAAATATTCGGTAAAATTTACCATGAACAACCTAGTGCGAGCAGTGTGGTGTTCCGCGAGGTAAAAAACTATCTGGAAATATATGTCAGTAGCAAAGGTGAGATTGTTTTTCTGTCGTTAAAACAATTGAATTCAAAAGACTGTATAATAATTGACAAATTCTTTTTTAGGATCAAATCATTCAACGCATATGACTTACATCAAAGGCTACAATTTGAACATGGCTGCTTTTACACTGGTAATTTATTTATTTCGAGACAGACAAAAACTTGAATACTCACATTTTTGAAGCATTTCTTAATGTTCATCTTATTTACTGGAGTTTCTTATACAGGGTGGCCCATTAAGTTGAGCGGCTTTTAAAAAATCATAGAAAAGAAACTGCGAAGCGTAGGGAAGATAATTTATATTTTTAATAAAGTAGACACATTTTTTAAAAATAACATCATTCTGATGTGAGGCATCAAAATCCGCCAACGTTGATTCTTTACTGCAAAAAAAAGCAGTATAAAAACCGGAATGTCCAACTGATAAGGCTGAAAATTTTTTCACTTGTTATTTACAGCAAGATAAATACATTCACCAACTTTTATTAAAATAAAACCGTTTAAACTGGGTGTTCGGATTTATATGTCACTTAGTATATGTCCACGGAATATTGGGACACCCTGTATAACATTATATTGAATCTGATAAACATAATTTCTCCTATTTTAGGAAGACATTTTGTATCAAATGACATCTTTACCGCTCATTGTCAACAACATGTGCAGGGAAGGTCTCCAATTGACCGCTTTCAATTTAATAACGACCCTGAAATCCTGCTTCACCGATCCAGATGCTGATCCCCAAATCGAACAATCTCTGAAAGAGGCCGAAGACAAATGCGTCTTTCAATTGATCCTTGCTGTGCTAAATGCAGAAGAAGTGGATGGCGATCTGCTTTTCCGTTTGCTATTACTGAGAAGGACGGATTATCTTAAACTGTTGGAATATTTGCTCAGAAATTACAAGAGGCAATTCAAGAAATTCCAGTTGATATGCGCTGTGGGTTTGAGAGCTGTTACTCACTTGGAAGAGGTTAATTGGAAGGGGAAAGCGACCTTGGTCAAGCAAGGGCTCCATTGCAAATGGTGGAAAAAGATGCGGGATCAAATTCAAGGAAAGGTACGTGTGTAGTATCAAAATATCCTAAGGCATTTACCGATTTATTAGCTGAAGGTACCAAGGATTGTTCCTCGGTTTCCACTGGAAATTTTTTTGAAAAACAACAGTTTTCGCCTTTAGCATAGTAGTACAATACCATTTATTGACTACACTCTGTATTCAGGATGATTCACAAGTCGTGACCAAAAATGAAACATCATACACAGCACCGCATTTTAAGGGGGGGTCTTCTATGTAACATTTTTTCCTCGAGGACTTTTGACTTTAGATAACCGCACAAAAAATAATCGCATGGCGTGAGGTCGGGTGACAAAGGAGGCCAGTGAATATCTCCAAACTTCGATATAACTTTTTGAGGAAAAAGTGCTTTCACCGTGTCCATCGATCCTCTGGAAGTATGGGCAGTGGCCCCATGCCGTTGAAACCATGCGTTTCTGTTAAATCTTCGTTCTGTTCTTATAATAGGAGCGAAAAAAATTGTCAATCATTGTCTTGTAACGTTCGGAATTGACGTTCAATGCATGACCGTTTTCATCTTCAAATAATGATACCGCTATATGGCGCACCAAACAGTCACCTTTGGACTGTGGAGCTGTTGGTGATGTTTCTCTTTTGGGTATGAAAATGTTTGAAAAATTCTAGTCGTGCTTAGACATAAACGTTAAACAATCACTTTCCCTTTCCTAATTGCGGGGGACATCGTAGCTAGTCCCCTATCTCCCTCTATTTCGTTCTCGGTAAACAGCTCAGGCAACTCGAAAATATGTAATTGCATTTCAGGTGCCATATGATGAATTCTTCAGAATGAAAGATGATAAACGACTGGAACGGTTGATCAAACTACAAGTCTTGAACCTGGATTTAGTAAAAGAATATTGTGTTGATTACCATTTCCCAACAGAGATGTACCTCAAGGAATATCTAAAAAGGTATTTTATTCGCACATTTCTTATTACTGTATTCTAAGAAACATTTGTCAGTAATGAACGCTTTGCTGTTAAAATGCTCTTTTAATCCAAAGGAATAATGACGATAAATTGTTAACGAACATATTGCTGAAAAAAAAAACAGTTACAGCAAGTTTCATGTTATAATCTGTAATTTTTAGCTCACTTCTGAACTGGAAACTTGAATACGATATCATAACAGGACTGGACGGACAGCGAACGATAACTGCAAAAAATGATGACAACGATTTGCTGAAAAAGTGTATGGATGTTATTGATGCTGCCGAAGACAAAAAATCATGCTTTGTGCTGCTTGAATCTACCTTAGGCAAGGTAATCATCATCATATTTTGTATTTATCATTTCTCAAAAAAAATAGCAAATACAGCGGCCGCGTTCATCAGAATTGACACGATGACTTAGTTGTCTTTACAGATTACCTGCAGCAGCCTCAATTAGTAGTAGTAGTAGTAGTAGAAAGATTTATTTAGCATATTTGGCTACATAAACAGAATAATTGTAAACAACTTAGAACTAGTAAATTCAAGCCATATGGTGTATGATGTAAATGCTGGGCAACCTATAATTGTAGATTTAACAAGTGATTTCTCAATTTTACTTTAAATTTTGTCTAAGTTTTCTGGTCTTTTATCTCTGAGTATAATTTATTATATTCAATCAACCCTTGATGGAATACAGATTTGTAGCATATGTTATACTTTTTGGTCATTAAATGGAAGTCATCTTTATTTCTGGTATTATGTAAATGATGGTCGACATTTGATGATGTTAAATTAGTTAGACTTGATGGAAATATATTATTTTTTACTTTATAAATGAATATCATTACAAGATATTTGATAATTTTTTTTACATTGTGCCATTTTAATTTGCTAAGCATTTGCCTAATCTTTATTTAGTATTATTCTCATGCACTTATTTTGTAAAATTTGCAGTCTTTCAAAAATGGAATTATTTGCTAAATATAGAATAGTCGAACAGTACAAGAAATTTGGAAGAATGGTGGTATTATAGATAATTTTCCTGCTATATGAACTCAGACATTCAGAAACTCTTGATAAATATCCCACTTTACTACTAATCTTATTTATAACTTTTTCATAATGAATATCAAAAATTAATCGAGAGTCAACAAAAACCCCCAGGTATTTAAAAGTTTCTACGAATTCAATTAGTAAAGCTATGTTCTAACAAATGCGAGCATTGTTTTTGTTTGACAATGTAGCGTTCGATCTGGCAACACTGGAGGCGCCGGGCTTGTATGGGAGACAGGGGAACGTATGATCTGCATTCAGTACAAGTTTGAACTTGCTCGAGTCATTTGGTTGTCCGTAGCGTTTTTTTTTTTGTGAAAAAGACTCTATTGTGTTCTTGCTGATTGGCTGTTCACCTTAATAGACGCCACAAAGTGATGAAGTACCGTGAGCAGTAGATTAGTTTATATTTGGCATATGAGCTTTAGCTACTGAATGCATCCATTGATTGACTATTCTGATTCTAGATTAGCTGTTATCAATACGAGGTTTTCATCTGCATCAACACGATCCTTGAAAATAGTATCCCATCTGCGACCATACCTATCATCTATTGCAACCGCGTGACAACAGTGTTCCAGGTCACCGCTGTTATCGTTGGCCAGTATTAACTCGTTTACAGCCTGCGCTCCCGCCATTCACCCATGCTTGACAGCCCCCCGCAGAGTACTTCTTGCATATCATCGCTTCGACAACACCTGCGCTGAACGACTGTCTACCTAACCTTATATGCGAAGTGATTACCAACGCACCCGACCCCCTGTATACTACACCTTACTATGATCATAACCGCAGACGAGCACAACAATACTGATAAGGCGATCGGCAGCCGTCCGTCGGCTGTCTGGATCACTTCCGGTCATCTAGCGCGGATTTTAAAATTTGCCGGCCCACCAATCAACATATACCATCAACCCTGTTCAAATTTTACCGCCGTCTGATCCGCCAATCAGAGCACGCGGTGGAAGTGGAAGTATCTACTACCGTGAGCAGTAGATTAGTTTATATTTGGCATATGAGCTTTAGCTACTGAATGCATCCATTGATTGACTATTCTGTTTCTAGATTAGCTGTTATCAATACGAGGTTTTCATCTGCATCAACACGATCCTTGAAAATAGTATCCCATCTGCGACCATACAAAGCCGCTTGAGCTTGCTGTCGTTTCTACAAAACTACACACGCTGCAATAGCCCCAGTCAAAGAGAGAAAGAAGAATGGTAAATATACTGTTGGAATTTATCTTTGGGACAGCGATGTTGTTTTCGACATTTTCGAGAAATCCACATTTTTACTTCCTACACCACTGGGAGAGGAAGTATTCAGCGAAAATTTTTGAAAATTGGATATTGTGTTTTTGGATTTTATGTGAACATATCACGTAAAACCATGTCACACATTTCCGTTGGCCAGTCTGTTTTTAACACTTCAGAGGGTCCTGATCATTTTCAGAAAAAAATTTGTAGGGTTTTAAATCCGGGGGTTGGGTGTCTTATATGTATTTATACGCTTCCAACCCCCGTAATTCTATGCACCTATTAGCCATATTTCAGAATCATAGAGAAATGAGAGTGAACGTTGAAGTAACGATTTATATTCAAGAACACCACCATTTTACATCAATCAAACACATCCACTTATCTCATTTTTACTATACTAGGTACAGCGCTTTTCCAGAGAATTTTGCCTTAGATCCATTATCTGAATTTCGCCTACCCTTCACAAAGTTATTATTCACCGAAGACATCTGGAGTATAGTCAGGCCTGAAGTTAATCTCAAAACATACAAACGGTGGTTTGGAGCTGCTGAATTTCTGCCCGATGTCTTGAAGAAGGATGACATTTGTATATATGCTGTGAAGCAAGTGGTAAGAAGAAAATACTACTGTACAATTTATTGATCACACACGACGTCTGTAAATTAAGTGACGAGACTGACAACGTAGCATTCGATCTGGCAACACTGGAGGAGCCGGGCTTGGTGGGGAGACAGTGGAACGTGTGATCCCGCCTTCAGTACAAGTTTGAACCTGTTCGTTGTCCGTAGCGATTTTTTTTGTTTTTTCTGTTGTGTTCTAAAAATGAGTGACATCAATTTCAAGACTTGGGCACAGTGCAACAGGGACTTTCGCTAAACAGGCCTACGAAAAAGTTGTCTCGTCACTTAATTTACAGATACCGTATATGTGGGGTTCTACGAGCATTGAAAACAGTTCAGGTAAAAAGGTCCTACTTCATGGTCGCAGTGGTGAGGTCTCTAGCTACCGCGATCAAACTATTTTGTCACAATATATGACGACTAACCTGATGCGGTTACGTATGATTAGACAATTTAGGCAGTAACTGCCATATAATCCAATATAATAGTTCCGGTACTTGGCGCCATTTTTGTCGCTATGTTAATTTCTTTCGCACTTTCAAATATCCATCAAAATCGTCGTCTTTAGGTTTCCAGTGGAGTTTTGAAGACCGATATTCAAGATAGATGGATCTTATATCCAAAGTTCAAGGATCTCCTAGCTGATGTGAATGACTGTGTCCAACATATAGTCAACTTAGAACGAGCCACGTCTTTGGTTTATCACCTTATGTATCATATTCCGAATGGTAAGGAAAATTGTGAATGCCCCTTTTACACATACCAAATCAACATCAAATTTGTAACTTTCGAGTTTTGAAACCGACATAACTGCAAAATCCGATCGCCGCATTTGTCACTTTGGAACAAGCTACCATTTATTTCATGTTCGCTTCTAGTAGCTGCATGTGTTGGACGTCTATAGGAGCTATGTGCTGTAATGTAATATCTGCTTCAGAAATGGCACTAGCGGGAAAGCATTCACAGCTATAAGTTCGTACTTATAGGTCGTTGTGCCATTCCTCGATATATGGGCTTGTCCAAAACGGACGCAGGAAAGTAAACGCATATTAAAACAAGAAAGATTGATATTCAAATCAAGTTGGGTACTTTATTTTGAAGGTTCATTTATACCATTTATGTATGAAAAATAATATCGCTCGAATGTTCACCACGACTGGATGTACAGACGTCCACGCGATGGTCGAAATTTTCAATGACATTTTGCAACATGGTCGGTTCTATGGCATTTATCTCGGCAATGATGTTGTTTTTGAGTTCTTGGATTGTGGCTGGTTTGTTGACGTAGACTTTGCTTTTCAAATATCCCCATAAAAAGAAGTCCAAGGGAGTCACATCGCACGATCTTGGTGGCCATGGCACATTTCCTCTGCGCGAAATCACGCGATCACCGAAGAAGGACTGCAATCGATGGATATTGACGTTGGTTGTGTGGCATGTTGCACCGTCTTGTTGGAAATAAACATCGTCCATATCCATTCCTTCAAGTTGCGGCAAAAAATAGACCTCTATCATCACGTGATATCGCTCAGAATTGACGGTAACGGCGTCCCCGGCCGCATTTTCGAACAAGTAAGGTCCGATGATGCCTTTTGACCACAATGCACACCATACAGTCACTTTTTGAGGATGCATCGGCTGCTCTTGATACTCACGGGGATTTTCGTTCGCCCAGGTGCGGCAGTTTTGCTTGTTTACCGTCCCATTCAAAGTGAAATGCGCTTCGTCGCTGAACATGATTTTGATGAAAAATTTTCATCAATTTGGCGGTGTTCAAGGAGCCAATCTGAGAACGTTCGGCGCGAAAAATGGTCGGCCCGACGCAGCTCTTGCGTCAATTGGATCTTGTAGGCGTGTACATTCAAATCCTTGTGGACAATGCGGAGCAAACTGGTTCTCGAAATGCCCAATTCTTGGGATCGACGCGTTGTTGATTGTTTCGGATCGTCTCTCACACTCTCCTTCACAACAGCAATATTTTCCGGTGTGCGAACGCTCCTTGGCCGGCCAGAGCCTGGCAGATTTGCCACAGAACCTGTTGCCTCGAATTTACGCACCAGACGACCGATGGTTGTTTCGTTTGGGCGGTTGTTGCGACCGAAATGTTCACGAAGCGCGCGAAACGTGTTTTTTATTTTTGCACCATTTTTGTAGTGCTCTTGAATAACTTTAATGCGGTCTTCAATCGAATACGACTCCATAGCGATCAATGGTAAACATTCAACTAACAAAATGACATGTCGGTGACAGAAAACAAAGATGGCGTCTATGTCAAATTGACGTTTACTTTCCTGCGTCCCTATTGGACAACCCTTTATGACTTTCACAGCGGGTCAGATCTCTAACATAGTGATTATTTTACATAAGATAGATGCCATTACCGTGACAATTATGATAAATCTCAACTTTTTTAGGAGCAGATAAAGTAGATGCAGCAAGAATGAGTTATGCATATGCCAAAAAATATAGGCAAGCTAATCCTGACGTAGCCGAGGTAGAAAACTCTTTCGTCAAGGTACGCTATTAGCTTCATGTCACCAAAGACTAGATTATAAATAATCTACACGCGAATCAAGACTCATCAAAATTAATTTCAGATTTTTTTGTCATGTCAAAAATTGTTACAGTTTTTTTAGCTGATATATAAAACTCTGGTACTTATTGAAAACAGCGTCCTTGATGTTTTTAGGTTAAAGCAAAATATTTTCAATATTCAGCAATGCACATATTATACAAGTATAACTTGGCCGACGATAACTACTTAGAGTTGTTACAAAATCCAGAAGCTCTCATTGAAGCATTGTATATGGATCCACGAATAATTGAACATTCAGAATTTGTGGACTTTTTCACCAGCGGAGGACCAGGTGAGTGTCAGAAAAATCTGGAAGACGGATGTAGATTTCAGGCATTGATAATAATTTTGAGTTGAATTTTCAACTGCTTCTAGAACGTTTATCTAAGAAATGAAATAAAAATGCATAAGTGTCCAAATATTTTCAGATATAAATCGGGCTGTAGAAGAGCTGGCAATGTTTTTCAAATTGGACATTCTCGCATTACGCTTCAAGCTATTACAAGACTGGTTGAAGAACTCTTATATGTCGATCGACACCGATTCTTCATTTTATGTACCGAACATGATTGGTCAAACAAGCTCAATCCCAATAAATGATAGCAATGTTAAAAGGTATGTCTAGTCTAGTAGAAGTTTTAGGCGGTGATACACTGACAAAAAAGGTAAACACCTACGTGTGTTTATCCGATTTTAATAAGTTTTGGCATATATGTTCAGTGTCCCTTTATATGTTCAGTGTCCCTTACTATACTACAACTATTTAAAACTGTAATGACTCATACGCGTGATCAGAGCTCGATCCCGGCTTTCTTCCAGTACAGCCATATAGCGTACGACATATGTCGTTTCTGTGGCTTTGCGGTGGCCAACAGCACATACAGAGATGGAAATAATGGCTGATTGTTCTCCGCCGGTAGAACCAGTGAAATCAAAGACGCGCCTCGACCGGCAGACTCGTAGGCGTCGGCAACGCATTGGAACGTGTTTCGTTGAGCGATCGCATATTGTGTGTTTTTATAAGAATTGTTATTGTTGTGGTTTCTGTGGTTACTGTTTTGGTTATACTTTACCATGGAGGGTACAAATGGCACGAGTGCAAGTACTGAAAGCCAGGGAACAAGTAGACGGCTTCGTAAAGCACTGAAGAGGGACGCGAAAGAAATCGTGCTCAACGTGTTCAATTATCTGAACAGAACTATGTCGCTGGGAGATGCACTCGCGCGTTGTAAAAGTATGACAGGCGTTCCAGAGTGGACCATTCGCAGGGTGGTGCATGAAAAGAAGAAAACTGGAGCTACTACTGATCCAAAGTTTACTTTGAAGGGATGAAAGGCCGTTAAATTGGATGACGATAGCAAAATGGCGTTAAGGCTTCTTTAGGAATGAGATACCAACCCTCAAGGCTGTACATGCAGCGATCAAGGAAAATGAAATTATACCCCAAATGAGCGTCGAGGTAATGAGGAAATCCCTGCACGTAATTAATTTTCGTTACGAAACGCGTAATCGGAAGTCAGTATTGATAGAGAGACCTGAAATAGTCGCCTGGCGTCGAAACCTACGCGAAATGATTGAATATAGGCGACAAAGCAGAAAAATCTATTATTTGGACGAGACATGGGTAAATGCAGATCACACAGTTAAAAAAACCTGGATAGACACAAACGTAGTGAGTAACCGACAAGCAAGCATTGAAGGTTTGTCAACAGATCTTCGTTGACCGTCAGGGAAAGGTCAAAGATTGATCGTAACTCATATTGGTAGCGATAGTGGCTTTTTAGAAGAGTGTGACTTGATTTTCGTCTCTAAGAAAGGAGGTGATTACCATGACGAAATGAATGCCAGCTTCTTCGAGAGTTGGTTTCAAGGGGTGATTCAGCGAGTTGAGCCCAACTCTGCGATCGTCATGGATAATGCTTCCTACCATAGTCGTCGAGCCGAACGTGTACCGACTATGGGATCTCGAAAAAGTGACATGCAGCAATGGTTGCGCGAAAAAGGAATCCCGTTTGACGATTCATGTGTGAAAGCGGAATTGTATGAAAAAATTAAACAGCACAAACCTGCGAACATTAGTTACGTGACTGATGAGATGGCCCGTCAATGTGGTGTCACTGTGCTGCGGTTACCGCCCTACCACTGTGAACTGAACCCAATAGAGCTCATCTGGGCTCAAGTGAAGGGTTATATTGCGCGCCATAACACAACCTTCAAATTACCAGACGTTAAGGTTTTACTTGAGACTTCCATACAGCTAGTAACGCCCGAAGCTTGGCAGAATGCTATCCGTCATGTTGTGACCACCAGCTTGACCACCACATCGACACCATCATAGAGCCAGTTATAGTCAATTTCAACGAGGAAAGCGATAGCGACAGTTTATTACTGTCAGATGTAAGTGGAAGCGACGATGAATAAAGGTAATTCCCAAATTTTGGACTTACAATATGTTTCAAACCACTCTTTATTAAGAATGAGACAAATCTCGTTCACCCATGTTAAACATTCATACCCCGCCTATGAACAGCCGACTACTGGTAGTTAAGTGATGTTCACGGGAACATCCATGAGTCATTACAGTTTTAGATAGTTATAGTATAGTAAAATGAAAAAAAAATCAGCTTGATTCGTCAACTTGTCACGTGCCAAAATCACGTAACCTTTTTTTTACTATTTATCACTTATCCTTAATTTGAATTTCTCTTCATTGATAATAGAGTGCCCATTCCTAGGCCAACCCCCTTTTCAATGATTTTCTTTTTGCAAATCTAATAGTTTATTGATTGTGTAATTTCACTCGTATTATATCTTTTTTTCTCAGCGATTCAGTACGGTGTTGACGATCATCTGGTTTCTTATAAAACTTATCTTCTTCAAGGCCACTCAAGATTCCTTCCTCTAGAACGTTACGTATTCTGCGTGATTCGCTTTTCAGTTTCCGTTGAGGCCGTGGTGCAGGGGTCGTTTTGTCGTTTTCCGAACTCTGGGATATTAGGCCCCAAGCGCCCATTCATGGACTAGCACCCTTTTCCTTTTGTTGTGTAACTTAAGTTTAGTTATTTTGGGTGCTACGTCTCCCATTTTTTTGACCCTCAGCGAAACAGAAGAAAATCATCTCCTCCAGTCAGTTGCATCGTTGCAGTTTTGCAAATTGGAAGCCATCCCCTTGAAAAAAAACCTGATATGAACAGATTCGAGGACATCTCGGCCGCGGCTGACAAAGAGGACCTACAGGTTTAGTATTTAGGCGCAAAATATCTGTAAATACTTCGGGCGTATACCATGGTAGACGTTTCGCGAAGTTATCTCGAAAAATAATTTTGTCAGGTCGTATTTAAGATTTGTAACATACTTTCTCTTTTTCATCACTCGCAGTGGTGGAGCACATGTGCGTTTTGTTTTTTTTAAACAATATACAGTGTGAGTCTTCATAAAGTGCACATATCAAAATCAGGGAAACTACATCTTATTTTATTGACGGAAAAATTATCAAAAAAAAATTAAAAACAATAATTGATTTTTTATGAATATTTTAAAATTTTTAGCGTCAGCTGCTAACCCTATTTAAATAAATCGTTACAACTTTTAAACTGAATGTCCTATCATATTGGAATAAATTTTGTAGTGATTGCAAATTATGGGCCGTACCAGTAAAGTGAAAATTTCCACTAACTTAAATGCTATAAATTTAAAATAAAGAGGAATATGCTGAAACTCACTATTTTTTCAATGATTTTTAAAACAATTGCTAAATTTCGATAAAAATTGTCCTATTTACCCTACCTTTTTTAAATGTTAAGTTATTCTACATGTTATTAGCTTCCTAATGGTGAAAAATTGCAAGTTTATTACTTAGATACAAGTTTTTAAATCAGCGTTTCAAAAAGCAGTGAACTCAGTTCAACGCCAGAGTAGGAATAAAACAACAGTATTAACCTACATGAATCATTCATTATCTTTAACAAATAAAATCAAATAGACTTGTCTATAGGATAATCATTTTGGCTTAATGCATCAAATGTTCAAAATGGCCACCCCGTTGCTGCAAACACATTTTGTAGCGCGAAGTGAAATTTGATGAGTTGCCCTACGAATCATCTCGTGATCATTTTTTATTTCGTTTGCAACACGCAAAACTCCTTCTTCAAGTTCCGCTTCGCTGTTTATGGAACTGCTGTACACCCTTTGTTTCATTGTCCCCCATAAAAAATAGTCGAGAGGTGTGAGATCTGGGGAACGCGCCGGCCACCCAACAGGTCCTTGTCGACCGATCCAGCGGCCTGGATAATTTTCATTAAGAAAAGACCTGACAATCAGCGAGTAATGGGCAGGGCATCCATCCATTTGAAGCATCATTCTTCGACGGGTTTGCAGAGGCACTTCTTCCAACAGCAAGGACAGTTCAGTCCGCAAAAGCTCCAGAAATCTCTCTCCGTTTAATGTCCTCGGGAGTATTATTGGACCAATCAAAAAGTTGTCAATCAGTGCGGCCCACACATTTACAGAAAATGTCACTTGAAATGTTGAAGCCCTTGTCAGCCTAGGGTTTTCATCTTTTGGGCACCACTTATGTAAATTACGACAGTTCACGATGCCGTCTCTCGTGAATTGAGATTCATCTGTCCACAGAATTGTTTTCGGGAATTCAGGATTGCCTCTTGTTTTTATTAAAATCCATGTAGACATAACGCACCTTGGACGCCGATCCACATCTTCATGCAAGTGCTGCACCCTTTGATAATGGTATGGATGCAACCCTGCTTTCCTCAAGATGCGCCAAACCGATTTCTGGGATACGCCATGGCGTAACGCCAAACGTCTCGTACTAGTAGTCGGATCAGCAAACAAATCATCCAAAATGGCTTCTTCGATAGCAACATGAATAATAACACCTGGTTCGCGGCGATCTCGAGGCAAACCAAGTCCAGTGTTAGCCAGTCTTCTATGTACTTCTTGGAAGTTACGGGCTGATGGAACTGGACGTCGATTTGGAAATGCAGCTAGATAAGCTGTGCAAGCAGCTCTAGCACTCCCTCGGTACATTCCATAATAATAATGGATATCGGCAATGTGTGCCGGAGGGAAATCACTTATACGTGGCATCGCGACCAAAAAGCGAAAGCGTGATATGTAGCAAACGAAACTGATAAAGTTGGCAGGAGAAACAAATAGCTGCCTAACTGCCCAACATTCAATTGTTTTTCAACTGGGCCCGCCTCCCCACTCGTACTTCAGCCCGCGCGACTCTACATTGAATCACCAAAAAAAGGTATCTACATGATAAACAATGGTGCCTAGCAAGACGATGCGCATGGGCTTTTTTATAACCACTCATAGAAACTGTTACATTTGAGTAATAAACGTGCAATTTTTACTTTTATAAAGCTGATAACATGTAGAATAACTTACAAATAAAAAAAGGTAGGGTACAAGGGACGATATTTATAGAAAATTTGAAATTATTGTAAAAATGATGAAAAAAAAACAGATTTTCATCCAAATTTTCTTTATTCTAAATGGATGTCATTACTATTTCTGGAATTCTTTACTTTTCAGGTACGTCCTTTTACCAGCAATCACTACAAAATGTATTCCAATATGATAGGACATTTAGTTTAAAAGTTGTAACGAGTTATTTCAATATGGTTAGAAGCTGCTACTAAAAATTTTAAAATATTCATATATTCATAAAAAATCAAATTCATGTTTTTTTGATGATTTATCCGTCGATGAAATAGAGTGTAGTTTCCCTGATTTTGATATGTGCACTTTATGAAGACTCTCACTGTATTGTGATCCATTTTATATCTTGTTTATTTGGCTCTCTCTGTGTTTACTGTTACTTAAATTTCGTCACCTCTGTTAGATTCTCCTTTTGTGTGGTGGTCAAGCAAAACAAGTTCCGACTAACATCTCGGGGAGTTGTGGCTTAATCCGCCCTAAGTCACTGGCGCTCTTAACCCCCCCCCCTACTCTCCGCTTTATTGAGCTAGGGCCTAAATTTACACGCTACTAGACAACTGTTTTGCTTGGACCAAACGCTAGATAGTATTTATCATTGTGTTTTATGAATTAACAAAAAAAGGCGTGGCAAATTTTGTGGCGCCCAACGTGGGGCAAGTAGTGAGGAGAAATCTGCTACAAATCGCCTGTACCATGAAGCTGGGCCCACTAGTCTACGAACTTCAGCAACATTCTTAGGAGGTAGGATGTTCACGATAGCCTCCTCTTTTCCTGACTGCAGAAGCTGGTTCAAGAATGTATTGAGGATCCACGATTTCTTGGGGTATCTCATTCCAGACTACTGCAACTTCGTGAGTAAGAGCTGCTAAAGGGTGTTGCAAATTCAAGAGCCTACGACCTAGCATGTCCCAGACATGTTCAATTGGAGATAGGTCAGGCGATCGTGATGACCTATGTAAACAGTTGATGCGATATTGCTGAAGCTCCACTACTTCCTGGATACAGCGTCGGGCTGAGATATTGCCTTTGATGAAAATTAGTGGTGATCTGCTACCATAAGCAACAGCACCCCATAACATAACTACCACGGTGTGGTGAACGTGACGCACTCTGTCAAATTCACCACGTCGCGTTCTCACTCTTACCCGACCATCGTGCATCCCCAGACAGAAGCGGCATTCGTCACTAAAGACCACCTGATTCCATTCCCGGTCTAATACACATACGTACGTGTTTACCTCATTTTGTCTCTCAGTATAAAATACTGATTTGGTCTTTAAAGTTATGTACGACCAGATTTGATAAACTTTCATTTTAATGTACCTTTTAGGGCCATATATCTATCTAAGAGTGGCAATCTAGAGTTCTATCAAGATTATTTGATCAAAGTTACAATAGAAGAACCTGAAACTGGAGTACAAGAAAGCTTTGATTTCAAAGCCAAAGCATTGAAATGCTTGTGTGCAATTACTGATGAAAGAACTGTTACCAAACTCACGAAAGTTTCATACACTGAGATACTGTAAGTAGAGAAACACTGCTGAAATCAATCAATTATTAATTGCGCATTTAGCTAAAAACCTCGCGTTTGTAACGTCTAAAACACGGCACATTATTTGATGTCATACAGGGTGGCCAATATACAGGGTGTCCGCAAAGTTGGGGTTTTCCTTTACACGACGTATAGATCTTGAAAACAAAAGCAATTTTTCTTAGTACCATATACACCAATGTCTTAAGGGAACCGAGATAAAGGGCTCTGCAACATCAAAAATATCTGAATACCGTCCTGTAGCCGCGACCCGCGACATCACCGACTGGTACAAGGTCACTGGCTCAACTCGACGACAGAACTGGGTCCGGGTCAGTGTGTCAGGTCAGTATCCATCCTTCAACCGACGGTTACGGTCACGCGTGTAGAGGTAAACGAACCCGTATAATCGATTGCGTTTCAAAAAACAACAAGCACTAGAGACGCGGCTAGAGAAGTGCAAGTATCAAAAACTAAAGTGTGGCAAACGCTGCGTGATGAGGGGCTGTATCCGTTTCACGTCCAACGTGTACAAGCCCTTCAACCTGACGATTTTCCAGCAAGAGTGCGGTTTTGTGAGTGGTTGTTGCATCAACATGACCATAATCCGGACTTTTTGAAGTGCATATTGGTGACAGACGAATCTACGTTCACACGTAATGGGGTGAATAACTTTCGCAACACTCATGTTTGGTCAGTAGAAAATCCGCACGCTATCCGTCGGGCACATTTTCAACAAACATTTTCGGTGAATGTTTGGGCTGGCATGGTGAACGGTATGCTCATTGGACCATTTATTCTCCCAAATCGATTGGACGGGATGCAATACCTAAACTTTTTACGCAACATTTTGCCTTCCTTGTTAGAAGATGTGCCATTAAGTGTAAGTGTAATGTGGTTTCTGCACGATGGTGCACCGCCCCATATTAGACGCGAAGTGCGTGAGTTTTTGAATGAATTATTTCCGAATAGGTGGATCGGACGTAATGGACCCGTAGCGTGGCTTCCGCGATCTCCAGACTTAACACCATGTGATTTTTTTCTTTGGGGAGAAATGAAACGCTTAGTGTACAAAACTGAAGTACATACGGTTGACGAACTTCGTCTCAGAATTGAACAAGCTGGTGCTTTCATTCGGGGGAGGGACTCCATTCTCAAAGCCTGCACCGATGCTTGGCTACGTCGTGCACGCACCTGTGTTTTTGAATCAAACGGCGATAACTTCGAACAGTACCTATAAAGTACGTTTACCTAAAAACTGAAAACGCGGCAGCGCCGTCATATTTGTTACCTCTGTTCGTGGTCTGCACCACCGCCGGCGTCTGCTCGGTAGCGCATCAGCTGATTTCATTTTCTGTTGGAGCGGTATGATTTCGGGCAGAGACGTACTTAGCCCTTCTCGTCAACTGGAGAGTGAGTACCTTTTCCTTTATTTTTTTACTTGGTCGCCCTCGTTTCACTACACATTACCTTTGTTATTTCAAGGGTAGTTGTTTCTGAAAGGGAAAACCCCAACTTTGCGGACACCCTGTATAACTGACTGATTTAAATTGCGCGCCATTTTTGATACACGCATTTCAGTAGGTGGCGCCTTGGTAGTTGTTTAAGGCACATGTGTCCAATTCATCATGGAGCGCTACACGATCCCACAACGCGTCCGTATTGTTAAAACGTTTTACTTGAATGACGGGTCGATTGTTGCAACGGTTCGGAAGCTACAAGATTTCGGTCGAAATTTGAACAAACAGGTGAAGTTAAAGACTTGCCAAGATCAGGCCGTGTTCGAACTGTTCGTGCTCCGGAAAATATCGAGAGAGTTCGTGAAGGTGTAGTGGAGCGCCCTGAGACGTATACCAGACATCGTTCTCAAGATCTGGGTATTCGCGTCTGCTTTGGTATAAAAAAAAACCTTTGCCAGCATGAGTTGATCCCACATCACACAGATTTTGCGCCTATATTCCAGTGTCGATGATGTTTCCCTTTTTGTCAACAGCGTGCGCTGCGATCGATTGAGATACCCCACTATGCTTTTCGTTCCCAATAGATAGAAAACCGACTTACGAATCATAATCTCATTCAGATCATGAATTATTTCAAATTACTGAAGTAATGTTGATGCAATGTACATTTTCAGCAACATGATAGACACCCTGATGCTCCTGAGTGATTTAGAGTCCTTGGGCATAGTCTTGGATTTACAGTCTCTGCGTGAAAGTAATAAAAGGAGCTTCTAAAGAGGCTTTATCTGATCAAGAAACCTCTAGCTGTTAAGGTGATGGGTAATCTATGTATGATGTATACCATAGAAGATGTTCGATACTGGAATTTCATCGTGAATAATGCCATCAAGTTGAACATGGTAATACTTCAAATATTGTCTTATTTAGTCTGTGTCTCGACTATATCTTGAAGTTGATGATTATATAATTCTCCTGAAATCAACTATTTGAACTTACAAGCTTAAAAAAAAATAAAACGATTAGGAATAGTTTTATAATTTGCGGTCATGGTGAATTTTAGGTACGTGAATTGAAAACATACGTAGAATTCCTAAGAGAAAAATGTGATAGAACTCAACTATACCAAATTGCATGGCAAGCAATAGTCGAAGACGCCTTTCATCAAGCTTCTATCGCATCAAGTGACAATTTGGAAGAAAGGCTGATAAGCAACTTTTTAATGCTACAGGTGAATATCATTAATATTAAATTCGATTTTGATATGTTTTGTGTAATATCCCAGTTATTTGAAAGATTGTTGTTGAAGGTGATTTTAAACACTTTCGTTGCATTTCTATAATCTTATTTTCAGTCATGCCCTGTCTCCCAGTCTCTTAACTATGAGAAAATTATGCAGTTATGTCAGAATTTAGGAAAGCACGAATATGCTGCATTACTCTTACAATATGTACCAGAAGAACGTAGAAATAGATTTTATGAGTATTTTTCTACCAAAAACAGTATATTACGAGATTTAGAAAAATTGGAGATGCGAGGCTTGTGTGGTACTAAAAAAGTAAGTTTCATTTCATATTTCAACGTAATATATTTTGTATAAACATTTTGATTTTAGGTGAGACAGTGGCTAAGTTCGCGCTAAGAGGTCATATTTGATATATTCCAATGTGCATTTATATTTAATCTTTTTTCAATAAATGAAGTTCCATAAAACTTGAGTTTTTAACAAAAATCCTGCATTTGAAAGTCTATAAAAGCCATAACAGCATAGAGTATGACATTCCACGATTTGTTCATTACATTTTGCCATCAACCAGATTTCAGCGTCTGTTTGCTGTTGTAATTCTGTCAGAGCTAGCTGCAAGATATATTGATGTATCATCTGCAAAGAGGGTATATTTGGGTATTAACCCATCATTAATATAGATGAGAAAGAGTATGGGGCCTAGGACAGAACCTTGTGGCACTCCTACTGATATCTTCCTCTTTGCCGACCTTACACCATCAGTCTCTACTGTTTGATATCTCTCTTGCAGTTAGATTTTCTCAAAAGAATGTCGTTATACTAGGGTATAGCTGTCACTGAAATAAATACATCCTGAACTTCAGAAAACTTATTTATTTATAACACAAAAGTAATATCTTCTTCAATGAAAAATAATACAAAAATAAAAAGCAACAAAACTGAAATACGTCAAAGTCGTTTTCGATAAATTGTTCTTACCCAGTTCAACATTCGGAATCAGATGAACGTTCATCATTTGCCTTGGTCAAAACATCATCTACCACTTGCGCTACCAGATTAGACAGGTTGACTTTGAGATACAATGAGCGAAAAAGATAAAATATTTCAAGCAACTTATCTATTAAAATTTTGATATCACGATCCCCGATGCCAAAAACAAACATCTGCCCTGAAGGGAGTTCCTTATAGCGAAACAGCCTCCATTTCTGAACACTCACTTCTGGATTCTGCTGAGCGAGCCGTCGCAAAACCACGTTTTTCTCCTCTATGCCACAAACCATCACGTCATTTGGAATAAAAAGAGTTGCTTTGGTCAGTTTTGGTAAGTTGTCTGATGACACTATACTTAAAGAAGCATTGTTCCAAGGCTTAATGTTGGCTACAGTTTTTGTCAGCCAAATACGAGTATGGTCATCTAAACATGTAATATTTATCACCTTCTCAGAATACTTCCACGATTTGAAAGCTGGAACTGCATCAGAATTGTGTTTAGAAGACAAGATCAGCTTGTCAAGCTCTATCTGCAGCAATGTCTTTATATGGGGCTCCTTATCTTCAGGAATATGCCCCAAGGGGTGATTATTATTAATTATTGCTACTCTGAGGCTATGTTGGTTTTTTGTAGGAAAGGCTGACTTAGGTTCACTACTATCTTTTAGCTTCTTAGATATATTATATGACCAATCTTCCCCTAATGTCTTAGGATATGAGCTAGATGCTCCCCAACTTTGTCCTAAAGTGGAAGGATCTTGGAAAGGCTTAAAACCAGTCGATAGTTGAGGATGCATTTGAGACTTTTCTAAATAAGAATGCCCAGGTATTTCAGCTCCAGTAGAATAGACTCTTCTTGATGTTGAAGATTCTGATGCTGAAAAACTTCTAGGAAAGTGCTCATTATTTGAGGCTGATGTGCCATCAACTGTCATTGCTGCTGCTAACCTTTTCTTGCGCCTCCTTGCAGCACCAGATCTGTTGCATCGTTTTGCTTTTTTTGTGTAACTAACTTCATTTGAAAGATCACAATTTACAGGAATATCTTCTGAAATCTGTGGTTGTTGCATGACTTTGTTTATATCAATAATAGGAGACCCTACAGGATGTCGGATAACCATTCACTAGGATGACAGTCCACATCTTCAGCATAATTGGCAAGATATTGAGACTGTGCTCAACACAAATACTTTGTTTTATTTTGTTTCCTCAGCCATCTCTGTAAAATGTTGGGGAATTCTGTAGCCCCTCTTGAATTAAAAAAAATGGAATGGAATGATTCTGTAGTTGCTTTTTGATAAGACTTTTAGATGACCCTATAGTCGTTTTTTTTTCTCATGAACCCCAATAATTTCAGTAAATTGGCACCTCGATTTACTGCATCAGTTTCCCCTAAATTTCCATCAATCCCTCTCCTGCTTTTCTTGAATTTTCTGATCTGTACCATATGTTTTTTTTGTTCTAGATTACTGAACATGCAACCATTGGGTACCACAAAATATAATAATTTGGTTATGATCTGAGATTCTAAGGAAGATCATCTATTTTTCATTTATACCCGAATATCAGGATATCCTGAAAAGGATACTCAAATCAATCATTGTCAGCGATTGCCAATTCATTTAGATGGCATTCATTAGTAGAGTTTAAGTATATATAGATAGTAATAATATTCACCTGCTAAGTGCTAGTGAAAGCAGCTATTGTTTTTGTTTTAATAATTGTTTAATGTATAAAAAAATTAGGCACTACATAGGTATAGTGAACGAGAGACTGCCAATATTCTACAAAGTTTATAAAATAATTTTGGACTTTACAGTCTGCAAGTTTCATATGTATTATGCACCTGAATTAGTTTGGCTGTTTTGGATATATTTTTGAGCTATTATTATACTCAGCAAAATGTTTAAATTGGTTTAAATATAAATTCAATTTGGTACTTCCTAGATAAATAATGGTATCTTACACTCAAAATGTTTTAGAAACAAAAACAGAAGTATCAACAGCTACAATATCGAATGTTCATTTCACAGAAAACTTTCATGGCTGGTGATACTAGGGCAAATTCATAAAATACAGCTTAAGCATGGCATGGATCAGAAGTATCAAAATGTTGGTAAGTTTTGAAAACATACCAAGAATCTTCAAAACATCAGAAGGAGAAAACTTTTTTCTGTGTAGCTGGGTTTTTAAAAACTTTTTGACGATCAGCTGAACTGGAAACCACAGAACATAAAATACACAAAACATATACACTGAAGAAGGTTTAATTCCATGCTATTCGATGGCAACACGGTGACTTGTTAGGTTGTCAGCGGCCATTTTTCGAGGGTGCGACATGGTTGCCAGATTATGCATTAATACTACAAAAAGCAGTACAAATCATCACTAGTTATAGTCATATAAAAACTTACAAATGTTATGTTCTACAAATATCCTTCAGAGCTGTGCCTTTTGGTTAGATCAGAAGTAATCTCTGAGCTTCTGATAATTCTCAGCACCTCAGGGGTTGACAACGGCAGCTGTTGAACTTTTCATGGCGCTCCACTGTTCAAAAAGTGATGTGAAGATACAAACAGGTACGATCTTTAAATATTACATTCCTAAAATGAGTAACCGCTGCATCTCTTATCTTCCTCAGGATCTGCCAGAAGCCCGGCTAATGACTTCGATCACCTTAAAAAAGAAACAGTTTTGATGTGAAGTTTGTCTTATAGTATTTACGAACATAGGTATTACAGCTTTGTGTACTTACATTGTTATACTTCACAACTCCGAAAAAAATGCATATGGCTCAAATCACATAATGGGGACTTTATTTAATTAAAATGAACTGTCAAGAAAATGACATGCTGAAAAAAGTAAGGTTATTTTTGCAAAGCACAGAGCACAGGAAGAAACCCGCCGAAAATTTAAATCTGGTCAATCAGACGTCAGTTGTGAATAAGTTGCCATTTTTTGAGGGTGCGACATGGTTGTCATATTATGCACCAGCAACACTGCTTTGTTTCCTATTCGCCAATATGAGTTTCACCACCCGGCTATTTGCTATTGCTACCACAAAACATACTGGGAATGTGGGAATTGCTGTTGGTATCAATTGCTGCTATATAAAAAATGAATAAACACAACTGTTTTATAAGTATAACCTGTGGTATAACCATCCAGTGGCAACACTGTCAACAACAAAACATATACAATACACTAGTGTCAACTGTCAACTTCAGATAAGATGGATAGATTTGACGTATAACACAGCGTTGCCAGCCCCATCCGAAAGAAAATTGTATATGAACTTGAAAACAAAAAACTGAGAATAACTGTAGAATATTTTTTATGAATCTGTAAATATACAGCCTTCCATTTACAGTATTTTTCACAAGTATCGATCGTGAACCAAGGACAAAAAGTGAAAGTTTTCCATTACTTAAGCCAATTATTTTTGAGCGATTGTGGTTTGACTTGGCCTTGATTGACATGAAAGAGACAGAATTTCCATTCAATTTTTCCCATATTCACTCAAAGCCAACCAGAACCACAATCGCTCAAAAATAATTTGCTTTTTGCATGCATGATCAGCAAGTAGGTTAAGCATGCAGTAGTTTACTCTCTACGCCTAAATAATGGTTTTATTTTGAGCATACACATCTGTTTAGGATCGGTTCCGGATTGGCCCTAATGGCGCTGCATTTTAGGTCGGAATGAAAGATTAGGATCGTCATAAATCCTGCAACATTGCATCATTGGGTCGTTTGATAACACCGGATCTTGTACATTCCAAGGCAAGGTTTTCACCTCCATGATCATAGACGAGCGATTTTGGTCAGTACCCATCTAGCGCTCATTTAGGAGTGTCGCCCTGCTTCGATTAGGCCTCCGTGGGTTTGACAGTAACCCAAACCTATTGTAGAAACCTGTGCGAACATTTTCGAGTATAACAGTTTGGCAACGCGGAAGCTTGCACGAGCTTTTGAGTCACCGTTGCTAGGCAATGTGGTGATGACCTTCACTCTTCAACCGGATTCTATCTCTTTCTAAAATGTCTTGATACACACTTCTCGCGCTTCTCTCTCGTACACATTGAAATCAAGCCGTCAGACTAATTTGCTTTTCCCTGTATACACATATCAGCAAAAATTGATTACAAATTAATTGACAGATATCGCCAGTTTGCTGGATACTGGGCGCTATTAAAGTAGCCAATCGCCCAGCTATCCATTCGAAGCCGTCAAATCGCCACCACGGCGAAAAATCACCACGCCTGGCAACCCTGCACGGAGCCGATGCTCTTCCTCATCTATGACAGATGTCATGTATAGAACCGTTTGCCCAACTTTTCAAAAATAAAACCGTCAAAATCGGTCAACGGATATTGTTTAGTTTTCTCACAAAATATAAATAAAAAATGGATAATATTTGGGAACGAACGCTAGTGGACTGGGTATGCTGCTATCAACAAATACAGTTTTTATCAAATTATCCTCTTAAAAAATATTTTTAGGTGAATTGTCTGAAACTGCAAAAACCTATTTCTAACCTCGACGAACTAAAGGATGGAATATTTTTCAAGAATCTTCAAAAAGTTATGTATGTATGCACCACATTGATATGGTAGGTTGTTGTTTAATGCATTTTGATTTTCAGGAAAAGTCCAGAAGTGGTGAACACGGACGTACTTACATGTATTTTCCACATTTTCAAGAAACATTACCCAAAATTGACAATATATGAGAGGATTAATGTACACCTCACTGACCTGAAGAATGATGAATTGAAGTTATTAACTTCAATGCTGATGCATTACACTTGCATCTATGATAGACAAGATGTACTGACCTCACCACTGTGTCACAGCTTGAAAGCACAAACACAAACATCTATCAAGTTTTTCCTTGAGAAGGTAATTTTTCACAATGTATGGTAGATGAGTTGAATGTGCCAAAAGACAAAAATGAAATCTATGTGTAATTACAGTAGTTTGTGTTCAATATTACTGTTTTTGAAGGCAGTCATATATGTTAAATTTTCTGCAACTACAAGTACATTGCTCATAGATATTAATGTGATTTAATAGATTATTAATCAAAGTGTGGCTATTTTGCCAGTACTCAGAGTTCAGATTGAAGATGGTAGTAGTGTTCCGATTGGTTGGCAGTTGTTGGACAGCATTGATTGACTGGTTTTAGACAGAACTATACAGTGAACTCCGCTTATAATGTTCCCTCTAGGGAGAAAAAAATGAGTACTTTATATCCGGAGATACACAATAAAAAAACCATAAAAATAAATATGTGAATTTTTATATGGTTCAATTAAAGGACTAAACTAACTAAAAATACATTCTAGGTATGTGATATAATAAAGATATAGTAATATGAATATGTAACATATAACATTGAAATAGGACAACCAAATTAAATATGTAGAATTACAAATGTAATTACGCATTCAGTTATTGTTTGTTGATTTCTTTTACACACTTTTATATTCCTGATGTGCTTCTCAACTTTTAACAAGTCTTGTAAAATTAGTCAGCAGATTATAAGAAATTTGTGACAGTTTTAATTGCACAAAGTGCTTCAGAATAACTTGGAATTGGTTTGTTCACTTGTCCATTGTCATCACCGCTTTCATTATCGGAACATTTTACATACAAATTTTTGTAAATATTATTCTTAAAATGGCTCTTATATGAAGAAAGGTAAGGGGGACTCAGCATTTTGGAGAATACTCTTACCCTTAAGGATAATACTGTAACTTGAGGTCTATGCATTTTTATAGAGTTCTGTTGAATTGAAACAAATCAGTTAGATTGTTTGGCTCTGCTATTGCCTCATAGCTGTCGCTAGGATCTTCAAACCTTATTGGGCTTTCCAATGTTCATTTTAATTGGGTATTTTCAGATGAAATATGTTCAATGACTGAAGATACCCAATGAAAATGAGGCCAAAAAGGGATTCAAGATCTTGGCATCATCTGTGAGACAGTAATAAAACAAATAATCTCAACTTTTTTTAAATCCATTCATTCATACAAATCCATTTTTGTGTTGAGCCACTGTCTCATAGATGGCTCTAGTATCTTTCAGATCCCTTTTTGCATGCTGGAATACAGAGTATGGTTGGGTATCTTGGGTAGAATATTGTGAATTTGAAATTGTTGAATAATCTGTTCGTCTTTTACAAACATAAAAATTCATACAGGTTCAAGAATGCCCCTCCTTAACAAACGACGATCTGATGAAAATAATACAACAGTGCACAGAAGAAAATATGGAACAACCAAATTGCCTCAATTTTATGGCAAACAGTGCTGATGCCTCCAAGAAAAGTCCTTTGTATGATATTTTCAAAACGCCAATGTCTAAACGCATAAAGATATTCGAAAAAGATAAGGAAATCTCGCATCTGAAAGCTACTTTAGAAGTTGCCCAGGAGGAAAAGGATGACTTGGAAGATGTTCTCAAGAGACACGTGGAAAGAAACAAAAAATTGGGTAAGTTATAAATTCGTTTCTTATAGAAAAGTAACGTAAAGTTACTTGACAAAAATTTCTTTTATTTAGAGAAACAACTGGAGCAAAAAAATGCAGAGATCTCGAGGTTGAAAAGTGAAATAGTCGCTCTAGAAAATCGTACCCCACCGCACTTTCGAGACATCGATGCTGTAGAAACGGAAAGAATCTTGAAAACACAAATAGACAGCTTGGAAAAAATTATTGAACGTTGCGATATAGAAAATCAAGAACTTCAGGATGATAGGAACTCTGAGAAGACCAGGGTAAGTCATCGCTTATACTTTGAAAACAAAATACACTAGTTAGTCTGAAACTTAAAACAGTGTACCGGTCGTCCATGACGTGATTGCTTATGCATTGCCAACTAGAAGGAGCAACATAAGTTTTCTCAGCTAGAATAAGTGACGTGAAATACGTTGTGATTTCCGCTAGTCTGTTGTCCAAATTTTGTTTTGTCTCTTCAAATGATTTGATGTTACGTTATTCCTTTTTCATTTCCCAGTTCGTTAGTTTCACCTGCCCCTCTCTAATGATAATTTCCAAACCGCATCTGTCAACGCGTATGTTGACAGAAGGTAGAATCGTATCCAGCCTGGCGCACCTACTTCTATCAGCTAGCGGAAAATTCTACTAAAAACCTAGCTGTTTGTCTCCAATCATGACAAATATCAGTAATATGCTAGCCTTCTAACATCTGCTAACCAAATGGTTGAGTTTCAAGTTTCCCAGCACTCCTTTGGTTGTAAACTTGTCCTTAGTTTTTTGTTTATTTCTATTTTGTGGATGTGACGAATTTTTACTAGGATAGGCGGCATGACGAATTATTTCAACGAATTTAGAAGTCGATAACTTGGTCGGCTACAACATCGTGCTTCCTGCTGCATCTGGAGATTTCCTGGTTACGAAGGATTCCTGTAAAATTATTATTATTACCGTTTCTTTTTTTTAATAAACTGCCTTTTTAGTAAAGTGACAGTTTTTGCTTGTATCAAAAATAATATCCTCACATTTTTATTTTCATAATTTATGTTTTACGACTCGGATTTTTCTCTCAGGCAAAAATGTTCGAATCGCAGTGCAAAACATGGATGGAAAAATTCTTAGATGCCGAGAAAAAATTACAGTCTCTTACTGAGCACTCTGACGAGCAAGAATCTAAACTTAACAGCCTGAAAAAACACTGTGAGGAGCTGGAGGCCTTATTGCAGGAATACAAACCTAAAAATAGCGGCGAAGAAAGCTTTATCGAGGATAGTTTCCAGTTGGCTCCCGCAACAAAAAGACGATCAGACAATTATTATACGTCGCTTGAAGACCTCGCGCATTCAGTGGTTGATTTGCAATTGAAAGAGAAGGAAAAAGAAAATGAGGAGTTTCGATCAGCACTTGATGACACCCGAAGAAGATTGGAAGACGCTATGAAGGAAAACGCGAACTGCAGAAATGAAATCGAAACGTTGACGAACGAAAATGGGGACTTGAAGGATCAACTGCAGAAAGTTGTGACAGAGTATGATATTATGAACAATAAAATGGAAGAAGCTTTAAGGGAAAATGATAAATTTAGGAGCGAAATCGAAATACTTAGGGCCGAAAATGAGAATCTGAAATGCCAGAAGGAACAGTTGATGATGAAATATACAGAGCTAACACATCAGAAGGAGACGATTCAGAGAAAACTTGAGGAGTACATCCAAATCTGTGACGAGGCCCATAAAAAGCTGGAAGATGCTCTGATTGAAAACAGACTGTGTCAGAGTGAAATTGAGACCTTGAAAGTCAAACATGAAAACTTGCAGGACCAAGTAGAACAAATGCGTTCGGAAAATACGGACTTGAATAATAGGTATGAAGCAATGGAAAGAGAATTAGAAGTCTACGTTCAAACATGTAGGATTCTTGAAAATAATTTGGAGAATCTCAAAATAGAAAAAGAACAGTTGAGTGAGGAAAAAGTACAAATTTTAGAAGATCTTGTAGATTCTGTGACGAAACTAAAACTAAGTAAAGTTGAACTGGAGAATGTTACAAAGGAAAAAGAGTTGGTTGATACTGACTTACAAGAGGCAATGAGTAAATGTAATGATTTGGAAAAGAATTTAGAGAAATTGAGTGAACACAGTGAAGCTATGCAGAAGACAAACAATCACTTACAGGAAAAAATTGCATCACTTGAATCAGCTCTTGTCCAGGTCAACCAAGGCAAAGACAATTTGGAGTCCAAAATTGAAGAAATTGAGTCGGCAATAGTTAAAAGGGATGAAACCATAGAACAAATGAAGCAAGAATTAAATTCTCTAGAAGAACATAATCAAGCAATCGAGTTTGAAAACGCCGAATTGAAAACTTGCAAAGATAAAGTCAATCGGACATTGAAAAGTTTTTGTGGAAGCTATAGACAACAACTGCACTCTCTGAAGAATGAAAAAATAAACCTACAAAAAAATACAAAATCCACGTTAGAAAATATTGCTTATATTTTACGAACGTTGTACAAAGAAACTGGAGAACTGCTTGCTGAAAAATATGAATGTTCTCTCAAGCTTAAGGAGGAAATTGAAGAAAAGACAAAGGCGCTATCAAATCTTGAAAAAATGAAGAATGATAACAACGACGTTAGCAGGCAACTAGATGAATCTAATCAAGCAAACTTGGAACTTAAACATGAGATTGGACGGCTGACAAGTAAGTGTGATGCATTGCTTATTGAATTAGATGAAACAAGAAGTGACATGGATGAAAGGATTCTGGGCTATGAGAAAAATGTTGCCCATCTGTCTAGCCAAATAGCTTCACTGGAAAATGAAAAACAGGAAGCTGAAGCTGAGCGTATCAGATTAATGGAAGAACTAAATAGAGCTGAAGCTGAGTTGGAACAATTTATCGAAAATTGTAATAAGCTTACCAAAGAAAACTCGTCGCTGCAAGAAGGTGTAAGTTCGTTAAAACTCAAGTTAGATGAAGAATCCTCTATGAATAACGAATATGTGCAACGAGTGGAGAATCTCACTGCTGACCAAGCAACACTGGCAGAAAAATACCAGGTGACTATTAAAGAAAAGGACTTATTATCTCAGATGTTATGCGAGATTTCTACTGAGAAGGATGTGTTAGAAGGGAAACTGCGTAAAACAACATTAGAATTGCAGAATACAATATCTCAGAATATGGACGCAATATCTAAACTTGAACAGACACTTGCAGAACAAAGGGATAAACTGGATAGTGTTCTTAATGAGAAGCTCGAACTTTCCAGCGAGTTAGATGCCCTTACAAAGGAATTTGAAGAGACTACTGAGAAAAATAGTGAATTATGTAAATCTATGAAAAATGATATGAATCAATTAAGATCAGAAAAGGACCACATGATAACAGAAAACGAAAACATTTCAAGAGCTCTGCAAGAACAACAACAGAGCTTTGAATCCCTGAAGTCCCGATATGACGAATCTTCAGAAAAATGCCAACAACTTCTAGCAGAGAAGGAACTGTTGGCACACGAATTATCTGAAATTACTGCCGTGAAAGAAGGTTTAGAGATTCAATTAAAGTCTCTAGAACAGACTATTGTTAAATTTGAAGTAAAAACAATAGAGCTAACCAACAGTTTGGACATAAAAACGGACGAATACCATAGGTGTGCAGATGAGAGAGATGAATTAAAACTAGAAATTGATAAGAGAGAGTCGGACTTGCAGCATTTACTTTCTGAAAAAGAAATGGTGAAAGCAAAATTAGACAGTCAATTAGAAGAATGTTATAGAAAGAACGAGGAATTGACCAAACAGTTATCAGAAGTTTCTACCCAAAAGGATGAACTTGAAGTGGAGTTGGGCGATCTGAAACAGAAAATGCATGAAAATCAGGAAGTAACAAAGAAACTAGACAATGAAATTACAGAACTGAATCAAAAATTAGATGCAAACAATAAAGATTATCAAGCAAGCTTGAATGAAAGGCAACATTTGTCCAACCAAGTATCTGAGCTTGTCTCAGAAAGGGACAGTTTAGGAGTTCAGATGGCGGAGTTGAAATTAGAGTTAGAAAAATTGTTCTCAGAAAAACAAGATTTACAAGTTGTATTGGAACGTGAAATAGGTAACCTCGAGAGTAAGCTTATTATCACAGAAACTGATTATCAAAACATTAAGGAAGAAAAAGATCAGCTAACTGACCAGGTCTCTGTGATGTACTCTGAAAAAACATTTTTGGAAAGCGAGTTGAGTACATTAAAAGTAGATTTACAGAATTTATTATTTGAGAGCAAAGAAAATACGAACAGATTTGAGGAACTGCTCAAGAAACTGAAAAATGAAATGGAAACTCTAAATGGAGAGAAGTGTAGTCTGACTGAGGAATTGCAAGATCAGAAAAAAGCATTTTCTTCGCATCGAGAGAAGTGTTTTGCTGAGCAGCAATTCATAAGCAATGAAGTGGTTATTTTGAGGGATCAACATTCACAGCTAAGTGATCAAGTCAAACAGTTCATAGAAGAGACTAAAAATGTAGAAGTCGTTAAAAAATTGATTCATGATATTCTGGAAAGGTATACAGAAACTTGCAGCTTGGTGACTAAATTACAAAGTGAGAACGAACAGCTGAATGTGGAAAATAAGAACATTTCTGAAGAATTTAGAAATGCCAAATTACATATTGATGTGATTTTGCAAAAGAAGGATGGTTTAGAGAAAAAGATTGAGGTATTGCAATTAGATAGCTTGAAATTGCAACAGAGACTATGTGATCGAGAGCGTGAATTGGAATTAGTGACCACGGAAAATGAACAAGTTAGAAAAAATCACCTGGCAGATTCTGAATCATTTAATAAACAGACGAAATTTTATGAAGAAGAAATACTTAAAACAGTGTTAGAAAACACGGAACTTAAAAATATAAAAACAAGGTTTCTGATGAACTTAAAAATTACGTGGATTTCTGTAAGAAATATAAACAAGATATTTCAGATTTAAAAACGCATAACTCTCAAGTTGTGAATAATATGAGCAGTACATTTGATGAAATGACAGAAGCTTTGCGAACATTGGCCATTGAAGCAAATAACTTAGCAGGTGATAAAAAGAAACTTACGAATCAGTTAAACAGAATCACACAGGAAAAGTTCAAGCTAGAAAATGTAATAGAAGAAATGAATTGTGAACATACCACCTTGATTCATGAATTGGAAAATGTGATCTCTGATAAAAACATCAAACTGAAGGAGTGTGAAAAAATGCTTTACAAAAAATCTGACGAACTGAAATCGGCAAGCCTCGAGAAGCAAGAATTAGAACTGAAAAAAGATGAGATGAACGAAAAGCTCCTAAATGCTCTAAACAAAATTACACATTTAGATAGTGAGGTTGAAAAGCTACATTTAGAAGTTTGTGAGTACAAGAAAATCAAGGATCAATTACAGCAAGAGAAAGCAGAGGATATTAAAAATCTAGAATATGCATCAATACAGAAAAACATATTGGAACAAGAGTTGCAAGAAGCGATTTCTTCAAATGAATGCTTGAAAAAAGACCTAGAAACTATAAAGGAAGGGAAAGGCAAAGAAATTGCTATTATTTCTACGAAGTTAGAAAGTTCAGAGAAACAGTACTGCAAATTACTGGAAGAGAAAGAGATTCTTAAAAAAGAATTACAAATTTATGTTGATTCTTGTAACAATTTGGTTAAGCAGATAGAGGAACTCAAAAGTGAGAAGCAGCAATTGCTCAAAGAAAGTGAGATTCAACTGAAGCAAATTGAAAGCCTAGCCAACATGGATCAGATGAATAAAGAGCAAATTGACAAAGCTGCGAAAGAAAAAGAAGAATTAAGTGCAAAACTAGAGGCAATTGAATCAGAAAAGTCTGACATCTTAACTTCATCCGAAGCAGTGGTTGCAGAAAAGAATGTCGCCACAAACACGTTGATGTATATTTCGAATAAAATCCAGGAGCTTACTGACAAATTAGGATTAACAAGTAACATGCAAACGAGTGTTCAAAACATAGAGCAACTCGATTGTCAAGAGATTTTCGAAAACTTAGACGCCATCTCTGGTAAGATGGATGTTATGCTGAAAGAAAGAGATGTATTCGAGGTTGTTGACAAACTTTCCGAGGAAAAAGCAGACTTGATCCAGACGCTGGAGATCACCATGTCGGATTTAAGGAAAGCTTTATACGAAAAAACGAATCTGGCAGAATCTTTGGATAGTGTAACCAAAGAACTAGATAAACTGTCCATTGAGAAGCATAACTTGTGTGAGGAGTTAGAGATGCAGAGGAGAGAACTAGTCAAGGTGAAAAAAGAGAGAAACGACATCCTGGAAAGTCAGGCAGCAGTGTTGAAAGAAACGGAAAGCAATATAAGGTTAGCGCACGAAAGCGCCGTAGATATTAAAAACGATTTATCCCGAAGGATCGACGTGTTAGAAAAGGAAAAACAGAACGTCAAAAAGCACCTAGAAGCTGATTTGCAGAGAATCAGAGAAGCATACTCCAAAGTAGTGAGCACAAACTCGAAACTGGAGTTGGAAACGGTTAATTTGAGGAGGAAGATCGAAGAAAAGAACGAACGTTTGACGGACTACACGCAAATTAAAGAAGCGTACGAGAAGCTCTTGGAAGAGAACAGCAAGTTGATGACTGAAGTGGATACGTTGAAGTACAAGAGATCACGCGACCGGGAAGAATTTGTGAATATCGTGAAGAAAGAAAGGGCTGAAGCAGTGCAACGGGAGAATAGGAAGATCAGGGAGATCAAAAACGAATACGAGAAGAAGCTGGAAAAAATGAAGGAGAGAATGGTAATTATGTTTTAATAAATAATAAAAAAATAAATAAAATGAAGTACCTGTATTTTACACTCATACAATATATCAGAGAATAATTTGAGGATTTTGAAATTTTGAAAAAATTGGAAATTTCGAAATTTGAAAAATATACCAAAAATCGAATTATATACAGTAATGGACAAAAGTATATAGACAAATATGAATATTTACCTAAATACCTTTAGCAAACGAATCCATACTTCATTGCTCCATAAGCAAATGCGTTATCAGTAGAAAAACTAAATTCCTTGTTTTTACATTATCTGCAATGAACACAATACAAGTCTGAATATAAGCACTTTTTTATGAGGGACAAAAATATGTAGACAAATTCTTTTCAACATTAGTTTAGTACAGTTTCATGTCAGAAAAGGATTAGTTTGTGTTCATCAAGTATTGTGGAATAAGTTGAGAAATTTTAAGACCATGCCGCGTGGTCCAGAACTTTCTTTAGATGTGAAAACTGAGATCATTGAGTTATTCAAAGATGGTCAACGTCAAGTCGACATTGCCAATAATTTGAAGCTGAAGCGTAAAGCAGTTTGGGCAATATACAATATAAACAAAAAGGTATCTTGGAAGCCACTAAGAGAAGTGGTCGGCATAGAAAACTAAATGCTAAATCAGTTAGATTAATGAAAGTAATTTCGTCCAAAGATCCGTTTAAAACCCCAAGACAAATAAAAGCCGAAATCGAGACAAGGAACTGTCAGTGTTTCTACAAAAACTATAAGTAGAAGATTAAATGATTTGAAGTTATTTGCACGAAGCCGCTAATCTCGAGGAAAAACCGTAAGGACCGATTACAATTTGCACGGTTGCATCTTGATTGGAGCACCTGTGACTGAAAGAACGTATGTTTCAGTGACGAATCCAATTTAAATATGTTTGGATCATATGGTGTTCCTTACGTTAGACATCCTAGATTGAACCCCAAGTACACTTTGCCCACTGTCAAACATGGAGGCGGGTCTGTTATGGTTTGGGTGTGCTTTTCGGGGTTTGGGATGGGTCCTTTACATATAATAGATGACATTATGGATAAGTTTATATACACAGACATACTAAAGCATGTCATGTTACCCTACGTGGAAGACAATATGCCCTTAAGATCAATCTTCCAGCAAGATAATGACCCGAAGCACACTTCAAATCTCGCAAATAAATTCTTTCTGGTTGAAAAAATACCAGTTCTCAAATGGCCTTCACAGTCTCCCGATATAAACCCCATTGAAAATCTATGGGAATACTTAGATAAGCAAATACGAGATAAAAAAATTATTTAAACAACGATGAACTTTTGGCCGCTTTATAGCAAAAGTGAAGACAGATTGATGAATCTTATATCAAGAAACTTCTACAGTCTATGCCGAGACGATGCCAGGCGGTGATTGATAATAATGGTTATGCTACAAAATATTAACACAAACATGGTTGGTTTTCTATAATTTAATGAACTTTGCTTCTTTTTTCTATAATTGTTTTGCTTTGTCTATATATTTTTGCCCTTCATAATTCCAGTTTTTTTCAATTAATTTTTTATTGAAGGGAGTCTAATGAATTTATGTATGAGTATTATGCTATAACGAATTATGTATGCAGGTTGGTGTATTAATAAAACAAATTAAAAAAGAAATACAGCACAATATTAATTCGTCTATATACTTTTGTCCATTACCGTACATATAAGTACTGTTGTTGTCGTTTTGAGACAAAAAGTTCAGAAAATAAATTATAGCTTAAAAAGCTTTAATGGCAACTAAAAAGTAGAAAATGGGATATTAAGAAAAAATTTAATTATAGTAAAAAAGCGGGATCCAATTAACTGTATTTTCATAATAACTCCAATTTTGTAAATAGCAACTAAAAAATATTTCTAACATTTAACACCAAGCACCCCACGCTTTTTTACTATAATTGAATTTTTCGTTAATATTTTTTTCCTTTTTAGATCGGTGTCTTTCAGATTTTTTAAAGTATAATGCGTGTTAGACGCTCAAAGCAATATCACATTAAACTGCTTTTATTGATATTCAGTGATATAAAAAACATTTTTGCAGCTAAATCTATACAAAGAAGAAGTTAACAAGGGGATGCAAAAAGTAAAAGATGGGCACGACGAAAGCGTAAGTCCTAATAGCCTTTGTTTTGTGGAAGTAGTTCATTTGACATTTTTTTAGACGTTTCTCCATCGAACAGTTGAAGATCTGAGACAGAGTCTAGCAGAAGCGGAAGAAAAGGTTCAGTTGTTGGAAACCGAGCTAGAGATGTTCAAGATCAAGGAAGCGCAAATGCAGAAGGTTACTTTTGCTTCTCGGGATTCTATCAGATCAGTTAACGACTTGCCTCTAGACTCCATCCGACCTAGGTGAGTTTTGAATACCCACACTGTCTCAAAAACGTATAGTAGTAGTAGTAGAAAGATTTATTTAGCACATTTGGCTACATAAACAGAACAATTGTAAACAATTTAGAACTAGTAAATTCAAGCCATATGGTGTATGATGTAAATACTGGGCAACCTATAATTGTAGATTTAACATGTGATTTCTCAATTTTACTTTAAATTTTGTCAAAGTTTTCTGGTCTTTTATCTCCGAGTATAATTTATTATATTCAATCAACCTTTGATGGAATACAGATTTGTAGCATATGTTATACTTTTTGGTCATTAAATGGAAGTCATCTTTATTTCTGGTATTATGTAAATGATGGTCGACATTTGATGATGTTAAATTAGTTAGACTTGATGGAAATATATTATTTTTTTATTTTATAAATGAATATCATTACAAGATATTTGATAAAATTTTATACATTGAGCCATTTTAATTTGCTAAGCATTTGCCTAATTGGAGTATATTTATCTTTATTTAGTATTATTCTCATGCACTTATTTTGTAAAATTTGCAGTCTTTCAAAAATGGAATTATTTGCTAAATATAGAATAGTCGAACAGTACAAGAAATTTGGAAGAATGATGGTATTATAGATAATTTTTCTGCTATATGAACTCAGACATCCAGAAACTCTCGATAAATATCCCACTTTACTACTAATCTTATTTATAACTTTTTCATAATGAATATCAAAAATTAATCGAGAGTCAACAAAAACTCCCAGGTATTTAAAATTTTCTACGAATTCAATATCTTCACCATCAATATTCAGTTGAACATTTGTACATTGTTTTTTTCCGATTAACAAGGCTTTCGTTTTACTTGCATTTAATTTTAGTCTGTTAGATGCTAACCATTTTGAGACAAGCTTCAAGTCTTCATTTATTTAAGAGATACCAGACTGAATATTTTTAGTACTTATATAAATCATAGTGTCATCGGCGAAAATTTGAATTTTGCATTTTTTGACTATGGCAAGGAAATCATTTATGTATAAAATAAAAAGAAGTGGTCCCAGGATACTGCCCTGTGGAACACCCAACGTATTTTCAATTTTTGATGAAATAGTGTCATTAACTTTTGTAACTTGCATCCTTTTAGACAAATAATTTCTAAACCAATCTAAAACACTTCCTGTTATACCATATGCCTTCAATTTACCTAACAAAATATCTCTATCAATCGTTTCAAATGCCCTCTTCAAATCCAAAAATACTGTTATGACAACTTCTTCTGAGTCTATGGCTCTTCTCCAATTCTCAGTTACCAACTGGAAAGCTGTTTCTGTGGAATATTTTTTTCGAAAGCCTGCTTGCGCCTCCACTGAAATTTTGTTTTCTTCTATAAACTGCATTAATTGGTCATGCACTATGGACTCTAATAATTTTTCAATGTCTGGTAACACATTTACTGGTCTCATATCGCTGCATCTTTTAGAATTTTTTATTTTGGGAACTGGTGTTATTGTAGAGCATTTCAAATTTTCAGGGAAAGAACTGCTTCTCAGTGAACAATTGATCCAATTTAATACAGGATATCCCAAAATTTCGAAACAGTTTTTCAGCACGTTTTTAGTAGTCATTTCGGCACAGTTGTTATTTGATTTTAAACTGTTTACTTTTTTTCTTAGATAATTCAATGATACGCTGTGAAATTTTGAAAGTGTATGCAACATTTCCCCCTGGAAACTGATTTTCATATAGTCAGGTGCAGCATTGGCAGTACCTACAATATCAACAATTCTTTCCACAAAATATTCATTTAGTTTGTTTGCAATCACCAAAGAATTTGTTTCGGTACCGTTTTCGAATTGAACTTGATTTACACGATCATGCGGCTTCGAATTGGATCAGTCTTTTTAAAGTCTTCCACATCTTTACTCTGTCGCACTTGTTATTATCGATTTGTTTATCGTAGTATTTTCTTTTTTCTTCTCTAATTACAAATATACACATTTATTCCTAAGAGTTTTATATACCTCCCAATCATTTGATTTTGTGAATATACATTTATTGTATTGTTTGTCTCTCAAATTTTGAGCTGCCTTAATATTCTTGTTATACCAGGGTGTATTTTTTGTCGAGCAAATCACTTTTTTATCAGTTGCAAGATCTAAACAAGTTTTTATATTTCCTATTATGTTGTCATATATTTTTTCCATATTCTCACCAAAATTCCAATAGCAGACAGCAAGTTCTCGTTCAAGTTTTTCGTACTTAATAGTATTTATGATTTTCTTAATTTTTGTATCAGAAAAATGCCCTACCAAGGGCAGCATTGTCCAACTGTGATCGCTAACTTTAGGTGTATGTACAGCTTTAATCCCTGCACATTCGAAATTTACAATAACAAGATCTAACAAAGTCTCTGATAATGATGTTATTCTGGTACTCTCTTCAATTTTTTGCTTGAACCCATAGTTGTTTATGGTTTCCTTCAATTTTCTTGTTTTCATGCTTTTACCATAATCATTTGTGTGTCACAATCAATGCAATTTCGTCGGAAACATGATTGTTCCATCGATAAAATGTGTTTTTTTTTCAGTGGAAGTCTCCAGTCATTAGGACGCGGGGATAGAATGATGCCAGCCCCGAGTTCTACTCAATTGAGTAGAAAAGTGAAAAGTGCAGCTATAATGCAGAGCGTTTCACAGAAAGTGACTAATAATGTCCAAGACAGGAAGCTTTCGACACTGCCTCGAGCAAGGGTTGATATTGAAGAGACCGTGACGGTGTCCAGGAGGACATCTATTGGCGTTGAAAGAGTTGGTAAGTACCGTCAAGAAATAAATTTTGTCTTATTTATTAGAAGTGTAAACATATATTTTTAAACGAAAATACCTGGGTAAATCAAATAGGAACCGGACTTTTGTTTTAGTAATTTTATTGGTATAGCAAATACAAGTTTATTTATATCTTATTTTTCTACATATTCCCCTCTCTTTTTGATGCGTTTTTCCCATCGGATCGGAAGTTTTTTAATTGCCACATCAAAGAATGAAGCTGGTCGTGTCAGTAGCCAATTGTGTACGAACGTTTCCGCACCTTCGTCGTCGTCAAAGTGGTGACCTCCCAGGTCTTCTTTAAGTGACCCAAACATGTGATAGTCACATGCCGACAAATCGGGACTGTAAGGCGGGTGTTCAAGCGTTTCCCAATGAATTTCGCGTAATTTTTCTTGTCTCGCCTTTTTCGCCGATACGCCAGTTTCACTTCTTTAAGCAGTTGGCAGTAGTAAGCAGCATCAACTGTACTGTGAAGAAAATCAACTATGCTACAACTATTTAAAACTGTAATGACTCATACGCGTGATCAACACGTGATCAGAGCTCGATCCCGGCTTCCTTCCAGTACAGCCGTATAGCGTACGACATATGTCGTTTCTGTGGCTTTGCGGTGGTCAACAGCACAGACAGAGATGGAAATAATGGCTGATTGTTCTCCGCCGGTAGAACCAATGAAATCAAAGACGCGCCTCGACCGGCAGGCTCATAGGCGTCGGCAACGCATTGGAACGTGTTTCGTTGAGCGATCGCGTATTGTGTATTTTTATAAGAATTGTTGTGTGATTGTTATTGTTGTGGTTTCTGTGGTTACTGTTTTGGTTTTACTTAACCATGGAGAGTACAAATGGCACGAGTGGAAGTACTGAAAGCCAGGGAACAAGTAGACGGCTTCGTAAAGCACTGAAGAGGGACGCGAAAGAAATCGTGCTCAACGTGTTCAATTATCTGAACAGAACTATGTCGCAGGGAGATGCACTCGCGCGTTGTGAAAGTATGACAGGCGTTCCAGAGTGGACCATTCACAGGGTGGTGCATGAAAAGAAGAAAACTGGAGCTACTACTGATCCAAAGTTTAATTTGAAGGGACGAAAGGCCGTTAAATTGGATGACGATAGGAAAATGGCGTTAAGGCGAACCGTACGTTCATTCCTCTTTAGGAATGAGATACCAACCCTCAAGTCTGTACATGCAGCGATCAAGGAAAATGAAATTATACCCCAAATGAGCGTCGAGGTAATGAGGAAATCCCTGCACGAAATTAATTTTCGTTACGAAACGCGTAATCGGAAGTCAGTATTGATAGAGAGACCTGAAATAGTCGCCTGGCGTCGAAAATACCTATGCGAAATGATTGAATATAGGCGACAAAGCAGAAAAATCTATTATTTGAACGAGACATGGGTAAATGCAGGTTACACAGTTAAAAAAACCTGGATAGACAAAAACGTAGTGAGTAACCGACAAGCAAGCATTGAAGGTTTGTCAACAGGTCTCCGTGGACCGTCAGAGAAAGTTCAAAGATTGATCGTAACTCATATTGGTAGCGATAGTGGCTTTTTAGAAGAGTGTGACTTGATTTTCGTCTCTAAGAAAGGAGGTGATTACCATGACGAAATGAATGCCAGCTGCTTCGAGAGCTGGTTTCAAGGGGTGCTTCAAGCGAGTTGAGCCCAACTCTGTGATCGTCATGGATAATGCTTTCTACCATAGTCGTCGAGCCGAACGTGTACCGACTATGGGATCTCGAAAAAGTGACATGCAGCAATGGTTGCGCGAAAAAGGAATCCCGTTTGACGATTCATGTGTGAAAGCGGAATTGTATGAAAAAATTAAACAGCACAAACCTGCGAACATTAGTTACGTGACTGACGAGATGGCCCGTCAATGTGGTGTCACTGTGCTGCGGTTACCGCCTTACCACTGTGAACTGAACCCAATAGAGCTCATCTGGGCTCAAGTGAAGGGTTATATTGCGCGCCATAACACAACCTTCAAATTACCAGACGTTAAGGTTTTACTTGAGACTTCCATACAGCTAGTAACGCCCGAAGCTTGGCAGAATGCTATCCGTCATGTTGTGAAGGAAGAAACAAAAATGTGGCAGCTTGACCACCACATCGACACCATCATAGAGCCAGTTATAGTTAATTTCAACGAGGAAAGCGATAGCGACAGTTTATTACTGTCAGATGTAAGTGGAAGCGACGATGAATAAAGGTAATTCCCAAATTTTTGACTTACAATATGTTTCAAACCACTCTTTATTAAGCATGTGACAAATCTAGTTCACCCATGTTAAAGATTCATACCCCGCCTATGAACAGCCGACTACTGGTTGTTAAGTGATGTTCACGTGAACATCGATGAGTCATTACAGTTTTAGATAGTTATAGTATAGCAGTACACTTCTGGAATCCCAAAATACCGTTGAAAGAACTTTACCTGCAGAAAGACTGGTCTTGGCTTTCGCCACTCCATGAAAACAAATCTACATTCTAATCTATTTGACGTACTCGATTCTGTTTGTAGTACTACGTCCTCGTAAGGAAAGGAAATTATTCCTTCATCATATGCTTGATTTGGGAATCATCCCTCTGAGAGTAAACGGTGTGCATTCACAAAAACTCGCTGATCGGGATGACGAGCAGTATTCAGGTACCTCTCACGACAAAGCCTAATTAATTAATAAAAAGGGCGTAACTACTGGGTGCGCCATCTATTACTATTTTTTTACCTATAAGTTTATGTGTTACCATGTAGGTCAAAAGTCATGTCGTATGCATTAAAGGTATGCCATTTATAGTCATGGATTCGTTTACAACACAACAACGCATTTTGGTTATCCAAACTTATTACGAAAACGGTCGAAATATAAAAAATACTTTTCGTAAACTTCGCACTAGTTTTGGCCGACATGGACGCCCTAAAGAGCCTGGAATTCGTTGGATTGTTAATCGTTTTGAGGAAACTGGTTCAGCTGAAGGCCGTAGACCATACCAACATGCTCGTCCAGCTCGTAATCGTGAAAACATAGCCGCAGTGAGTGAAAATGTGCGAGAAGATCCAACCACCTCGACCTGGCACCGTTCGCAACAATTGGGAATTAGTAAGACCACTTTACGCCGGATTTTACACATTCATTTACACCTCCATCCATACAAAATCCAACTAACACAAACATTGAAGCCGGCAGACCAACAGCGGCATGATTTTGTTAATTGGTTGCTGGAAAGAGAAGACGGATTTTCGGCCAAAGTGCTATTTTCTGATGAGGCTCATTTTCATCTCAATGGGTACGTAAATAAGCAAAGTTGCAGATTCTGGGGGGCTGGAAATCCACACCAGTATCATGAACAACCTCTCCATCCTGAAAAAGTGACTGTTTGGTGCGGATTATGGGCTGGTGGCATCGTTGGACCATTCTTCTTTGAAGATGCGGAAGAAAAGGCCATTACCGTCAACGGGGAACGTTATCGCGGCATGTTAACAGACTCTTTGTGGCCATAATTGGTGCCGAGGATCTTTGGTTTCATCAAGACGGAGCAACAGCTCACTCATCTCGCCAAACGATCGCCTTATTGCACACGAAATTTCAAGACCGCATAATTTCACAAAATTCAGATGTCAGTTGGCCCCCGAGATCGTGCGATTTAACACCTCTAGACTATCTTCTTTGGGGATTTTTGAAAGGAAAATTGTATGCGAATGGTCCCCGGACAATTCAAGACCTAAAGCGCAATATTCGGACTGAAATTGCGGCCATAGACCCGATTATTCTGGGAAAAGTCATTGAAAATTTTGATGTTCGGCTGTTGGCCTGTAAACGAAACCGCGGTGGTCACATGACTGATGTTATTTGTCATACATAAATGGCATAAACCAACCTTCATTTATCAATAAAAAAATTCGATTTCACCTCGTAAAAAGCGTGTTGATTTTTCAAATAGAAAAAAGTAACAGATGACGCACCATGTATCTGTCTTGCCGTCACTCAGTCTAAGAAAAAATTGAAATTTGCAGTAATGGCTACTAAAAGACCATCACACGGTTTAGATTTTCCGATTTTTTTAAAGCCTATAATTTGAAAAGTACACGATTAATATTTTTCTGATAACTATTATGACTGGCCTATCCCGTTTCCGGCTTGACGTAGACTTCTGGGACACCCTGTATAGGCAGAAATTGTTTCAAATACTTTTCAAAATTGGCTTTATTTGATTTCTATGAGTAAAACTATATTTAATTAATATTGGATGATCAAACATGAAAATAATTAATAATCAAATGGTGGCAACCTTTCGTCTGGATCCACGCGAAGAATTTTATCTGCTAATACCAACTTATTTATAACCTCATGCTGATTGCTTCCCCCGCAGATTCTCGCCACGTGGAAACCTTTCTTCAACATATCCTTGCTGTTTTTCGGAAGATACTTAGGAAACTCTATGTTAAACCTAATAATCAAGTTTCCTTTCTCAGGATACTGTTCCAAAATAGGCATACCTTCACCTTCGACAACTTTTTCGTACTTCGGACTCACCACGTCGGTTATTGGTACCCTAATGGTTCTGTGATCTATCGTTTTCACAGTGATTGTAGTACCAAGTAAAGCTTCTTGTAAAGTTATGGTCGCGATCATCACCAAGTCGTCTCCATCTCTCATGAACGTTTCATGTGGCCGATCTTCAGTAATAAAAATGATGTCAGCAGGTATATGAGCGGGATTCTGATCCCCTTCTTCCGGAAATATAATTTCCGTGTTCGGCCTGATTCCGGGTTTTATAGGAACAGTCAGAATTTTCTCTTTTACCTCTGTGCGCGTCTGCTCGTCGTTCACGTAAACCAATCGATGAATCTTCATTTTCTTCACGCCCCCGAAAAATATCTCGTGTAAAGTTAGAGCCAACGGATGCCTTATAGGCGGTTGTTTCTTCCTCACTGCATGATTTCCGTCCGCCATTTTGTAAAGCAACGGCGGATTTTTGAGGACATCGAGAAGGTCTGCATAGGGTGAGGTCGTTCCGAAGAAATTCTTGTAGGTAAGCATAGGATCGCCATGATAATGATAAGCCGGAATATAATCATCAACTGTTGGAACGCCTCGTTTCAGCCCTTCTTCGCCATACTGATCGAAAACAGCCCTTCTTAAAGGATCGCTCAGCACATCGTACGCTTCTCCTATGAGTGCGAATACTTCCGAAGCATTTTCGTTTTTCAATACTTCCTTGTTGAATTCCAATGCCAAACTCCTATACGCCTTTTTGATTTCCAGATCAGTGCTGCTTCTTGGTATTTGCAATATTCCGTAATAATCAATTCCCATTTTGAATGCTCAAAATTTTGATTAGGTGTCATAATTTGACATTTCGAACATCGATTTATCAATCTAAGGGCGGCTTCATATACGTTGTTTGTTCGTTTAAGATTTATTTAGCATGCTATAATTTCATTCTTCTAAAAAACTAAACAATTACATAGTATACAGACATTCAGAAAAAAAATTGCATCTCTAAGAATTTTCATTGTCCATGAAATATTCCTTTAATTTTCTTTTAATTATCTTTAAATTACAAGTATACTTTATATCATTATTTAGTTTATCAGATTCAAGTAATCCTTTCTGAAATATTGATTGCTAGTTATATTACTATTGCAATTTTGTAAATGAAAATCTATATTTCCTCTTGTATAATAATTGTGGTAATGATTATACAATTCTATGTAGTGTTATAAATGTTCTGGCAAAAGATGATTTTTTATTTTAAATATAAAAATAAGAACCAAATATGATATGAATTTTTTTATATTCAACCACTGCAATTCTTGTAACGTAGATTTTATTTTGGTGTACTTATTTTTATTCAATATTATTCTCATAGCTTTATTTTGCAAGACTTGTAATTTTGAGAATACAGCTTCATTGGCAGTGAACAAGATTGTGGTACAATATAGTAAATGCGGAGAATAATTGTATTATAAACTATTTTCTTGGAATAGGTACCAAGACTATGAGAAGCCCTATAAAAGTAATTTGTTTTTTTTGGCAATTTTTAACTAAACTTTAGTTTACTATCAATATATATACAGGGTGACTTTGAAGTTGAGTCATTAATTTTCAGATAATGATTGTAGAAGGAAGATAAACCAAAATATGTGTGTAAAAATAAAAAAAAAATTACCTTGTTTTATAAAGTATTCTCCCGACAAGTATTTCAGTGCGGACCTGTATTTGATCGTGAGGTCTTGGAGCACCGGCATTGCGTCCATATGTGAGGTCTTAAGTCAAATGATTCACGAACCCGTTGTACTACATTAACAAAGGCACGAGGGGTTGGTTGCACTCGATTGGGAAACCGATCCGCATAAACATGTGCCATTTTTTATTTCGTTTGAGCCACGCAACAGACACCACTACCCACTACCGACTGACACTGACTGTATACAACTGAATGAAATAATTGTAAAAACATCGTTCCAAATTCTTTCGCTTTTTTGTTTCCGACGCAATGAACCGATAAGGCGAATTATATCCGTTGTCGCCAAACACGAGCACATAATATTATTATTGAGACAGGGCGGTACTCAAACTTCCAAAGGGCTATAACTTTGTTACTTTAATTTTACCAGAAAAATGGTAAAGGAAAAAAACATTTCTTTTGATCAGATCTACTCACTGTTAAAATAAATGACTCAACTTCGAAGTCACCCTGTATATATATACCTAAATATTTAATTGATTCAACATTTTCAATTATCTCTCCATTTATCCTAACTGTGATAGTATTTTCATTTAGGTATTTCCCTATCAGCATACATTTTGTTTTAGAAGTATTCAATTTTAGTTTATTTACATTTAACCAATTTACGATTTTTGTCAAGTCATAATTCAGCATTTTTAAAGCAGTGTCTATATTTTCATCTGATGTCTATATTAATGTATCATCTGCAAATATCTGAAGTTTAGAATAATCTAAAATATGACAAATGTCATTAATGCATAAAATAAATAGTAGTGGACCTAGTTTACTACCTTGTGGTATACCAACAGAAATATTTTTTGATCTTGATAATGTAGATCCAATTTTGTTTTTTTGACTTCTGTCAATTAAATAGTTTTGTAGATTTTTGAATACAGATCATTTAAATCCGTAGTGATGCAATTTTGTAAGTAATTTATCCCTGTCAATAGTCTCAAACGCCCTTTTGAAGTCCAAAAACACTTACTTATTGGCCGCATATTGGTGTACAACTCAGAATTCTTAACTTTAGAAACAGGGGTTATGGTAGAACACTTCAGTTTTTTTGGAAATTCGCCATTTTTTAAACACTAATTTATCAGGATTAATATTCTTGCTCCAATAATATCAAAACATTTATTAAGCACACGTTTAGACAAAATCTCACTCTTATTTTGATTTGATTTAATTTTTGATATCTTCTTTATTGTTTTAAACTCACTGAAAGATGCATTATAATCTGAGCTAATGGGACATTGGTTGGGATCCCCATCAATAATTGATTTTACAATGTCGTTGACACTTTCTATGAAATAAGTATACATTCGATCTGCTATTATTTCTTCATTTGTTATTACCCCATCGTCGAATTTCGTTTTAGATAATGTACTTTTTCTAATAGGATAAACAATGTTTTTCAACGTTTTCCACATATGTTTGCGATTATTTTTACTCTGATCAATTTTGGCATTGTAATATTTTTTCTTTTCATCTCGTAGAACTGCTACAGATTGGTTTCATGAGCTTGTGTATTCTAGCCAATCATAATTGTAGTCTCTTTTTAATTTAGAATCCTTGAAAGTCTGCGAGAATCAAGGTGTTGGATTTTTCCTTTTATAAATTGTTGTCTTGACTGTAGCTTCTTTTATGCAAACTTCAACATTATCCAATAGGCTTATATAATAGCTATCAACATCAAGAAACGCGTCAGTCATATCTTGCAGTAAAAGAGCTTCTCGTAATTTTACATATTAGTAATTTCTTCCATTTTGTTAACATCAAATTTACTTTCAACTTCAAAACATATCCATGAATGATCACTGATCTTAAGAGTATGCATAACTTTTGCAATTAAATTTTGTTCGTTCGTTATTATCAAATCTATAATTGTTCTTGACTGATTTGTAATTCTGGTGTGATCATAGACTTTTTGCCACAGTCCTTAAAAACTGAGTACCTGTTTAAATTTCTTTGCGCATGATTCAAGTTCTGCATTACGGCAGTGTCGGAAATGCCAGAATCTTAAAACGGCCTTCAAACTTTATTTTCTATCGTAGGGCAAAATTTGGAAATGGAAGATGAAGAGGACGACTTCAACAACAAATATTTGGCGGATCTAAAGGCTGGACGATGTGCTATTGCGTACGGAAATGGATCCAATGTTAACAGGATGTCAGAGTTGGCTTGGCGAAATTCTTTGGTACCTCCGCATTTGAAATCGTCATATCCTGCAGAAACCCAATTTATCAGCCCTGGACATTTCAAAGAGGACGATATAAAAGTAAGATTTTTTCGGAATAATACTTCTAATTACATTGATTTTGCTGGGAGAGGGTTACGTTTTCGTAATAATGAAATACTTTTTAATAGAAAAAAAAACATTATTTCAGACAGGCAATATAGAGTTGGACGACAGCCTTTGCAAACTGCTGCCCGGCGAAAAACCGCGTCAGAAGAAAGATTTCGGGACTACGTCGTACAAAAAGCCGGGTCCGCCAACTCCCAGTAGAAATGGAGGACGACTTTCCCTGCAAGGCAACGAAGTGCAACCCTTGAGGGATCACAACGAAAGGACACCCAAGAAAACGACAACACCCAGTAGAATCAAGGCTCTGTTCATGGGGAAGACCAGCTCCAAAGAAAATTCGGATGTAAGTATCTCTGTTCATAACACTCTCCAACATTCCATTTTAAGCAGGTAATCCTGAGAAAATGCGGGTAAGACGCGACGTCAGGTGTTTTTTACGAAAACAATGCACTTTAGGAGAAAAACGCAAGAGTAATTACGAACCCCTTCCCACTTCAGTTGGCCCAACTGTTGAAATCTTAGTTTTTTTCTTATCAAACACAAATAATAAAAATGTAGAAGGGTGTTATAGGTTTAAAATATTAACAATGAATATTTTGATAATATAATTTTTTAATTCTGGGAAATCAAACTCAGAAATTGCAACTTTGTTAAACTTATCGCGGTACAATGTGAAAAATATTGTTAGAAGATATAACGTAACTGGTTCAGTTAATATTATTAAGCCACGATATGTGAAAAAAAGTAATATCTCAAATGCCGACCGAAGAGCATTAAGAAGAATAATCGTGAAAAACAGGCGTGCCAATTATTTACAATTAAGTGGTCTGTGGAGTGACGCTGTTGGAAGGATAATTGCGAGGTCCACAACTCATAGAGAGGCCCACAAACTGGGATTTAGCACTTGCAAGGTAAGTTTTCTTATAAAAAAAAGTGAAGTAAAAACCATAAAGTTGCACAACTTGTTTATAGGCCAAAGAAAAGCCACTATTAACTCCACTGCAAAAGAAAAATCGGCTTAGATGGGCTAAAGAACATAGACAATGGACACCTCAACAATGGTGTGCAATACAATGGAGTGATGAGGCCCGATTCGAAGTTTGTGTTGGTGACAGTCGCAGTAGAGTTATTCGCAAAAAAAATGAAGCATTTCATGTTGACTGTCTGAAGAGAAAAGTGAAATTTCCAGCATCCATTATGATCTGGGGCAGTATGTCATCAAAAGGAGTAGGGAAACTTCATTTTATTGATGGAAATGTGGATACAAACAAATATTTGGCAATTTTAGAAGAATCGCTTTTACCAATGATGGAAGAATGTTTGACATCCGGCCAAGATTTTGTGTTTCAGCAAGATAGTGCAGCGTGCCATATGTAAAAAAGGCTATAAAATGGATGGAAGAAAATAATGTACCACTTTTGAAATGGGTTTCTAGCAGTCCAGATCTGTCACCTATTAAAACTTTGTGGCACGAGATGAAAAAGGTTCTACGACAACATCCTGCTCGTACAATCACCGAACTGAGACAAAAGCTTCAAGAAATATGGGTTTGTTTTACACCAAATGTTTGCCAAAACTTGGTTAACACTATGCCCCAAAGAATTTCAGCCGTAATAAAAAATAAAGGTGATGTTACCCAATGGTAATCTTTCAATTGTTGCTTTGTTAACTTCGTGCATTTATTCGTACATTGTTTATTTGTTCAGATGTTCTATTAGTTATAGGTCTAGTGATTTCAAATATGTATTGTTTACGACTAGAGTGTATCTAAAATGTTTTTGAGAAAATAAATTGTTTTAGAAGTAAATAGTTTCGTCATGTTTAGTTTATAAAGGCATATTTTTATACAAATCTTTAAGTGGGCCAACTGAAGTGGGAAGGGGCTCGTATTTGTAGCAAATTGAAGGTATAATTCGTAAAATTGCGCGTTTCGAAAAAAACAATAGCCTACTATTTTTATTTGGAAAATAATGTCACTAAAAATGCGGCCCTATGTATGATGTTTCATTTTTGGTCACGACTTGTGAATCACCCTGTATATGTATATGGTTCCCATGGCACTTGTACGCCGTCTTCTTAGATACTTTTTATAGCCAAAGGCATTTTCTCAAGAAGATTCCTGCAGTACAAATATTTAATTATTGCTCTTTTTTTCCAGAGCCAGAATATAACCCCAGGTTCAAACAGGCGGCTGAGTATTTTCAGAAAACAGAAGCAGTGAGTTTGTACTTGTGTATACTTTATTTTGGATACAGTATTTTCTAATTTTAGAATGTATACAGCTTTTATTGCACGCTCTGTTCCACTATTTTTTAAGTCTATAACACAATATATTTTTGGTTTTATAAATCTGCTGTTTCTTTGTCGTGCAAAATGGCATACGTTGATTCTGCACTAAATATTAAATAAAAAGAAATTGAATATATCATCGCTTATGTTTATGTCACTGTACATAAATATAATCTAGCCTTAATACAGGATCAAATAAAATGAAATCCTCTGTACATATGAATTAATTCACAACAAAACACAATCATCTAATTAGTCTTAGTCATGTATCACTCTCGAGTATCTGTATCTCTGATCAAATAAATGCATGGTAATTTAGTAGGGGAGGACATACTGCTTCTTAATCTTCCGAGGATAATTTACACCTTCTGAAATATGGCTAAAATAGAAGAAAACCACAATCGGAAGCCAGGCATAACATTTAATCAAAAAAATTAAAAAGTCTCCAAAAGAACATTTACAGTAACTATCCATACCAAATGGAAAATTAGGTCTCAGTGGACGGACAAGTGTACAGCATCGGCGAAAAATAATTCGCCTCCCGCGAAAAAATACGGTCTGGCAACATTGGAGGCGCCCAGGTTGCCAGATCGGTTTTGATTCAGATCGTCACCTGCTTAAACCAGCATTATATTTGATCGGAGACCTTCACAACTGCATAAGGTATTAAAATACCGGTATCTGAGAATGATGTGTGTGTGACAGATCATCGTCTAACGTGAGTAGCACCATGAAAGTGAAGAACATGCCGATGGCGCTCAAGAAGTGCCAGATGTCGTGGAAGTCGTAGAAGCGAAGTAGGGCGCATTCCATGTTGTACTGGCGGGATTGCGCTGCAGTTGTCTGTAAAATTAATATATTATGAATAGTCTAATCGTAAAGGGTTGTCCAATAGGGACGCAGGAAAGTAAACGTCAATTTGACATAGACGCCATCTTTGTTTTCTGTCACCGACATGTCATTTTGTTAGTTGAATGTTTACCATTGATCGCTATGGAGTCGTATTCGATTGAAGACCGCGTTAAAGTTATTCAAGAGGACTACAAAAATGGTTGCAAAAATAAAAAACACGTTTCGCGCGCTTCGTGAACATTTCGGTCGCAACAACAGCCCATACGAAACAATCATCGGTCGTCTGGTGCGTAAATTCGAGGCAACAGGTTCTGTGGCAAATCTGCCAGGCTCTGGCCGGCGAAGGAGCGTTCGCACACCGGAAATATTGCTGTTGTGAAGGAGAGTGTGAGAGGATCCGAAACAATCAACAACGCGTCGATCAAAAGAATTAGGCATTTCGAGAACCAGTTTGCTCCGCATTCTCCACAAGGATTTGAATGTACACGCCTACAAGATCCAATTGACGCAAGAGCTGCGTCAGGCCGACCATTTTTCGCGCCGAACGTTCTCAGATTGGCTCCTTGAACACCGTCAAATTGATGCCAATTTCTCATCAAAAATCATGTTCAGCGACGAAGCGCATTTCACTTTGAATGGGACGGTAAACAAGCAAAACTGCCGCATCTGGGCGAACGAAAATCCCCGTGGGTATCAAGAGCAGCCGATGCATTCTCAAAAAGTGACTGTGTGGTGTGCATTGTGGTCAAAAGGCATCATCGGACCTTACTTTTTCGAAAATGCGGCGGGGGACGCCGTTACCGTCAATTCTGAGCGATATCACGTGATGATAGAGGACTATTTTTTGCCGCAACTTGAAGGAATGGATATGGACGATGTTTATTTCCAACAAGACGGTGCAACATGCCACACAACCAACGTCAATATCCATCGATTGCAGTCCTTCTTCGGTGATCGCGTGATTTCGCGCAGAGGAAATGTGCCATGGCCACCAAGATCGTGCGATTTGACTCGCTTGGACTTCTTTTTATGGGGATATTTGAAAAGCAAAGTCTACGTCAACAAACCAGCCACCCTCCAAGAACTCAAAAACAACATCATTGCAGAGATAAATGCCATAGAACCGACCAAAATGTCACTGAAAATTTCGACCATCGCGTGGACGTCTGTAAATCCAGTCGTGGCGAACATTTGAGCGATATTATTTTTCATACATAAATGGTATAAATGAACCTTCAAAATAAAGTACCCAACTTGATTTGAATATCAATCTTTCTTGTTTTAATATGCGTTTACTTTCCTGCGTCCGTTTTGGACAACTCCATATTAGCAAATTTCTCCGAAATAATTGTAAATCTGGTTTTATTGGTGCAAGTTGTTCAAGTATGCGAAAACGTGTTTTTTGAGATTCAATCGAAAGTGTTTACAGACACGAAAAAAGTTTTCATATAAGATTTTTAGGTATTTATGAGACCGCACGTGAAAAGATCCGACTAATAGCAAAAATGTTATGGCCGAAAAATGAGACAAAATGCAGGTTTTGGCACTTGGTAATGCGACGACAGTTTCTCGAAAATACTTGAATAAAAGTGGCGTTACTATCTGCTGCTACTACGTGGAATAACATTGTCGCACTCCTTCTAAGAAAACATTGAAGTTTGTAGTAATAGGAACTAAAATATCATCACAGGTTGTAGATTAGATTTTTTGTATTTTTCTGATAACTATTATTGGCCAATCCCCCGTTTCCCAGTTGAAGTCTACTTCTGGGATACCCGGTTTAAGCATGCCACTGAGATGTTATTCTGGCTAATACCGTTGAGACAGCAAGTGTCACTTCAATGTTCAAGTATTGTCTACTTTCTCATTTTCAAACCATCTCTAGCTTGTTACTGCCTTATACTACTTACCGACCAAGAGACAGCCTTGTGGAGGAAAAAATACATAGCTGATATTGCACACAGCGTAGAACACGATAGGAATATCCATGTGACAATTCTCACCGTCTCCTTGTTTATATACTGAAACACATATTGTTAAACAATTTTAGAAAAAAAAATATATATATATATATATAAACAGGGTGTCCGCAAAGTTGGGGTTTTCCTTTACACGACGTGTAGATCTTGAAAACATAAGCAATTTTTCTTAGTACCATATACACCAATGTCTTAAGGGAACCGAGATAAAGGGCTCTGCAACATCAAAAATATCTGAATACTGTCCTGAAACTGGAGTCCAAGAAAGCTTTGATTTCAAAGCCAAAGCATTGAAATGCTTGAGTGCAATTACTGATGAAAGAACTGTTACCAAACTCACGAAAGTTTCATACACTGAGATACTGTAAGTAGAGAAACACTGCTGAAATTAATCAATTATTAATTGCGCATTTAGCTAAAAACCTCGCGTTTGTAACGTCTAAAACACGGCACATTATTTGATGTCATACAGGGTGTCCGCAAAGTTGGGGTTTTCCTTTACACGACGTATAGATCTTGAAAACAAAAGCAATTTTTCTTAGTACCATATACACCAATGTCTTAAGGGAACCGAGATAAAGGGCTCTGCAACATCAAAAATATCTGAATACCGTCCTGTAGCCGCGACCCGCGACATCACCGACTGGTACAAGGTCACTGGCTCAACCCGACGACATAACTGGGTCGGGGTCAGTGTGTCAGGTCAGTATGCAACCTTCAACCGACGGTTACGGTCACGCGTGTAGAGGTAATCGCGTAGACGAGAATCCCTCAACAAGCACTAGAGAAGTGCAAGTATCAAAAACTAAAGTGTGGCAAACGCTGCGTGAAGAGGGGCTGTATCCGTTTCACGTCCAACGTGTACAAGCCCTTCAACCTGACGATTTTCCAGCAAGAGTGCGGTTTTGTGAGTGGTTGTTGCATCAACATGACAATAATCCGGACTTTGTGAAGTGCATATTGGTGACAGACGAATCTACGTTCACGCGTAATGGGATGAATAACTTTCGCAACACTCATGTTTGGTCAGTAGAACATCCGCACGTTGTCCGTCGGGCACACTTTCAACAAACATTTTCGGTGAATGTTTGGGCTGGCATGGTGAACGGTATGCTCATTGGACCATTTATTCTCCCAAATCGATTGGACGGGATGCAATACCTAGACTTTTTACGCAATATTTTGCCTTCCTTGTTAGAAGATGTGCCATTAAGTGTAAGACAATCAATGTGGTTTCTGCGTCTGTTCGGTAGCGCATCAGCTGATTTCATTTTCTGTTGGAGCGGTATGATTTCGGGCAGAGACGTACTTAGCCCTTCTCGTCAACTGGAGAGTGAGTACTTTTCCCTTTATTTTTTTTACTTGGTCGCCCTCGTTTCACTACACATTACCTTTGTTATTTCAAGGGTAGTTGTTTCTGAAAAGGAAAACCCCAACTTTGCGGACACCCTGTATAATGTTACCTTCATTATGATGTAAAAGAAGAAATACAGCATGGTATTAGCAAGGAAAACTGCCAAGAGGAATATAGCAAAGTTCCTTGGATGGTAGTACAAAGCATAGAATGCAAGCGACCAGTTGCAGATATTGCCCACCAACAACAGCGTAAACCGAGCTAAAAATAGAAAAATGCTTTAATAACTTTGAAAATATTTTTGAAATTTTAATAAAAAATGTGGTGGTATCATTCTAACAAATGCTTCCTGTTAAATAACTTCGGTGCAAGTAGAACTAGATTATCATTCAGGGTGTAAACGTTATGATAGTCATTATTTAAATGGCTGATAGAGGGGGTTCAAAGAAGCCAAAGGTTTCATATAACATGGGGGTTAAAACGGCATTTTTTTAGAGAAATTAAGCGACTTTAAAGTAAAATAAAATCTGACAACGCCGCAATGCCAGACGGAAATTACGACGGAACGCAGTGTAAATAAAGATGAAGTTTGTTATTTTTGGCTCTTAGGTATTATTTCATTATTTGATAATGCACTCGTAAAATGCAAACAATTAAAAAGCGGACTTACCACTAACTGTCTCAGCGCTTCACCTGGTGTGTGAAAGTTCATTGAACGTATTAAAAAACTCCACTTATAAATAGAGAACACAATCTTGATACATACATTGTTTTTCTTTTTAAAACCCACACTGCACTTTTTTGTATTTGAAGGTGTTCAAAATGTCCTCGACTTTCCACACAATCTTCATTACGACGAACCCAGTTTCTTCTTACTCTAGGTCCTCGAAGTTGTCTACTTATTATTTCAGCCGCATTAAAAATTTTTTCGCGAAGTTCTGGTTCAGTTGTTATTTGACCAGCCCCATAAACCATCTCCCCAATATCAGAAATCCATCGGATTGAGGTCAGGAGATCTTGCTGGCCATTGTCGAGAATCAGGAGCATTTCGACCGATCCAGCGATTTGGATAATGTTCATTCAAATACTGAATGACGCCTCTAAAAATGTCTGGTGGTGCCCCGTCATGCAGAAAACCACAAATTCTGTCTCCGTTGTAATGGCATGTTGTCTAAGGTCTGTTCCAAAAGTTCTGGTAGGTTATTGGCTAGAAAGCTAAGGTGTCCTTCTCCTGACCACTTTGGGGGTAACTCGAAAGGGCCAATTCGTCAAGAATACCCGCCCAAATATTTATTTTAAAACGTTGTTGGAAATGACCTTCACGAATGGTATGAGGATTTTCTTGGGCCCACGTGTGAGTATTATGGAAATTTAATATCCCGCCTCGCGTAAAAGTACATTCGTCCGTCGCTAGAGTGTTTTTAAAAAAATCCGGATTTTCAATGTTTTTGTGCAAAAACCAGTCAGAAAGTTAGTCTGTGAGGATAGTCTTCTGGTAACAAGGCCTGCACTCGTTGTTCATGGTACGGGTAAAGCAAATTTTCCTGTAGGATTCGATGGACTATGGTATGCGATAGTCCTACGCGGCGGCCTAATTCCCGAGTGCTGATTGATATCTGCATCGATTTCCACGATATTTAAAATTTGTTCCTCCTGCTCTACAGTAACCTGTCTTTCACGAGTGCGAATATTAGTGGGCTGAACACTTCCTGTATCTCGAAGTCTTTGGTACACTTGCACAAACGTCCTTCTGTCTGGGTGTACCCGTTGGTGAAATCTATCGCGATAAATTTGAGCTGCAAGATTTCAATTCTGACGAGCTTCACCGTAAACTAACAACATGTCGGCAAACTCTTGATTCGAGAACATTGTAAATAAACACGACAACGTACGCGAACAATAACGAACCACTGTTACCGTTTGCGATCGATTGCCGGTTCGATAAGAGTGATGAATGACCGACGCGCTGTTGTGTGTTTTAAATATTAAATTTAATGAAACTTACTCACTACAAATTTTGGCTTAACTCAGAAAAACTTAATGCCATTTATTTGTTAATTACCCAATTTAAAAACGTATTAAATTAGATTATAAAAATTAGTAAGATTGTGGTGATTGTGGTCGATATAAAGCACTCTAAAGTTGTAAACTATAAACCCATTTAGACAAAAATCTATTGACTTTTGGACCATGGGTCATATGAACTTTTTGACTTGTTTTGACCTCACCTATTTCACATTTCAATAATGATTACCATAACGTTTACACCCTGTATAAATTATAGTAACCTTTATGGCATGGAACAAAGAGGTTCAATGGTCCAGATCTAAAATCGTTCACACAAGAATTGTAGATTCCTCGTATAGACACTCGTGCTGAAAAGAAAAATTAATTTCAATGACTATTATTAAAACCGTAATTATACGAGGGTTGTCTCAAAAATAGCTTTGTAACTTTGTCTCGCGTGATGCTAGGTGAAATCTGGTAACACCGACGTGTTTGCCCAACAAGAAGCGCCTGTCTGCGACGCTTAGTAGCGGCCCGACTGCCAAGCGCAATGAAGGCCAGGTGAATTCGTTTTCTCAAATAACAAATTCCTTGTGCCTGAAAAAACTTTATTTTTTAAACAACCCTCGGAACTATACTAAATTGTGCGTTATCCAGTTTTAGAACAATCCTAAGATAATACGTACATAGCCGCCAACAGCCCATATAATAAACCTTAATACTGACATATAGACACATCAGTATGTGTACCACGACAAAAAATCTCCAGAAGTAGATGTTTCCTTCCAAAATACCAATCATACCTAAAATAAAAAGAAATCATTGTACAGGTTTTTCAAATTTACTTGCACAAACAAATTACATTATCTGCCCTTGAAAAAATTGAGTTGGATATTAGACAGACTCACATTTTGATATCTACCTATCTAGGTAAGGGGTGGGTAGTATAAATTAAACGTAATTTACAGACCTCGTACATCTAAAAGACGTAAATCTCAACTTGGGAAATTTGTGCGATAACAATTATAACTCAAGCTTCTTACCAAGTAAGACTGCTAATGCTAAAATCCCAAACGTAGAGTAAGCACTAGCGTTTATATCTGGATGCCTATTCTGATACAACTTTACCATACATAAAACTGCCATGACATACATGAAGCTGGAATCTGAAAAACATAATGTATAACCTATCTGCGACATAAAGTGTTTTAGTTTAGATTCAATCTATAGAAATAATGATCAATGACATACCAAACTGAAAATTTAATTGATTCGGGCAAACGTGATAGCTTCCACTCAAGATTCCTTCCATAATTAGAGCCACTCCCATAGCGTAAAACAATCCATAATGTTGGGGTATCCCAAATTGCTGAAAATAAAATATGGCTTCATAGCTCCGATTTTCCACATTTAATTGTGACAAACGTTGTTTCATTGTGAACCTGAATCCGTCGATAAATTTGTTTTTTAGTAAAAACTACCGATTTTGTGGTTTTTTAAAAACCGTCCGATCTTTGTTGCGGACCCAATAGATTCAAATTTTAAAAATCTCGTATGATAGCTAAAGACCCTTTCTATACTAAGTGACATATAAATCCGAACACCCAGTTTAAATGGTTTTATTTTAATAAAAGTTGGTGAATGTATTTATCTTACTGTAAATAACAAGTGAAAAAATTTTCAGCCTCATCAGTTGGACATTCCGGTTTTTAGACTGCTTTTTTTTAATTCACTAACGCTCTAAAAATGAATATTTCAGCCGCAGTACGGAGACCTGTACGATTTCGTCAACTTAGTGAGTTTGATAGGGGCCGTATAGTGGGACTTCGGGAAGCTGGACTTTCTTTTGGGCAATTGCAGTTAGAGTGCAAAGAAGTGTAGACACTGTGGTCAGGTGTTGTCAGGCATGGCTTCGAGAAGGCCGTACGCAAAGAGCAAGGGGCACTGGACGCCGCCGTAGAACAACAGACCGTGAAGATCGCCGCCTAAGATTATTGGCCTTAAGGGACCGTTTCTCCACTACCAGGTCCATTGCAAATGAATGGTTTGCAGAACACGGAAGACCTATTGGCATGCGAAGTGTTTACCGACGAATGAGAAGTTTTGGCTTGTTTTCATACCGGCCACACTGGGTCCGCCCTTTAACTCGAGAACACCGACGTAATCGCCTTGAGTGGTGCAGACAACGGTCACTCTGGGATCAGGAACAGTATTGTCTTTAGTGACGACTCTCGATTTTGTTTAGGCATGCACGATGGTCGTGCCAGGGTTAGAAGGCGACGTAGTGAAAGGAGGAATCCACAGTTTTTTGTTGAAAGACATGTTCATCACACTGTTGCAGTTATGGTTTGGGGTGCTATAGCTTATGGTTCCAGGTCACCTTTAATCTTCATCAGAGGTAACATGAACGCGCAGCGTTATATCCACGAAGTTCTAGAACCCCATCTTTTACCCTATCTTGACACCCTGGCAGATCCAACTTTCCAACAAGATAATGCCCGACCACATGTTGCAAGAGTCACAATAGACTTGTTTCAACATAATGATATCACATTGTTACCATGGCCACCAAGATCTCCCGACTTATCCCCAATTGAGCACGTTTGGGATGTGATGGGTAGGAGATTGCTCAATTTGCAACGTCCTTCTCAGACTCTAGAAGCACTTCGAGAGGAGTTGGTGGTTGCCTGGAATGAGATACCACAGGAGGACATTAACCACCTGATCAGAAGCATGCCTAGGCGCGTTGGAGAATGCGTAGCACATTAGGGTGCATCCACACATTATTAAATTACGTTCCACAGAAAAAAACGGCTTGTTCGTTTGGGAACTACAGCGCTAGACGTTAAATCTCTTTTACGGTTGAGAGTTAAAAATAAATCATCCGTCAAGTTAAGGGATCATGATATTGTGACTGAACCGTTTTTAATGGAAAATTTCTTGCTTGAAAAAAGTCATAGAAAAGAACATACCCGATCAAAATCTAAGTCCTTATGAGTCTTCTCTCTGATGCAAGTGATTATAAGAAACAGTGCACCTAATAATATGTAAGCTATATTGGAAAATACATGATTAAAATCGCTCAGAAGTCCAAGTGGATGTGAACAGAGGAAGTTGTAGTAGCAAAGGTCTTGTTGTCCGGTTTGGTTCAATACCTGAAAATAAAATAAAGTGGGTGCCATTACATTACTACATTACTTTTGAGGGTATTATATTTGAATAACAAAAATCATTACTTAATTTACAGTCGTCTTATGTGCTGTGTAAAGGAAAGTTACAACTTTAAGGTCACCGTTTATTTTGTGTAGGACGGGCCTTGGATTTCCAGGAGGTAAAAATTGCGCCTACTGAATGTAGTATGTACTGTATTTGAAATGAATGCTACTAACCCTTTGATAAGTCACTACAAGTTGTACAACAGGAAGCCCGTAGAATACAGCGACAGTAAGTACATTATAGAAATATAAATAGGACCTCTTGATGATTATTTTGGGATGTTTTCTTGCTAGATCGGTTAAACAAGGGTTTCCTCTACCAAGCCTCATTTTCGCATCATTTCCACTTCGTCCAATGTGTCGTATTCACTTTCATCAATACTGACACTCTCAGCCACACTTGCAACGTCCTGGATGTTGTTACCTGCATAACATTATTTATCGGTGAGACTAACATTACTGCATCACAAGTAAAATTCAATATAACGTATGTCCTGAGAGTTTTGGCACAAAAATCGGATTTTTTTTTAATGAAGAAATTTACTTAAACGCTAACCAGTTATCATAAACTACAACTCAATACGATTCGCGTTTTACTTAATTTTTCCAATAGATATACGGATATAGTTTTGAAACATCAATTATCACTGGACAACAAATTTTAGTTTTTTAATTGTATCTTGTGGGAAAAGTGCACTTCTTTGTTAATTTTGGGGCGCTGAATCCAAAAATGACAATGAAATAAAAAAATTAGTTGCGGTTTAGAAAAAAATCTTTTTATTTTTAAGGATATATTAAAAAAAGTAACAAGATTCATATACTTATAAGAATCACTATATGCGCTGTCTTTTTGCTGTTCTTTTATGGATCGTTTCTGGAGCATCTCTACCAAAAGTCCAACAGTAATCTGCAAGCATGGAAGGATTCCACTTTCCCTGGTACCTTTTTCCATTGTTGAAATATCCTGCTGAAAACGTTCGCCGTGCTCATCACTTACGGCTTCGCAATTGTCAGGAAAAAAGTCCAGGTGTGAGTGTAGGAAATGTATCTTAAGAGACATATTACAGCCCATCTTTTGATACGATGACAGCATATTTTTGACAAGGGTTTTATAGTTGTCAGCTTTTCTATTTCCCAAGAAATTAGTGACCACCAGACGGAAATCATTCCAAGCAGTTTTTTCAATACCTGTTAAAGTGTTTTCAAACTGTGTATCTTTCAAAATATTTCGAATCTGTGGCCCAACATTAATACCTTCTTTAACTTTTGCCTCACTTAGTCTTGGAGATTTCTGACGCAGGTATTGAAAAGCTGACCCATCTCTATATAATGCCTTGACAAAGTTTTTCATTAGGCCCAACTTGATATGCAGTGGTGGTAATAAAATTTTTTTCGAATATACTAATGGCATATGCTGTACATTTTTTTGACCTGGCTCTAGGAATTGACGAACAGGCCAGTTTTGTCTGGTGTAATGAAGTGCCTTTGCCCGACTGTCCCATTCACACAAAAAAACAGCAAAACTTTGTGTAGCCTAGCTGCAGCCCAAGTAAAAGTGCAACAACTTTCAAATCGCCACAAATATGCCATTGGTGCTCATCGTATTTTATGCATGTCAATAGGTACTTCATATTGTCATTTGATTCTTTCATGTGAACTGCATACCCTACAGGAAGAGATGGTAAAACATTTCCAATATGCAATAACACTGCCTTTAAACTCAATGTTGAACTGTCTATAAACAATCTCCATTCTTCTGGGTTATAGTTTATATTTAAAGCCGCCACTAAGCCGTTCATGTTACTGCAGAAAACCAAGTTATTCTCCATATTGAAAAATGGTTCTAAGTCTTTGTGGCGTTTACGAAAAACACGTACCGAAACATCGTCTTCTAACAAGTTCCACTTCTGCAGTCTTGATCCAAGTAACTCTGCCTTACATTTTGGAAGTTCTAAATCTCTTACAAGATCATTTAATTCTGACTGTGTTATTTTGTGCGGTTGGTGGCATGACGTGCTCGGTATAAAATCAGGATCTCTTGACGTTGATGGCATATCTTCTTCCTGGCGAATCACTCGATCGCCATGATCTGATTCGTTTTCTGATTCGCAAGTGTAGGATTCTGGGGGTTTTGGAATAGGATTTTCGTCACTGTGAGGCACAGGTCTCATCGCAGATGGTATGTTTGGGTAGTTAATAACCGATTTTTTTTTCTTGGACATACCTGTGGCTTGTCCAACACAAGGTACCATGCAAAAGTAACAATCATTAATATCAGTTGTAGGCTCTCTCCAAACCATTGGGACAGCAAAACGCATAGACCGTTTTTGCCATTTAACCAGCTCCTCAGACTTGAAGCACATGTATTACAGCAGATGTGGGGTGCCCACTGTTTGTCTTGATCACCTACTTTACAACCGAAATAAAGCCGATATGCCTTTGTTATTAGTGGAGTAATAGACCGTCTCTGAGACGCAAAAGTCACATCACCACACACGTAACAAAACTGATCTGGATTGTTTACACACTTTCGAGACATCTTGCATGAACGCTGTCAGCCAACTGAGGAAAAAATGGCTAATATAAAACAATATAATGTACACGTATGTATAACGTAACACAATCATGCCGATTACATCATCTTTCCTTGCCGAATATAAAAATGTAGCACGTGCTTTCTTGTGAATTACAGTATATTAACACTGTCACAGCAGGAACACATATAATTACCGTATCTCTAAAACTTGAACTAATATTGAAAAAAGTTTCATTCCGGTTTTAGCACATTAAAAATAGTAATATTTTGTTGATTTTATTTAGGATATTTTTTGGCTGTTGATCAGTGTTATTGTTGAATGTGTTAAAAATGTCTTTTGACTTGCATTGCTTGCTACCAGATAAAAAACAGAAACACTTACTTGAAGATGGCGTTGATGGAAAATGCTCTGGCGCATACGCCATTTGTCTTGGTATATGACTTCTCACTGAACACAGAAAATAGGACAAGCCAAATACTACATAGAATCCTCCTAGAAGAAAAATGACGGCACATAATTTCGAAAATACGAGAAGAATTTAGGAAAAACAGTACCTATTGCAGCCAAAGTTATGATCACAGCTCTAACATATTCTGAATGGGTTATGCTGGGTTTGATGATCAGTGAGATGTTCTTGATTCTTTCTATATTACCGCTTTGGAATCCAGTAAAACTTGTACATTGATAATCGTCACTCTTGGCGACAAACACGATATAGAAACCATAAGGAAATTTATATTTCTGAAAAACAATCGGTATGTTAGAATGGTTTTAAATCATCCGAGAACAGTGAACGTACTGGAATCGTGATTCCTCCTTTTTTATTGACAGTTTCATAGAATCCTCTGAATGTGACATCTTGATTCGTATCGAAAACTGGACACTGCAAGGAAAATTGTATTTAATCTATGAGTGAGAAGTCTCAAAAAAAATATTGGATTCAAAAAAATTTCGCGCCAACTTAGTAACGTTTTTAAGTTTTTCCACACTCTATCGTTAGAATGTGTCCTTAACAGTTAGGGCTTTGCCAGGTGTGAGAAGAGCAGCATCCTCTTTTCTGATACTGCCAGTTTGTTGATTAAAATAACTGTTACTTTTTTGTAAAAAGTTGGTTATTGTTATAAATAAATAATTAAGAACTGATCTTCAAATTATTGTTTTCTAAAATGTTACATATTGTTAATGTTAATCAATAAAGTATTTGATGTTTAAAAATAGAGTGAAAATTTTTTATTGAAAATTATCTCCAATAAAGACGCGTACGCAATGCTGAATGAGGAAGATAAAAAAATCCAGATAAAAGATAAATAACAGTATTTTGGCCAGCATCGTAGAAAAATGCTTTTGGTTTTACGCCACTGCAATACACCCCTATATTAAAAGTAGTAAAAGTAACAAATTTTTACGCACAAAAAATATCCATTCTCAAGAGAAACCCCAAAAAGTCCATTTTTTAGGGATAAATGTAACACTTTTTTAAAATTCGATAATTTGAGTTATAGCCAACTTTCGAAATATTTGAGAAATTGTAAGAATAATCCAAAGATCGAAAAGATGCATAGAAAAATTTCCATGAACAAAAATTGAGGATCTGACATAGCCCCAAACTTTGCTAAAAGAACCGGACTTTGGTGGATAAATAAAAGATATATACTAGTAAAACCCTGTATGTGTTCTTGATCAACAACCTTCGGAATACTGCAACTTCCGAAAATACGACGGATGTCTTTTAAGTTTTGCATATAGAAACATAGTAGGCCGCACGGATCGAACGTCAGTACTGAATCTTAACCTCACTCTTTAGTAAACTTAAATTCAAAGTTTCACAACAAACAATACGTGCAGTGTTCTCACTACAGTGAATTTTTAAGTGTCACTAAGTCATTAGAGAAATGGAACTCAACCGAGAACATTTTCGCGCCATAATTTATTACAAATTTCAGAGACAATTATGTCAACAAGAATGCCTTGCTGAGTTACTGTCTGTTTTCGGCAACGAAGCGCCACATCAGTCGACAATTTCCCGTTGGTATGAAGAATTCAAACGTGGACGGGTGAGTCTTAGCGACGATTCCAGGGTAGGTGCACCAAAAACGGCAGTCACCCAGGAAAACGTCGATGCTCTGCGCAAACTCATCATTGAAGATAGACATGTGACATAGCGCGAGATTGAGGCGTCGTTGAAGATCTCAAAGACTTCAATTAAAAAAAATTTACATGAAGAATTAGAAAAAAAATAGTTTCTCGTTGGATACCCCATCTGTTGACTGAAGAGCAGAAAGCAGCCAGGGTTAATCGGTGTCAAAAAACGCTTCACCGTTTCAATTCCGAAAACTCAAAAAATGTGTACAGCATTGTTAGTGGTGATGACTCGTGGATTTACTGTTATGAACCAGAAAATAAACGACAGTCGGCTGTTTGGGTGTTCCAAGGTGAAGAAAAGCCAACAAAAGTCATCCGTTCTCGAAGTGTTTAGAAAAAGATGGTCGCGACATTTGTGTCAAAAGCGGGTCATATTGCAACAATTTCTCTTAGTGAGCAAAGAACTGTTACTGTGTATTGGTATACCACCATTTGTTTGCCAAAAGTCATCACCGAGATTCGAAAAATCAACCCCAAAAGAAGAATCATGCCCCACCAAGACAATTCAAGCTTGCTTACAGCCCAAAAAACAAGGCAGTATTTAACGGAAGAAAACGTGGAATTATTGGACCATTCTCCATATAGTCTCGATCTAAGCCCTAACGATTTCTTTACTTTCCCGAAAATTAAAAACAGACTGCGTGGTCAAAGGTTCCAGTCACCAGAAGAAGCAGTTGAAGCATTCAAAAATGCCGTTTTGGATCTGCCAGCAAACGAGTGTTATTTTATTTCCATATGCAAAACTTCAAAGACATCCCTCATATCGAGATTTGAATTTGGGTTGCAAAGCAACTGTCCACCAGTTACATGGTCACGATTTATTCATATCCGGGATAAAAATAACATCAAATAGATTGACTCTGCACTTCTCAGGCAACACGCCATCAGTTGAAACAGCCACGCAGGCAGAAGCCTAAGAAGAGCCCTTAAGAATAGTACTTACACTGACGTTTTGTATACTGACAGTCATACAAATCTCATCATCCGAAGTAACTTCTAAAATTACTGTTTCATAATTATTAGTATTTTCCTTCAACAATGTATTAGTGGTAAAGTTGTAGTAAAAGTATCTGAAATTAATATCAGCTGGTTCTAATATTCATATTTATATGCTGTAATGACTTACCTAGGCTCACTGGGTGTGATATTGAAGTTATATGACCTTTGATGGTCGAGATAAAAGAAGTCTTGGTAACTAACCCGAATGCTAAACTGTATAGGTTCAGGAGAAGCAGTTGACACAGTTACAAGGGGGCCTATGTCACGTTGTGTAAAACCTCCAGTGAAACCTATATCAAGAAGAAAATCCATCTGAATAAATTGTTGATGTAAAATGGGTATTAAAGGAACACTTTCAGGAGCTGCAATAAACACTTTTTGTACAATTTAAGAAGTTTTATATGATGATTGGCACTGAAAAATTGCCAAAACAATGGAATATGCATGTTAATCCACCTATGTATCAAGTTGTTGGTAAATATGTATGCAATGACTAAAAAATACCCATATTATTGTTTAATACTTTCCCTGCTAGTTTCTATGATGCAGAGTAACCCAGATGCAGCAATGTTTTTTCTAAAATTTGAGTTTTTTTTGTTTTATAATTGTCTAAGTAGTAAACTGAAGCCTATGTGTCATTATATTTTTTTTATGTTGGAAAGGTTATATCAGGACAACTTTATTAAAACTCAGTAAAAAACATTTTATTATAAAGCCAAATTTATAAAAAAAATGGTCAGATGTCATGCAAGTGTGTCATCAGCAACTGGCAAAAAAACTTAATGTCACGCAAGCGTGACATCAGCAGTGAAAGAGTTAAAAAGGATAATTATGGCAAAATGTGGATGTTGCAAACTTCACACAAGAATTGAAAGATATTAATTTGGAACCTCAAGGTTAGCCTATGATTGCAATTGCTTGTATCAACATATTTACAAAAATATCTATGTATTATGATTAATAACTGTGATAATAATTGAAACTGCAATCAGTTTACATGAAACTAAAATTGTAATTCATAAAATACCCTGTCTTGTATGCCCAATAATATCATGGCACAAGGTTCTAGATACAGTTTGAAAGGTTTTCTCTCCGGATTCACTCTCAACCACCATTGGCAGTTGCCATGACAACATCCTCTTGGGTTGTCGTGCTACAATCATTAAAGGTGCCGAAACAGTTGCATTGCTGCTGATCCAGATCGTAGGAGGCACATCAACGTCCGTATTGTTTATCTGTAAAAAAGGCTGCTATTCGTGAACGTTGTACATAATGAATTGGAGTACATACATTACTGTCATGAAATCCTAAAATCCATTCTATATCATTTGTTATATCAAATGAGTAAGTGACATTGTAATCCAAGGTGCTGTTTATTATTGGTTGAAAACATAAACAACATTTGACAACAAAACTAATTGCAATAACCGCCAAGATCATCTTGTTCTGATGGTAGTTTCTCCGGCAATCTGTTTAGTATATTTCTATTATTGTAAACGTAGTCTATCACGAAATCACTATATCATGTCTCACTTTTTATCTAAAATAAATATTAATGTGTATGAATCATTTTCATGTAAAAATTTTGGAGCGATTTTGAGTTATCTTTGTTTATAAATTCCTTCAACACAAATTCCAAATGTCAAACAAAAATTTGAGGTTAGGGTTAGGCTATCTTTGTGCATACTGCATAAAACACAATAAATGTCAAAAACAGCTGTCTTAGCACACGCAGCTGAGTCAAATGTCGAGCCCCAGGGATAAACTTTGGGTTGGGTCTAAAAGCCGCTTTCCAGTGCCTCATTTGTGTTACTCGGAGCTACCTGTCAATACCGTTTCAGTGCTCTAGAGTGTCATGCACCTAAGCTACTTATTTTTGAAATCCCCTGACCCCTCATGCACCAGCCTTTTATTCGGTGTTTTAGCATCATTTTTTTGTATAAAACTCACATTAAACCGATACCAGACAATGGAGGATAGTAAAAAACTGATAATGTTATGACCCAGAATCACAACGTATATTTAAGATGTTCCCCAACAATGATTAACTACAAATAGACACTTCGAAAATAATTTTAAATCTCTACGCTAAAATATGAATTCGACACATTTATCCAGTACCTTTACAATAAAAATGCAGACCTCTAACGTGTTGCGCCATCATTCTAAAAGCATCATCAGGCATCATTTGGATAGGCTGACAATGCTTCTGAAAATAAAAGCAACATGTGTTTACATTTTCATTGTTTGGTAGTGCAGTTCGTAAGCGTCACACTCCGGTTGCAGAAAATCTGCATAGGGACGAAGACATGTATCGACAGTCCCTGTTAAGCTCATTCGGGCTCAAACTGATCACCACAAGAGCCACTTAGATAGCAAGTTCGCTGAAACATCAATTCATTATTTAGAGAACATAGCATCCATACACGGACCAGATGAAGTATTTTTCATATCTCAAGATGATAAAACTCGAGTCCCTATTGGCGTAACAGCGGCAAATAAGCAAGCACCTCTTCTAATGCACATCGAATATAGAATCAAATTGCCTGATCACGATTGGGTAATCGCTGAGCATCATAAATTAATACCATCTGTTTACGCTGGTATCAAAATCACTTCCAATATACTAGGACAACCGCAAGCCGTTGGATATTCTGGACCAACATACATCGCTATTCGAATTAGAAAGCATAGTTCATCTACTGCTAATACTCCTGCTCAGGATTTCGAGACGCTTCTCGAACTTGAAGAGTTTCGACCATTAGCTAAAACTGACCATGGACTAATAAAACCAGTGGTAATCATGACGGTTGATGGAGGGCCAGATGAAAATCCACGTTATCAAAAAGTCATAGGGTTTGCTATGAAACACTTTAAGCGACATGATCTCGATGCTTTGTTTTTAGCTACCAATGCTCCTGGAAGAAGTGCGTATAACAGAGTAGAGCGCAGAATGGCTCCTCTTAGTCAGGAACTCGCTTAAGTGCTTCACTCAAAGATTTCCTGCAAATGCCCTACGATTATTTTTGTCCGACGGTAAAATTGAGGCTATCAAGTCGAACATGCAAAACGTGAGGTCTTTATCATGCTTCCGTCAAGTCACTAAATCGTCACATCGAAAATATCCATAAAAAAGTAAACACGCACACTGATAGGAAAGTTAGACCTGTAAGACCTGCTCGTCGTGCTAATGAACTGATGTGCATTATTCAAAATTTAGAGCACCATGATGTTGAATGGCTCGATGAGAACGACGTAGACATTCCAAAATCCGATGAAAGCGAGCAAACTCACAACACTCGACTGAGCAGCAATCGAAGCAATCTAATGTCATCGAAAACTTAAAATCATGAATTCGGGTTTCATGGACTGAAGACTATTAATTTTAATTTAATATATGTACAAAAAATTTAAAATAAGTTTGTTATGTTAGTAAGATATAATATTTTTGTCCTTTACTCTATGCTGAGTACTGTATCAGTAAAATATAATCTCTTCATAAATCTATTTTATTTTTCAAATTATAAGTATAATATAAAAAAAAACGATACATTAATTGACAAATGTTTACGTAAGCATGGGTGGAGGGGGTAAGAGCTTTGCTTACTTTTGCTGACGAGGGGGTTGGGGGGGTAAATAATTGTAATAAATCTGCTTACGTAATACTTGAACGGCCCCTCAGGGATAAACCCTGGGTCTAAGATCTAGGCGCTAGGAAGTGCAATAATAACAAAGAGTAGGAAACAGTTTATTTTCAGATTTAGAACTCCTCCCTCACATAATGACGCTTTACTTGAATGCATAACCACTCACAAAACGAGTTGGCAGATTAGAATTCGTTTGTAGGAGAGAAGATGGCGGACAGAAATAGAAGGTCTGAAAATCTAACTTTCTACACTCCTCTGCCTTTGTGTATTGACAGCTGTCTATCAAATCCACAGAACAAATATTCCAAAAAGTTGAATTCTGCGATTCGAGTTGTTTGGGCATTTGTAAAGCTGGCTTGTCGGCACAATTTTCCAGTGGCAAAATTAAAAACGAAATCAAGACCCAGTTGAGAATTTGAGTACAGCCATTAGCTATCGAGTGATAAAATTAATATAGATATTGTAATTTAATCTAGCAAAATATGGTAAGTTCATCCAAACAGATCTGCTATTGATTGCCAATTTTGAGTAATACATAGGAATTTCCACATTTTTCAGTCTCATACTATATTGCTTGTACAACCAGGTGTAAATCCTGAAACTAGAACATACTCAGATTATGAATCCATCAATGAATGTATGGAGGGTGTATGCAAGATATATGAAGAGCACCTCAAGAGAAGGAATCCAAACACACCAACTATTACCTATGATATTTCACAGTTGTTCGATTTTGTAGATCAAGTAAGTAAAGTGTGTGGCTTGTAGATACTTTTACTGAAATTTTTCCATACTGCTGATTCAAAATTTGTACATGCATCATGAATTGTGATAATACATGAATCACAGTCTTCTACATAAATCTAATGCTATTCCAGAAGCTCATGGTAAAAAAAACCATAACCATATCTTAGGATGGAACAGATTCATCAAGGCATCTAAAATTGATAAAATATTATCAGTATTTGGGACTTTTGCATTTATTGTGTCAGTCTGGTCTACGTAACAGTTTCAATACCATTTTAATAAGTAATTAGGGTTTTTTAGTTTTCATGTAAAGTTGCAGCTATAATCTTTTGCTGCTACACTTTCTGTCAATTTGATTTGTACTTCCTTGAGGTTTGTCAGTTTATTCAATAAAGTATTATATCTTTTCCTTGCAGTTGTCCGACTTAAGTTGCCTTGTCTACCAAAAGTCAACAAACACATATGCACCTTATAACAAGGATTGGATTAAAGAGAAAATATACATCTTACTACGGAGGGCTGCCGGACACACTGATTATGATAATCTTTGAAGGGGTTGTACATTTTAGTTTTAATTTTCATTTGACATAATTTAGTCCCCATTGTTTTTTTATTTTTGAAAGGACGCCATAAAAAGTGTCAACATAGGATGATGTGTTTATTTGAAAGTTTCTGTATTTTGAGTTAAAACATGTACAAAAAGACTGTGAGAGTGATCTGAACTCTTTTTTGTATATTCACATTTCTTATTTTGGTTAATAATATACCTAAATAAAATGTATTATCTGTATATTCTTATTTTTCTACAAGTAGAAGAAATTTTGCTTCTCGAATAAGGCAGTAAAGTTAAAACCCCTTTTCACCTTAATATTTCATATGAAAGTGTTTATATTTCAAGCATTCATGCTAAACAAATCAAATGTTCAGCAGTTGAAGCTTATTTAGAAAATAGTTACCATACTATTTCAAAAATTTAACTATATTCATAAAAAGAATATTAAATCTTTATTAACATCACATTCAAAAGCATATTTTTTCATACAGTTCATAAAAGTTTCACTACCACATATAACAACATTTACTTCATTTAATTTATCGCCTAAATATGCTTTAATTATATTACCATTCAATTTTGTAACATTAACAACTTCATTGTATTTCTGCTCCATACCATTTGGATCACTTAAGAATAGTTCATAAGTAAAATTCCAATAATCTAATAAACTATATAGCTGTTTCCGTAAATAAATTGTTTTTGGGTTTTTACAGCAATAGTATAACTTCAGAAATGTATAGCAGTCTTCATTTTTGACCATACTAGAAATAATCGCAAAAATTGGTGCTATTCCAGTTCCTTGTGCAATAAAAAGTATATATTTTGTGTGGTATGTTACATCAAATGTCCCATAAGGTCCCCTCCAAAATGTATGGCTCCCAGGCTTCAGCATCCTCAAGTAGTTTGAACACTTTCCATCTGGATACAATTTCATCAGTACAGCAAACTGTAATTTTTCAATATCTTGCAAGGGTATTGGTGTATAAGCTCTGCTGAAAACCTCATTATCTGTCTCACCCTTCAATATGAAATACTGTCCAGGTTTATATTGAACACAAATTTCATCATTAGATTTCCCAGTATCTTCTGGACAAGAAACATATTCAAATACGTAGATGAAAGCATCTTCAGCATGTCTATCAATTTTAGTGATTTGGAATATTGCATATGAGGTTGGATGTATGCAACTTTGAAAGGGTGTTATTTGCAGATTTTTATTATAAGCTTTTAACTGCTCTTCATATACATCTAAAATGCAAGGGTTGCAACCTGAATTACAGCAGTCAGATTCAGATGGTTTTGTTGGTGGATTCATCATGCATAATTGAATTTGTTCCCAATCTTCAAGATGTCCATCCTAAAAAATGATTGCCAATTATCGGATTGCTACTATTATTTAAAGTGATATCTATTGATTAAACATTGCTTAGTTTTATATGTTTGTTTTTCTTCAGCCTGATGACTTGTTCAAAAAAATTAAGTTAAGAAAAGCATTATAATCGGCACAGTCTGGCATATCCAAATGAAACATTCTGGAGGTCAATTTGGCGAACATCCGCGTTGATGAGCTGAGTTTTTTCCTTTGCAAAGCCTGGAGATGTTGGGGAGGAGAGCATAAGTGGTTATGGTGGGAGACAGAAGTTATGATACGCCATAAACAGAGATCTGCAGGGGTATTATGTAAAAAAAAACGTCAAAAAACAGCTTGTGCTAAGTTAACGTCTTGTAGAAAAATCTATGTTATGTCACAAAAAACCGAAGAACTGTCACTTTTCAAGATACGTAATACCCGTGTCGACCAATGGCTGGCACAGGTATGAAGCACCTAACGTAATTTTTGTGACAGGAGCTTAACATTTTAATTATTGTTTTATAGGTTTTTTAACGGGTCTTCGTCAGAGTCTGTTTCCACCCAATATATTATAATTCTGATCATTCTTGTCTTCTTAATAATGGGACGTTATTACATACTTGAATGGAAGTTAAGTAGAAAAATTTATAATTATTATAAACATGTTTCTTAAACGTCTGGTTTTCAAGATACAGGATGTCAAAGTTTCATCTCTGATTATGTTGAATTTTGGCAGTATTGTTCATTATAATATGTGAAGTTCGTACGCCTGACTAACAGATAATTATGAATTACAGTGGCGTCTTCTCGCGAATGTACGCCACTGACTTTTTGGACATTTTTTTCGGATTAAGCAGCTAATGATTTAATTTTATTGTTCCTTGGAATCTCTTCGTATTTCATTTCGTTTTCGAGGAAAAAAATTAAACAACCATTACATGTGGAATAATTATTAAAATACGATCAAATCAGTCGTCCCTACAATTGTAGGGCGCGTTTATGGCCTCCTTGATTGTCATAGTCCTTTCTCTCCTTCAAAAATTTCTAGATTACACTTGTCCCGTGTCAGCGCTCTCCTATTGTGAAGATATGATTTCTTTTTAAATTGTAGGAAATTTCAGGCTGATAAAACATGATATAACTTAAAAGCAAGAACAATTTGATGCAAATAGATGTTTGTGACATAACCTCAAAATAGTTCTGACACGGAGAAGCAGAAAACTATGACAATCAAGGAGGCCATAAAGGCGCCCTACAATTGTAGGGACGACTGACGATACGGGCCTAAGTGTGGGGAGTGTTAGGGCCGTATCGTTTCTACAATTCATTGTAGGACGCCGTTAAGGCTTCCTTTTCATAGTTTTTTATTGTTCCGTGTCAGCGCTCCATTTTGAGGTTATGTCACAAATATCTGTTTGCATCAAACTGTTCATACATTTTATTTATATCATCTGTTTTATAAGCCTAAAATTCCCTGCAGTTCAAAAAGAAAATATATCTTCTCAATAGGAGAGCGCTGACGCCGACAGGGAACGGTTAAATTTAGAAATACCCAGCCTTTATAAATGACAGAAAATACTATAAAAATCAAGAAGACCATAAAGGCGTCCTACAGTTGTAGGAACGACTGATAATATGAACCTTATTCTGTTGGTATCAATATCCTTTTGACTTTCCGTGACAGTTTGATATTATCCTCTATCAGAACCAATTTTGCTTTAAATCACTGACACCCTGTATCTTGGAAACCAGACTTTTTAAGACATGTTTTTATCAATTTTTCTACCTGAATTTGGTACAGGAATGCGCCCTTGCACCATTAAGTAACACCCTGTATATCATGAATGTGTAATTCAAAATAGTGATGCTACCTTTTCAAAAATTGGATGCAGTTACGTGATGATTCTATTGAAAAATCTAGTAACTGGTAACGCTGTTTAAAAATTCACCCTAACCTTTATCTATCACCACCTGATCACCACAGAACACGAACACACTTCTACTGAAGGCGGATGAAATGTTCCTTGTCCCTGGCCCCCTCCAAGCCCGGCGCTTCCAGTGTTGCCAGATCGAACGCTACGTTGCCAGTTTCATCACTTAATCCTCGTACATATAGTATTCTCAACGCGTATTTTATGCGGCATTTTTTATTTTCGTCATTCGTAAACGTAGTTTGGAAGAAAAACAAAATCGTTAAAATATAAATGATTTATTTCATGCTCGTGAAAAAGAAAAGGACAGTGTCATAAATTCTAGCACCTAATCCTAATATGCAGGTTATATTTTTTAACGTAGTGGTAAGGCACAATAAAAACATACCGACCAAATGTAATGATATTTATTTGAACACAAAAAATACAAAAGCTCAGAAAATACTTCTCTACAAAAATTAAATCGATTTCTTATAAAGGCAATAAAGGTGAAGGAAAAAGAGTCGAGGTTCTGTAAATGCTCCACCGATAAATTATACACAACTTATTATATATACTGTAGCTGAATACTTATATAAAATAAAAATATATAAAAGTCTTTATAAACAATGACGTGGTTCTGTTCCCCATGTTATTTCAGAGATTGGGTTTTAACAAAATATCGATAATGACAAAAAACTTGCACCAATGTAACAACAAAAAATCAGGTACAAAATACCTTAGTGTTTCTACTGCACTATACTAAAACAGAAAAAATGTTTCAATATAAGAGGGAAATGATAGAATGGAAACTTACGCAAATCTACAGATAAAACTGTCATATGCTGATTTTTTTATGAACGTCCAATGAATAAAAACTCTGGGTATACGAGGCTTGTTCAATAAGTACCCGTGTTTAACGACAAAGGGCGTTCCTGGGGGAAGTTGGTGTTATCATCGTGTGCTGCCGTCTATTAAACAACGGCACCACAAATTTCAGACTGATTAATAGGTTAGTTTGGATTTGGCAGCCATTCGAGTAAGAGTGTTTCGTGCTTTTCGCTAAGATGGAAAAAGAGCAGTATCGTTCGGTACTTCGCTTTTTGTTTTTGGATGGGGAAAAATGCGAGGATATAATCGCCGACGACTTTTTGCGATGCGAACGCCGTCAAACTCATGGATTTTTTTTTGAAAAAGGAAGAACGATCACTGGATAATATTACAGTGAGTTATTGGACCTCTTCGACAAAGAATTGAAGGAGACACGGCCACATTTGGCGAAAAAGAAGGTGCTGTTTCACCACGATGACGCACCAGCACATTCATCCGGAGTTGCCTCCGCCAGACTGCATCAATTGCGTTATGAAGTGCTGCCGTATTCACCCGATCTGTCCCCTGGGACTTTTTCTTGTTCCCTAACATGAAGAAATGGCTCGCGGAAAAAAAAACGAGGAAGACATCGCCGAGACAGAGGCATATTTTGGAGAGTCCGACAAATCCTATTTTTTTGAGGGGTTAAATAACGGCAGGAACGTTGGGAAAAGTGTACCTTTCTAAAAAGGGACTTTGTTTTTTTTTTGAAAAATGGTTTCAATTTTAACACGGGTATTTACTGAGCTGTTCTCAAATGTAAACGATTTTAGTAAAGTTCAGATTAGGACAGTTTTTTATAGAGCAATTACAACAATGGTGGCAATATATTGCTAAATTTTAGTTTGCAGCATATATAATGAAGTTTTGGAATACGTACAAGCTTCCTATACAAATTTATTAGAAGATAATATATTTTGAATATGTTCATGAATGTTTTCAAAGAATTCCAGAAATAAAAATCCTTCACCACAGTTTGTAGGTTTGTGCCTACTAAAATCAAAAAACATACGTATCATGAAACCTTAGTTACATAAATGCAATAAGGCTTTTTTATGATATGAACATGATATGGGAAATCAAAAATCGTATATAACTTGACAAAAGGAAATAAAAATTCATTTATCACTTTATAGTTTAAAGCTTTCCTAACCTCAACTCGACGCGTGGTTCACACTGTTTCTTAATGATCATTTTTGTACCTGATTTAAAGTTAAATAAACTTGTTTCAATTCAAACTACCAACCACACAGATTAATCGTTTGAACCGACGACATTCTTCGATAATTTGCAGAATGTCAATACTTAGAAGGTTTTTGTCATCAATACAAGAACACGACATTTCCACTGTAACAGCGGATTTGTACAAAAAACTATAGAAATGCACATTGCATAAATGGCGTTCTAACCAACCGAACTCAGTCTGTTATGGTTTAACATAGACACTTAAACCTACGAAGAATTTTTTGTTAAGTAATAATGTGTTGATTCACATCAATCTACACTTTTCGTCACCCTGGGGATCTCCTTGTTGATGGTGCAGTTCTTCTGATGATAGGTAGCCGCCAGCCATCTCCCGGTGTCTCAGCATCGTGCTTGACAGCTGCCTCTTTACCCTGCAAAGTGCATAATTTGATGCATGATGTCTTTATCGGAAGAGAAAATTAAACACTTTATTTTCCGCGGGCCTCATGCTAAAATACAGGGTGGACCTGAAAGACGTACGAATTTTAAAAACGCACCCTCAGGTAGTGGGGATAAGTAGCTTGGTGCTCTACGAGGTTTGTCCGGAAAATACGTATAAAAGTGGTTTACGAGGGATGTCTTAGTTTTGCATATGGAAATAAAACAACACGGTAGGTAGTTTTAAATGATTAATACACATCTACATGCGCTCGAACCAATTTTCGAAGCACTTATTCCACTCGTTTGCTGGCAGATCCAAAACAGCATTTTTGAATGCGTCAACTGATTCTTCTGGTGACTGGAACATTTGACCAGTCTGTTTTTAATTTTCGGGAAAGTAAAGAAATCGTTAGACCTTAGATTGGGACTATATGGTCCAATAATTCCACGTTTTCTTCCGTTAAATACTGCCGTGTTTTTTGGGCTGTGTGCGAGCCTGCATTGTCTTGGTGGAGGATGATTCTATCTTTCGGGGTTGATTTTTCGAAGCTCGGTGATGACTTTTGGCAAACAAATGGTGCTATACCAATCCGCAGTAACAGTTATTTGCTCATTAAGAGGAATTGTTGCAATCTGACCCGCTTTTGACACAAATGTCGCGACCATCTTTTTCGAAACATTTCGAGAACGGATGACTTTTGTTGGCTTTTCCTCACCTTGGAACATCCAAACAGCCGACTGTCATTGATTTTCTGGTTCATAACAGTAAATCCACGATTCATCACCACTAACAATGCTGTACACGTTTTTTGAGTTTCCGGAAGTGAAACGGTCAAGCGTTTTTTGACACCAATTAACCCTGGCTGCTTTCTGCTCTTCAGTCAACATGTGGGGTATCTAACGAGAAACTAATTTTCTCACTTCTAATTCTTCATGTAAAATTTTTTGAATCGAGGTCTTTGATATCTTCAAGGACGCCTCAATCTCTCGATATGTCACATGTCTATATTCAATGATGAGTTTGCGCACAGCATCGACGTTTTCCTGGGTGACTGCCGTTTTTGGTGCACCCACTCTGGGATCGTCACTAAGACTCACCAGTCCACGTTTGAATTCTCCATACAACGGGAAATTGTCGACTGCCGAAAACAGCCAGTAACTCAGCAAGGCATCCTTGTTGCGATAATTTTCTCTGAAAGATGTAATAAATTATGGCGAGAAAATGTTCTCGGTTGAGTTCCATTTTTCTAATGACTTGGTGACACTTAAAAATTCACTGTAGTAAGAACACTGAACGTATCGTTGTGAAACTTTGAATTTAAGTTTACTACAGAGTGAGGTTAAGAGTCAGTACTGACGTTCGATCCGCGCGGCCTACTATGTTTCTATATGTAAAACTTAAAAGACATCCCTCGTAATAACTTTGTTCAGGTATTTCAAATGGTCTCCTTCAAAGTACTCCCCCTGAGACAAGATGTACTTCTGCCAACGCCGTTTCCACTGTTGATGCGATCGCTGAAAGTCTTCAATTGTGAGGCTCTTCATTTGCCGTGTCGTTTCTGCCTTAATGGCTTCCGCCTTTTTGCATTTTGGGAACAGGAAGAAGTTGTAAGGGGTTAAATCTGGTGAATAAGGAGGGTGTACTGAGCTTCGGGCCAAAAACTCACGCACAACGAGAGACGTTGCTCCCATTGTGCCAATTCCGGTCGAACTCGGGCCACACGAGCTCTGAGACGATGCAAAACTTCAATGTAGAAATTTCCATTCACTGTCGGACAGGGGGGACAAATTTCTGGCGAACAATGCCACAAGAATCAAAGAAAACTTCATCATTGTTTTCACATTGGACCTTGAATTTTTTCGACTTTTTTGTTCCCGGTTCCCGATCCCCTGCTTGCTTCCACTCCTTGCTTTGAGATTTCAACTCCACATCGAATTCGTAGAACCAAGACCCAAGTGATGACCCGATAGAGTAAGTCCCCCCTTTAATCTGCTTCCAACCAGTCCTGCACAGAGAAAGCGACCACCGGATCAAACCTCGTATAAACATTTATATGATTTTTGAAATGTTAACGAATTTATGGCCGACCCTATATAAAAACAGGACTATCTTCAGAAGAGGTTAAACTTACCTTTCATGGATGGCAACTTCATCTCCGCTGGTGTTCAATACCAGAGTGGTCATGTTGTCACCGATAACCCACTTCTGGCTCTTCATAACCAGGTTGTTTGGTGGCTCGTGATCCTTGTTAAGATCCGCACTCCAGATGGTCACATAACCGTTTCCTTCCAACTTCAAAGACCGGTGAAACTTGAATTGGGTCTCGTTCTCACCAGATTTTCTGACTACTTGCCAACCTCCCAAAGCGACCTAGGATGATGAAAAAAACAAACCAAATTTATTTTTGTTACAAAAGCACCTCAAAAACTTGAAACCAATTTCGTTTAGGGTAGGGCTTTTGAATGGTGATAATGTATAGAAATTGCTGAGATTTTATATGTTCAATGCTTTGTAATGACGCATGTTTTGCGAAGTTTGAATGAAATATACACGGTGTAAACGTTATGATAGTCATTATTTAAATGGGTGATAGAAGCAAAAAGTTTCATATAACATCGGGGTTAAAACGGCATTTTTTTAAAGAAAAGCGACTTTAAAGTAAAGTAAAATCTGACGCAAATTACGACGGAACGCAGTGTAAATAAAGATGGAGTTTGTTATTTTTGGCTCTTAGGTATTATTTCATTATTTGATAATGTACTCGTAAAATGCAAACAATTAAAACAAACGGACTTACTACTAACTGTCTCAGCGCTTCACCTTTTAAAACCCACACTGCACTTTTTTGTATTTAAAGGTGTTCAAAATGTCCTCGAATTTCCACACAATCTTCATTACGACGAACCCAGTTTCTTCTTACTCTAGGTCCTCGAAGTTGTCCATTTATGATTTCAGCCGCATTAAATTTTTTTTCGCGAAGTTGTGCTTCAGTTGTTATTGGTCCAGCCCCATAAACCATCCCTTTAAGTTCTCCCCAATACCAGAAATCCATCGGATTGAGGTCAGGAGATCTTGCTGGCCATTTTCGAGGATCAGGAGCATTTCGACCGATCCAGCGATTTGGATAATGTTCATTCAAATACTGAATGACGCCTTTAAAAATGTGTGGTGGTGCCCCGTCGTGAAGAAACCACAAATTCTGTCTCCGTTGTAATGGCATGTTGTCTAAGGTCTGTTCCAAAAGTTCTGATAGGTTATTGGCTAGACAGCTAAGGTATCCTTCTTCTGACAACTTTGGGGGTAACTCGAAAGGGCCAATTACCTGATCGTCAAGAATACCCGCCCAAATATTTATTTTAAAACGTTGTTGGAAATGACCTTCAGGAATGGTATGAGGATTTTCTTGGGCCCACGTGCGAGTATTATGGAAATTTAATATCCCGTCTCGCGTAAAAGTACATTCGTCCGTCGCTAGAATGTTTTTAAAAAAAGCTGCAAGATTTGAATTCTGTAAATCAAGACGACGACGTGGGCGAACAAAAAAAAATATACTAACCACTGTTAGCGTTTGCGATCGATTGCCTGTTCGATAAGAGTGATGAAAGACCAACGCGCTGTTGTCATGTGTGTTTTAAATATTTAATTTAATGAAACTTACTTACTGACTACAATTTTTGGCTTAACTTAATGTCATTTATTTTTTAATTACCCAATTTAAAAACGTTTTAGATTAGATTATAAAAATTAGTAAGATTGTGGTCGATATAAAGCACTTAAAGTATAAAGCCATTCAGACAAAAATCAATTGACTTTTGGACCATGGGTCATATGAACTTTTTGACTTGTTTTGACCTCCCCAATTACCCATTTCAATAATGACTACCATAACGTTCATATAAATAGTAGCATGAAAAATACTCACCTCTTGGTTACTCTTGTTATGCAGCTTGACGAATTGTCCCTCGGGGTCAACTTCAACAATTTCAATATCGCCCTTGGAGGAGCTGTTGACACTGAAATCCGACAAGCTGGATTCGGTGCTCTCCTCCAATAGGCGCCTTCTCTTGGTACCCGCACGCACCGGTGTCCTGCGTTGAGAAGATCCTCTGGTGACATGTTGTGTCATCTCCTTTTCTGCAACACCTATAGTGAGACGAGGACATAGCTTTGTGTTAATCACAGTGATTGTGGGGTTAATACACATTATGATGTTTGTTTTAAGTAGGAGTGAGTGAAAGTTTTACTGCTCAGGAGTCGGAAGAAATTAGTGGTTACTTTCTCTTACACTCAGCGGCTGAACCAAAGAGCTGCTTTACTGTAACATATTATGACGTCTATTTGATGGCTTCTTGTACCAATTTTGTACTGTTGGCAATAGTGAATAATACAAAGTGTCCTACATCCAGCATCGGAAATGGAAGGACCTCTGAAGAATCTTGCCACTCGTGCTAGCTAATAAACATAACCTTTTTTTAATACTCCAACTACCACGAAGGCCTAAACACCCATTGGGTACCGTGGGGCTATAGGGGGTACAGGGGAAAGGGGGAACGCCACACGGACTCTGGCGAGGGAACACGTGTGCATGCAACATGCACACCTTCTGGCTCCGCCTACGAGATCCGCCGGGTGGTACCTCCGCGTTCGACAGTCAGAGACCGTCTACCACCTACGGAAAATCACAACATCCATGGCCAAGAGAAAAATTTCTTTTGGGACGGGATTCAAACCCGACCAGCGCACGGCGACTGATCAGGAGACCGAAGAGTCTACTATTGCGGCCACCGCTGCTGCTCAAGCGATTCCAATAGAGCATTGTTTCAGCCATTGAGTGCAGGTAAATGTAACCAATGATTATGTGGGCAAAAGTATCAGTGCTTTTGTAGTGTCACAATTTATAATGCAGTTATTTTCCAGGAAAACACCGATTACAATGGAAGGAAATATAGATGAAAATGATCAATCAAAAAGCATTTCTATGATATTTTTTGAAGACGGCAATAAACCTCGATTTTTTATAAAATCAATAGCACGACACACTATTAGCTGAAACGCTGCAAATGAGAGATTAGTACTAGTAAGTTGTCATTAGATGAATCATTATGATTAGTTTCCACTCATAAAGATAACATAACAAGGAAAACGTGGCGAAGTCTCGTTTTGGGAGCTATATAAGTTCAAGGACAACCAATGAAAATGTCGTTAATCCAATGTTTTGAAATATACAAAGATGTTAAGTAGTAGAAACATGATTTTATGATATCTACTTACAATACTTCAGATTTTTACTATACCTCTTGTTTGCAATTGCGTCTGTTGTGATTGTCTCCACTTTTCCACTACAATACCATAAGGGAATCAAGTAAACATACATTTCTTCGTATAAAGATTTAAAAAACTATCATTTTCTGGCCGCAATAAAATTATAAAAAACCGGTAATGCGTTCTGATAATAAAAGTATAGTCAACGCCAAACAAAGTGGCGTGCACGTCATCACGATAAAAATTCCCCGACCTAATGCCTAGGTTTCTATCACAAACAATTGCTCTATTGCAGTTTCATATTAATGTGATATATAAATTGTAAAATGGTCATTACTCTCTTATTATGGTTAATAGTCATATAAACATTGTTATTAAAATATCACATAAGTTGCTTTCTGATAAATTTAGACGCATTATGCGAAATAAAATGTTTTGCAAACGCTCCAATCACTTATCGACATGTAAACGCACTAAACCGATTTCGCAGCGTTGACACATTGTCACCTTGAAACTTATTTAAACTGGGAACTGACATTTGTATTAATTTTGACACTGAATCAATTTGTGGCATTTCAAATCTTTATAAATCCTTTGGCCCCGCATACTGTAAATCAACAACTGTTTGTTTCAAAACAAAATTATTCATTTTACGAGTAGATAAAGGCAATTTTGGTATATAAAGATGCCCAAACAGTTAAATAGTCGGTGTAAGGAACTCGTGGCCTCGTTAATGCACTACTTTGAGCAAGAAAGGGACAACAACGGGCCTTTGTTGCCTTTAAATGCTGTTCAAGAGGTAGGTTACTAATAATTATATGTAATGTATATTAATAATAGTGAAATTTTATTTCATTTTTTGTAGCGTGTTGCTGCTGCTTTAAAAATTAGTTTAAGGACAGTTAGTCGTATTTCGGAGGGTGTGAAAAGTGATGCAAATTTAGAATCGCCCAAGAAAAAGCGGAGTTATATTAAACGTGTAACCAACACAGCGACATTGGTACAAGTGCCATTCGAGAAGTGATCTATAATATGTATGACAAAAGTAAGATCTTATTATAATAACTTATCAGAAATTTGCATTAATTTGTTAACTAAATTATAATGTCATATTACACATGGTTTCAGAAGAACAAGTTACGATACAAACTTTATGGTCTCGATTAAGAGATAGGGCATTATTTGATGGTAGTGCCACGTCTTTAAGGCGGTTGCTTAGAGATCTTGGATTTAAGTGGCTTAAGGACAATCCGCGACGAGGGCTCATGGAACTACCAAGTATAGCTTTGAAAAGGGTGGAATTTCTAAGGCAATACAATCAAGCCAAGGTTGAGGCCTTATACCAGTTTGTCTTCCTCGATGAAACTTGGATATTTCAAAATGGGACCATAGGTCGCTCTTGGCAAAATGGAAACCAAAAAAGCGTGAAAGCTATTAAAACAGATGGTAAAAGGTATGTACTTTTACACAATTTGCACTATAAAATTTAAAACTAATATATTTTAGATACATTATATTACATGCTGGAAATGAAAATGGGTTTATTGAGGGTAGTGAAGCGATATTTTCTTCGAAAACAAAATTGAGCGATTACCATGGAGAGATGAACCAGGACAATTTTTTGAAATGGTTTCAACATCAGTTATTAGAAAAATTGGAGAGTCCATCTATGATTATACTGGATAACGCAACTTATCACAGCATGATATTGAACAAAGTGCCCAACAATGCATGGACAAAAAAAAATATCCAAGACTGGTTGACAAATCAAAACATACCATTTTTAAACACAATGTTTAAAACAGAGCTATTGAGTATTGTTGCTCGGTACATAATGCTTCTTAATTATATATATTTTGGTCGACAGTTTATATTTCTTTTGTTTATTCCTATTCTTAAAATAACTGCTTTTTTAGAAACAAACCACCTAAAATATACGTGATTGATGAATTGGCGGAACAACATGGGCACAAAGTTCTTCGTCTGCCTCCTTACCATTGTATATTTAACCCTATTGAGTTAATTTGGGGCATAGCAAAAGGTTACTATAACAGACATATTGGTAGAGATGGTAACAGTGAAAAAGACTGTTTGGATATGTGGAACGAGGCTCTACAAACGGTTACCCCAGACATGTGGAAAAATAGTGTTCGACATACTGAGCAAGAAATTTTTAAATGGTATGAAAGAGAACGAATTTTTGATCGACCAGACATCGAACCTTTAATAATCAACTTTGAGAGTGATGAAGATTCAGATTCAGACAGCGCTGAAGAAAGAAACTCCGACCAACTTTATTGTACAGAAAAAGCTTACACCAGTAGCTTACCTAATTTTAGAATGCATTTTTCTGTATGAATTCTGTAAAATAAATACCATGCATAAAATTTGGAGGACCCCATTTGGATTTTTATTCAGTACCTTTAAGCTATCAATTAAATATGGTAGTTTCATAGTGTCATCTGATCAATAATTGTCATACTTAATGATTATGCAAGTACAGATCTATAATTTTATTATACTATTATTTTTGTTCTCATTTGAGGTTAATATTGCTTATAAACCTAGATATGTAAATAATAAATTTTATTATTTTACAAAAAGTTTGGCAACAACGTAAATTTTTCAACACACCCACCTTGATGACGTGCACGCCACTTTGTTTGGCGTTGACTATATTAAGATTACTGCGATTTACCAACACGCCAATAAATAGATCCTCAAAAAGTTTCTCATGATTTATTAAATTCTTGTATATAACACTTCAACCAATTAGTATAAGATATATACTTTGTTAAAACTCGGCCAATATAACTATGACTAAACAAATGCCAACAAATAGTTTCAAATCCACTACTTCAATCGTCTGACTTTCGACTTACTCTGAGAGAGCCCCAAGCGGTCTTCCTCCGACTCCAACAGTTTGCGGTAAGCAGCAATTTCCAGATCCAGAGACACTTTGATGTCCATGAGGTCTTGGTACTCTTGCAGCTGGTTGGCCATCTCATCCCGGAGTCTCTGCAGTTCTCGTTCAAGGGAGGCTAGGTCCTCTGCGTAACGAATACGTTCGCCCTGAAAAAATATTTGAATGTCTTTATTGGAAATTGTGTTTGAGGTATACATCGGGTAGTACATAACAATTCTAGGTTTTATAATTTTAACAAACTTAGGGAACAATCATCTACAAATCCTCAGCGCTTATTGCGCCCAAGGCCTCGCACAAAAAATGTGCGACAAAGATAAAACTACAAAGTAAGTGTTACAGATTTGCGCTTCAGCTTCAAAATAAAACAAGGGTGATTAAGGAATTGAGACGTCGTACCGTTTGATATTGACATCTTACCTCCAATAATTTTTCAAGATCTCTGGCTCTTGCTGCCAAACCAGCATTTTGATTTTCGAGTTCAGATATTCTGGTATTTAGTGAATCAATCCTTGTTCTGACCTGTCTCAACTCATCCAAAGCATTGCCGGCAGATACTTGATGTCTGTAAAAGAAATTCAAAATTACTTTGTCATACTCCATCTTAAGTTTTACAATCTACCAGTAATATAAGATCGACCATAAAAAGGAAACTAATGCAAGATTTTTTTTTTAATTCTGGTTCCATTGCAAAAGTCGACCATTTAAGGATGGAACAGAATATCATTCAAGTGATTGCCCGACAGTTAAAAACACTGTCGGCCATGCAATTTTCTTCAACGTTTAGATACAAAAATTCGTTCAGAGTTTTACTTCCCACGTCTACTGTAAAAGAAATATCGTTATGGCGAAACATTTTCAAAATTATGTTTTTTGGATAATAATACATGACGAAAGACCCCGTCACTCATTTCGGTCGGTCAGTATGTTTGTCCGCTGATTTTTGGCCCATCCATAACTTGGAATGGAAGTAGGAAATAAGAAGAAACCCCCTACGCAATGGGTTCATTTCGGGAGAGGCTTTTCGGCTCAAGGGCGCCATATGGCCGACATAGTTTTTAGAACGTAAATTTTGTTTTACTCAAAAATGGCACGTATTTCTGAGTATTGTGATAAAATAAAATATTTTTTCCCATACTTATTTTGGCTATACTACTCATTTAAAACACATTCGTTCTTTCTGACGGCTCCTGTATATAATAAAAAAATGGAGATCTGTTAGTAATTTCGGGTATAAAATAAAATAAGCACACTGATCTCATAAAATATTCCAAGAAAAATCAAATATTTTAGGTGAATAATAATAAAAACTTATAATTTTATACTTGTGAATAAATTTCTATAAATAAAACTGTTATGGAGCAGCTGGCACAGAATTAGCGGTAAATAGGTATTGGTCATAAATTTGCATAATAGTAGGAAACAACTTATTTCAATGAAACACTTATTTCTGTTTGTATTTAACTAGAATCTAGTGGTGCCATACATCAATCAGTAGTCATGACAGTGTTGGATAATATTTCCATTTTGAAATCATAGTTGTAAAAGAATTAGATCATGTTCATTTTTAACTGAAACATTTTGAAAATTTTATCGAACCAAAAATGATATATGGACTCTTAGTTGCTTTGCCGGAATTTTCCACAATAACCTGGACTATTTATATTAATCTTTTCTTTCATCCCTATTGGAGTCGACATAGCCAAAAAAAACTCAATTTGCCCAAATCAAATGGAAGCAGTGGTGTATACTGAACCTGACTTTAGGGGCGGGGGACAGAGGTTTCCGGGGGAGTGTTTGCAAAACAATATGCAAATAATATTCAAAGACCAATATTCGAAATAGAATTAGAAAAGAAATTATAATAAATATGCCTGCAAATAGGTAGGCGTAGAAAATAAACTTATCAGTGGTGAAGGTATTCTTGGTTAAAATGGCAGAGAAATCTCAATTCTTACTTCTATTACATACATTAATGATATTTGTAATATTTTAGATTACTGTAAATTTCATATATTTGCAGATGATACATTAATATACATATCAGATGAAAATATAGACAAAGCTTCAAAAATGTTAAATTCCGACTTGGCAAAAATCGTAAATTCGTTAATAATGTAAATAAACTAAAATTGAATACTTCTAAAACAAAATAATAGGGAAATACCTAAATGAAAATACTATCACCATTAGCATAAATGGAAAAATAATCGAAAATGTTGAATCAATGAAATATTTAGGTATATAAATTGATAGTAACCTAAAGTTTGAGGATCACTACTACTACACACTACTTATTTCAAAAATTGACAAAAAAACAAATTACTTTTATAGGGCTTCTCATAGTCTTGGTACCTATTCCAAGAAAATAGTTTATAATACAATTATTCTACCGCATTTACTGTATTGTTCAACTATTTTGTTCACTGCCAATGAAGCTGTATTCTCAAAATTACAAGTCTTCCAAAATAAAGCTATGAGAATAATATTGAATAACACCAAAATAAAATCTATGTTATAAGAATTGCAGTGGTTGAACATAAAAAATTTCATATCATATTTGGTTCTTATTTTTATATTTAAAATAAAAAATCATCTTTTGCCAGAACATTTAGAACACTACATAGAATTGAATAATCATTACCACAATTATTATACAAGAGGAAATATAGATTTTCATTTACAAAATTGCAATAGTAATATAACTAGCAAGTCAATATTTCAGAAAGGATTACTTGAATTTAATAAACTAAATAATGATATAGTCTACTTGTAATTTAAAGATACGTATTTAAAATTAAAGGAATATTTCATGGACAATCAAAATTCTTAGAGATGCAATTTTTTTCTAAATATGTGTAGGTTATATATTTTTCGTTTTTTTCCGTTGACATGTAGATGCAGTTGTATATTTTCCCCTTATACAGGGTGTTTCAGTTTATTGTTGCATAACTTTAAGATTCGATATAACTTAATGCATAAAGTCTATATAAACATGGGTCGAAAAATGCGTGGCTTCCGAAATACAGGGTGTTTAAATTTACTTTTTAAAATAGTTTTTTTTAAATATTTCGAACAATATTTGATGTATAACAGTGAAAATTGGTATACAAGGGTTTTTTGGTACGACAAAACGAATCATAGTTTTACTGTAGCCGCTAGAGGGCGCTCTCTACTGTACCTGTAGTGTGTTAAAATGACCGGAAATTTTTTCTTAGTGCAATTTTTTGCTTTTTGAATAAAAAAACTGATTCTTCGCACTTTTCTGCATAAAAAAGCTCTGCAAATAAACACAAAAAAACAGAATATTAATTTGTTTAATTTTCCAATATTATTTTTAACAAATTAAATTAATTATTTACAACTAAAATGCTATTGGATAGTTAGGACAAACATACAAAATCTAAAGTAGTTGCTCGAAATGTAAACCGAATCGTTCAATACACAGTTCACATCTACGAATGATCGAACGTGGTATAGCATTATTCAAATAAGACCTTATTTCATCACATGCATTCCTGATTCTGTCTATTAGCATATCTCTTGTGGTTACGGGAGTCTGGTACACTTTTTCTTTTAGAAATCCCCACACAAAGGAATCTAATGGATTTAGGTCAGGGGATCGTGGAGGCCAGGCGACTGCTCCTCCACGGCCGATCCATCTTTCTGGATAATTTTCGTCCAGCCAGTTTCTAACTATTCTCGAATAATGAGCTGGACAACCATCAAGCTGGAACCATGCCAATCTTCTTAAATCTAACATAACATCATCCCACATATTTGCATGTTCAGCCTTTAAAAATTCCAAGAAGGTCGCAGCATTTAAACTTGCAGGCAAAAGGTAGGGTCCAAATAGTCGATTACGGTAGATACCAATCCACACGTTCACACTAATTCATGCTGAAAATTTCTTTACCGAACTGCATGCGGATTTTCATGCGACCAAATATGTTGATTTTGAAAATTTACCACTCCACGTCTAGTGAAGCGTGACTCATCGGTCCATAAAACGTTACTTAAAAACTCCCTATTATTATCAGTTCTATCAAGAATCCACAGACAAAATGTGATTCTTCGTTCTCCGTCCCCTGGCTGTAGTCCTTGCACAGGTTGCAAATAGTAAGGACGTCTATGGTCATTACTAAGAACACGGTGAACATGGCTTGCTGAAATTCCCAAGGCACCAGAAACTCTCCTAACACTTGTGGTCGGATCTCTATCAAACTCACGCAGAATCATACGGGTAAATCTGCGCTGACGAACATTTATGTTTTGATCCCTTTGGAGATTTCCAAAACCATTTTCAAATATTTTACGATGCACTCTTGCAAATACTGAGCGAGTTGGATGTCGTCTGTTTGGAAATCTTCGTGCGTATTCTCTGGCTGCTTCTGTTGCGTTTCCATTTACAAAGCCATACACAAAATGAATATCCGCTAACTCTTGATTGGAGAATAAAAATGGCATACAAATACAAAAAAAAAACAGGTAAAAGAAACTAAATGCATTCATAATTGCAAAAAAACGTTTCAGGTTTCAACAGACAACAAAACTAACTGTCAACTAATTGACGTTTAACCTTATTCTGCTTGCAATTTCAAAAATATTTGCAGGCCCGGCATACTTCTAAAAATTATCGAGATACTGACTTTTTAACGTTATTTTATAATAAATAATTGAAAATGCATCGAACCTTAAAAATCGAAATATCTCAAAAACGGCTAACTATAACGAAATCTCACAGGAGAGCTTTTTTATGCATAAAAGTGCGAAGAATCAGTTTTTTTATTCAAAAAGCAAAAAATCGCACTAAAAAAAATTTTCGGTCATTTTAACACACTACAGGTACAGTAGAGAGCGCCCTTCAGCGGCTTCAGTAAAACTATGCCCATGGTTCGTTTTGTCGTACCAAAAAAACCCTTGTATACCAATTTTCACTGTTATACATCAAATATTGTTCGGAATATTTAAAAAAAAAATATTTTAAAAAGTAAATTTAAACACCCTGTATTTCGGAAGCCACGCATTTTTCGACCCATGTTTATATAGACTTTATGCATTAATTTTAAAAGTTCTATCGAATCTTAAAGTTATGCAACAATAAACTGAAACACCCTGTATATTAGACACAATACAATATTTATAGATCCTTTCAGACTATTCGATATGGTGTGTCCCAAAAAATATTATAAAAACTATCATTTTCCGAAGAAAGCACGCAAAATTTTATTTTTGCACTAGGCGTGGGAAGTAATAGAAACGTCCACTTTTCACTTGCTGCACGAGGAAGCGTTGCTAGTGTTAGTACTTACTAAAATAGGGTAAAAAAACTCACCTATCATTAGCGTTTTGCAAACTCTTTATCTTCTGCTCATAGAGCATCTCTATTTCCTGCCGATTATTGGCCATCTGAGCTTCATATTGATCCCTAAGCTCCTGCAGAGCTTCCTGTAACTTAGCTTCATACTTCTCCGCTAGACGACCATCAATCTCGCTGATTTCTACCTGTCTTCTTGTACGGGTTTCGGTCAACTGCTGCTGGTAAATCTGCAATAAAAACATTTTCACACACATAAAATATGATTAAAAATATACTCGAATGAGAGGCTTGAATGACTCAAAATTCAAGACAGTCATTTATTATACCAAATGAAAACGAAAAAAAAAACTTGTTAATGGAGAAAAAAACGATATGTGATGTGAGGTTTTTTTATTCCAAAGCAACCTCGTCCGATTATTGAATCACCTGAGGTTAGTGGAACTGCGAAAAGCCTCATGTAGATTGTTCCCTAGGGACAAAGGAGCGGTCGTATCGTCCTAAACAAATAGCCTAGCTTTTTCTCAGCAGCTGCCGCTATTGACGAATGTTCGTGCCAGCTGAAGTCCGCGATGGACTGGACTCCGACCAGCCGAAATGAACGGCTTTTTGGCAGAACTCGGCCATCCACCGAAACCTAATAAGCGCCACTTCTTGATCGCTGCTGCCGGAAATCATTGACCAAAAACTTCGATCCAGGTAGACCAGACATCGATTACGGCCTGTTTACATATATGATATAAAAAAAATTCGTCTCCCCTTAACGTAAATATACTTGGATGAAAGAACATATGTTAGTGTGAAGTTGCTTTCAACAATCGTCGTGTTTTAACCCTGACTGATAAGTAGTGTGCCTGAGAAAGACACAGAACTATCATAGAAAACAACAAATCATCCTTGTTGGTGCTCTGCCCATGCTCAAGTGTGCCTCTGCGTGCGACAGAGTCAATCAACAATGTTCGTCATACGGATGTGTCCTTTTCTGGCTCCATTAATAGAAATTCGTATATCGAACATTATCGAGTGAAACTATAAAGACTACATAAAATTAACTTTTAGCTTTATTTTTGGTTTCAGCGCCTTTTTGGCAAGTATAGAAATATTTAAATTATTTTGAAAAATCGTGAGAATGATGTTATCGGTAAATATTCTCTTTTCGGTAAAATATCGAAAAATCCGGTTCAAGTCCATGCATAGACAATCTGAAATTTGCAATATGAATTTATATTCTAAATTCTATACATATCCGTTCATATTCGTCAATATTTCATTTGAAGCTATTATTTGTCATAAGATTTTAGCAAAAAGTAAGATAGTAAAGGCAACACCGCACCCTGCAGCCCAGTTGACAAGAACGACAAGCTGTCAAGATTAGGGATGTTTAGACCCACGAAAAGTATCGTTATGTATCGATTCTTATCGATTTAGGAAGTATCGATACTCTAAAATATTGGAATAAAATTATCGATATCCAGCGGAAGGAAACAAAGAAGAAAAGTAATCTGAAGTTAGTCACTCTTTCTGACACAGTCCGGATCGAAAGATGACAATACTCGTGAAATGTATCGATACACCCAAGTGTCGGATATAAAAATATCTATCCAAAATATCGGGTATGGGAAGCAAAAGTATCGATACTTCTAAATATAGGATCGTATCGAACATTCCTACTGTCAAGATGTATAACCCGAGGTACCGACGGAGCTATTTTGCGGCGTCATGGAAATAATTTTAAATTTTTATTTGCATTTTTCAAGTGTTGTGCAAAGATTTTGGGAAAAATTCCACGTATAGTCTTATAAAGCATAGTAGAGTATGTTTGTACAGTTAGCGGAACTTACTCCACTGGAACCAGGAGGGTGAAACGGGATATGAATGCACAATCTGGCAACCCTGTCGCACCCTTAAAAAATGGCCGCTGACAACCACTCAAGTCACCGTGTTGTCATTGAATAGCATGGAATTAAACCTTCAGAGTATATGTTTTGTGACTGGTACCAAGAGTTGACAGATCCCACACATGTGTCACTCCCTGAAATGCAATAATCAGCTGTATTCAAATAATGTCTAATATAAATATAACCTAGAATGCGTAATCGTGAAAAATGAAAAATATGGCAAATTTATAGTTTTTTTTTTGCAGGTTTTAGGTTTGCTGGTAGCTTTAAGGCATATATTTGGGAATTTTTATAATCACTGTGAATATAGTGTGGATGTTTGTTTAGTTCCTGAACACCAAAATAATATTTGACTATGGATGTTATCAAAAATCATGAATGGTCTCCCCTTAACGTAAATATACATGGATGAAAGAACATATGTTAGTGTGAAGTTGCTTTCAACAATCGTCGTGTTTTAACGCTGACTGATAAGTAGTGTGCCTGAGAAAGACACAGAACTATCATAGAAAACAACAAATCATCCTTGTTGGTGCTCTGCCCATGCTCAAGTGTGCCCCTGCGTGCGACAGAGTGAATCAACAATGTTCGACATACGGATGTGTCCTTTTCTGACTCCATTAATAGAAATTCGTATATCGAACATTATCGAGTGAAACTATAAAGACTACATAAAATTAACTTTTGACTTTATTTTTGGTTTCAGCTCTTTTTTGGCAAGTATGGAAATATTTAAATTATTTTGAAAAATCGTGGAGAATGATGTTATCGGTAAATATTCTCTTTTCGGTAAAAATATCGAAAAATCCGGTTCAAGTCCATGCATAGACAATCTGAAATTTGCAATATGAATTTATATTCTAAATTCTATGCATATCCGTTCATATTCGTCAATATTTCATTTGAAGCTTTTATTTGTCGTAAGATTTTAGCAAAAAGTAAGATAGTAAAGGCAACACCGCACCCTGCAGCCCAGTTGACAAGAACGACAAGCTGTGAAGATTAGGGATGTTTAGACCCACGAAAAGTATCGTTATGTATCGATTCTTATCGTTTTAGGAAGTATCGATACTCTAAAATATTGGAATACAATTACCTATCGATATCCAGCGGAACGAAACAAAGAAAAGTAATCTGAAGTTAGTCACTCTTTCTAACACAGTCCGGATCGAAAGATGACGATACTCGTGAAATGTATCGATACACCCAAGTTTCGTATATAAAAATATCTATCCAGAATATCGGGTATGGGAAGCAAAAGTATCGATACTTCTAAATATAGGATCGTATCGAACATCCCTAGTGTCAAGATGTATAACCCGAGGTACCGATGGAGCTATTTTGCAGCGTCATGGAAATAATTTTAAATTTTCATTTGCATTTTTTGTGGTTGTGCAACGATTTTGGGAAAAATTCCACGTTTAGTTTTATAAAGCATAGTAGAGTATATTTGTACGGTTGGCGGAACTTTCTCCACTAGAACCAGGAGGGTGAAACGGGATATTAATGCACAATCTGGCAACCCTGTCGCACCCTCAAAAAATGGCCGCTGACAACCACACAAGTCACCGTGTTGTCATTGAATAGCATGGAATTAAACCTTCAGAGTATATGTTTTGTGACTGGTACCAAGAGTTGACAGATCCCACACATGTGTCACTCCCTGAAATGCAATAATCAGCTGTATTCAAATAATGTCTAATATAAATATAACCTAGAATGTGTAATCGTGAAAAAGAAAAATATGGCAAATTTGTAGTTTTTTTGCAGGTTTTAGGTTTGCTGGTAGCTTTAAGGCATATAACGGGTGATTTTTTAAGAGGTATAAGATTTGATTTAAAAAAAAACACAAAAAATTGGAAAAAACGATTAAATCTTTATTTGAGTCGATAGAACGGTCGATATAATTTAATGTTTAAAGATTATTTCATGTAAATGTTGGCCGCGGCTCCGCTTTAGATGGGCCATGCGCAAGGTCTAATTTTGGCACACTCTCTCCGACATATCGCCCGGTATCTCACGAATAAATGCTTCAATATTGGCTTCCAGTGCGTCAATCGTTGCTGGTTTATCCCTGTAGACATTAGCCTTAACATGGCCCCACAAGAAATAGTCCAACGACGTTAAATCACACGATCTAGGCGGCCAATTGACGGGCCCCAAACGTAAGATAAACTGTTCACCGAACTCGCCTCTCAATAGGGCCATTGTTTCGTGTGCGGTGTGGCATGTGGCACCGTCTTGTTGAAACCACATGTCAGCCAAGTCCAGCTCTTCCATTTTGGGCAAAAAAAAGTTTGTTATCATCGCACGGTAGCTCGCCATTCACAGTTACGTTCCGGCCATTGTCGTCTTTGAAGAAGTACGGCCCAATGATGCCACTGGCCCATAATCCACACGAAACAGTGATTTTTTCGGGATGCATTGGTAGCTCTTGCAATGCTTCTGGCTGGTCTTCACTCCAGATGCGGCAATTTTGCTTGTTAACGTACCCATTCAACCAGAAATGAGCTTCGTCCCTGAACACAATTTTTCGATAAAAATGTGGATCTTCCTCCAACTTTGCCAGCGCCCATTCACCAAATTGGAAACGTTGTGGGAGGTCGTGTGGCATCAATTCTTGCACCAGCTGTATCTTATAAGGTTTTACACCCAAATCCTGTCGCAAAATTTTCCACGTAGTGGAGTAACAGAGGCCCAATTGCTGCGAACGGCGGCGAATCGACATTTCACGGTCATCACTAACACTGGCGGATACAGCCGCAATATTTTCTTCAGTCCTCACTCTACGTCTGCGTGTTGGTGGTTTAATGTCCAATAATGTAAACTGGGTTCGAAATTTAGTCACAAGCTTCCGAATAGCTCCCTCAGGCCGACCAAATTGTCCATAAATTGGAAGCAGCGAGCATGAATTTTGATAGTAAAATTCAATAATTTGCAAGCGTTGTTCGTTCGTAAGTCGATTCATGGTTAAATTATAGACCAAACTGAACAAGTTTGACAATGACACAAGACACGATTCACGCGTCATCTGTCAAAAACAGTGTTGCCAAAAAGATACTGGCAAAAAAATCACCCATTATTTGGGAATTTCTTAATCACTGTGAATATAGTGTGGATGTTTGTTTAGTTCCTGAACAACCAAAAAATATTTGACTATGGATGTATGGATATCAAAAATCATGAATGGTTTTGTGGGAATATCAATCGACGGTGCTATAATGGTACTGATGAACGGCAAGTAAATGAATGAATGTTTGGAAACGAGCAATATCTATGAAATTTTTTGTAGAGCCTGTCATCAAGTAGGTGCTTAATGGCTATCTGCAAGAGGTTTATAGGAAAAGAACACACGATAGGTGATGTTGAATCAGTAAAATCGCATATCAATTGAAGAAAATAATATAAACGCGAATAAACAATCGACAATATTAAATAAAAACAAGAATTTTATTAAAACTGGAGAATACCGGACTGTTGATTTGACAATCCTGGTGAAATCCGCCCTAAGTGACATATAGAATGTAACACCCAGAATTATTTATTGAATTTTGATAAAAACTTGTAAACATATTTGCTATCAAGGAAGTATACACTGATGAAATGTATTCCGAGCCGTACCTAGTCAGTGTTGCATTTTCTCTGTGATTAAGTATAAAAGATGCGCGTCTTGTGCAACGGACGCGATGCCCATTGACGAAACCAGAATGGTACGATGGCAATGTAGTACACTCGCGAAGCCGCACGAGGTAGTCACGTCTAAAAATAGAATTTTATGTTCGTTTTCGGCGGTCGAAGCACGAACCTGGTATCACATGTTCATTCGACCCCCTTAATATTTGAAAAATGTAGTCAAGCCACGCTCTGCGGTAACATGCAAAGCAGGCTGTCGATAAAACAGAACAGGAATGATTAGATTTCTATCTTAACGCGGGGTTTTGTTTTTTAGCAAACATCTCAACGCATTTTACTTTGAGTATATTAGCAGATAAGATAATGGAAGTAATTTATTACTAATACCTATAATCTAATAACGAGAAATATGCACTTTGGATATGTTTAATTTTCTCAAGGAAAACGTTTCGTTGGGCAAATATAATTTTGCTGACAATGATCAATCTGGGTTTTTATAAAGGGTATCCCAAAATTAATGCATGTTTTGAATGTTTTAAGCCTTTAGATTACTTTTTATTGGACGATAAAGTACTTAGGATAGGATTTGTTTGTTTCAGATTTATTTAGCATTAATGCTACAATGTCCATAATATCCTTATTACACAGTATATCACCAAATGTACTAAGTGACATATAAATCCGAACACCCAGTTCAAATGGTTTTATTTTAATAAAAGTTGGTGAATGTATTTATCTTACTGTAAATAACAAGTGAAAAAATGTTCAGCCTTATCAGTTGGACATTCCGGTTTTTATACTGCTTTTTTTTTAATTCACTAACGCTCTAAAAATGAATATTTCAGCCGCAGTAAAGAATCAACGTTGGTGGATTTTGGTTCTTGACATCCTTTACGATCGGTTACGATGCCTAGAGTACGGAGACCTGTACGATTTCGTCAACTTAGTGAGTTTGATAGGGGCCGTATAGTGGGACTTCGGAAAGCTGGACTTTCTTTTCGGGCAATTGCAGTTAGAGTGCAGAGAAGTATAGACACTGTGGTTAGGTGTTGTCAGGCATGGCTTCGAGAAGGCCGTACGCAAAGAGCAAGGGGCACTGGACGCCGCCGTAGAACAACAGACCGTGAAGATCGCCGCCTAAGATTATTGGCCTTAAGGGACCGTTTCTCCATTACCAGGTCCATTGCAAATGAATGGTTTGCAGAACACGGAAGACCTATTGGCATGCGAAGTGTTTACCGACGAATGAGAAGTTTTGGCTTGTTTTCATACCGGCCACACTGGGTCCTCCCTTTAACTCGAGAACACCGACGTAATCGCCTTGAGTGGTGCAGACAACGGTCACTCTGGGATCAGGAATGGAACAGTATTGTCTTTAGTGACGAGTCTCGATTTTGTTTAGGCATGCACGATGGTCGTGCCAGGGTTAGAAGGCGACGTGGTGAAAGGAGGAATCCACAGTTTTTTGTTGAAAGACATGTTCATCACACTGTTGGAGTTATGGTTTGGGGTGCTATAGCTTATGGATCCAGGTCACCTTTAATCTCCATCAGAGGGAACATGAACGCGCAGCGTTATATCCACGAAGTTCTAGAACCCCATCTTTTACCCTATCTTGACACCCTGGAAGATCCAACTTTACAACAAGATAATGCCCGACCACATGTTGCAAGAGTCACAATAGACTTCTTTCAACATAATGATGTCACATTGTTAGCATGGCCACCAAGATCTCCCGACTTATCCCCAATTGAGCACGTGTGGGATATGATGGGTAGGAGATTGCTCAATTTGCAACGTCCTCCTCAGACTCTAGAAGCACTTCGAGAGGAGTTGGTGGTTGCCTGGAATGAGATACGACAGGAGGACATTGACCACCTGATCAGAAGTATGCCTAGGTGCGTTGGAGAATGCGTAGCACATCAGGGTGCATCCACACATTATTAAAGGTCAAAGGGCTTTAAAGCAGTGCAATCATTTTGAAATTTTTATCATTTACTTATTATGCTTCATTAAGTACTTATACAAAATTTTATTAAAATAGAACCATTTAAACTGGGTGTTCGGATTTATATGTCACTTAGAATTTATTATGTCTTCAAGACTACATATTCTTATACAAAATTTCACTACTATGAATTCTGGTTTTTCATGAGATATTTTTCAATTTCCCTTTGAACATTTTCAAACTGACACACATCTTGATATCATTACTTAATTTATTAAATACGTACAATCCCTTTTGAAATACTTACTTGCTCTCTATATTGCTACTGCAGTTTTGTAAATCAAAGTCTATACTTCTTCTAGTACAATAATTGTGGCAATACAATAAAATTTTCTAAGTGATTTGGTAGAAGATGATTTTTTAACTTGAATATGAAAATGAACACCAAGTAGGCTATGAAATTTTCATCAATGTAGTTCCTTCAGCATAAAATTTATTCTAGTATATTTATTTTTATTTAAGATGATTCTCATAGCTTTATTTTGTAATATTTGTAATTTTGAAATGCACGGGTGGTTTATTAAATCATGCGATCTAGGGGGGCAGTTCTGATCACCGAAACGGGAAAGTACACGACCAGGAAATGTCTCATGCAGTAAATGAATTCTGTCACTGACTGTATGGCACCGTCTTGTTGAAACCACATATTGGACACATCCATAGCATCCAATTTCGGCAGAAAGAACTGTGTTATGATGTCGCGATATGGAGCACCATTAACAGTTAATGCTTCACCAGCCTCATTTTGAAAAAAGTATGGTCCAATGATGCTTAAAGGCAGCGTCGCCAACCCCATCCGAGAGAAAAACTGTATATGAGCTTGAAAAAAACTGTAGATATCTGTAGAATATTATTTAAAAAAACTGTAAATCAACAGCCTTCCATTTACAGTATCTATCGCGAACCAAGGTCAATTGTGCATTGCTTAAGCAAATTCTTTTTCAGCCGTTGTGGTTCTGTTTGGCCTTGAGTGACGTAAAAATTGCAGAATTTCCATTCAAATTTTTCCAAATTCACTCAAGGCCAAATATGTATGTTACTTAGCACTTACTAATACTTCTGACTTAACTTGAATCAAGATCTTTCGGGTCTCGGAGCCCATGTTGCCTATTTTACTTTTCTTCTCTCATAATGTTACAGACCGAAAAATACGCGAAGTTATTGGATATATCAATAATAACAAGCGGAGCACAGAACGTTCCCACTTCTGACAGAGTCTATCCACTTGACATGATATAAACAAAGCAAATGCCTTCGAATAAGCAAGCCATTATTGTTAATCCATATTTATTACCTCCTCACGGGCGGAGTAGTCGATAAAAATAAAGATATTCTTTAACCGATTCTAAGACCAGGATAGAGAAATGTAACTTTATTTTTGATCGCCATGCCTTGCACTTGAGTTCATCTCAGCGCTCCTCACATTCCATAAAAAGCATATCGGAACGCACTAAACGGCATTTTTAACACGAGTGTGCTTGTCCTATTGGCCTAGTTTGATCTTCGCCTTATAAGTAGGTAGTAGACAACCTTCGTCATCGTTGACCTCATCTTTTCAACGTTGCTGCGGCACTGACGATAAATCAAAGCCAAGGATGCAGGCAATTGATCCCCGCAGGTTGACATTACGTTTCGCATGCATACTAATGTATTGTATACATACATACATTGGCAGTAAGGATTTCTGTTTATTTTACTCCCACGAGCAACGATGTAAACGGAAACATTGGATCACCCACTGAGGGATAGCAATATACCAGGTGTGTTATTGGAAATTTGGGATATACTTTAAAAGTATAAGTCACAATGATACAGATTGTAGACATTCGACTGCCGTGCTCACAGAATATTAGTTTTTCAATAAAAATTAGTCCAAGGTTTCTAACACAATCACTAAACTTTAAAATTCTGTTTTTGGTGGGAGATTTCCATATTTCTTGTGAGGCAGAGGTATAAACAGGAAATGATACGGTACGTGGCATAGGGAAAACAGGGTATGTTATATCTGAAGTCACTTGAAATAGCATAAAAACCTTTGGTCGGCGCGTCCTTTGTAATTTCATGACGTATCATAGGCGTGCGGTGATTTATTTAGAACGATAATAATAATGTTTTTATATCACAATAAATGGATTTTACTATCTTCTTATTTTTTTGATTTGGGATAAAAAATACTTATATTGGGAGTTTAATTTATGTTGACTGAAAGTTAAGAAATGGAAAAACTACAGAATTTCAACGTTTGACATAGGCAAATATTTACATAGCAGGTAGGTATATAAAAAGGTATATAAAGACTTACATTATAGGTATTTATATATCATCTTCGCCTTCGGAGCTGTCGCTAGAGTCATCTTGTAGAGGAATTACAACGGGATTTACAGGAGGCAAAATACAATATTCATTTTCTTTTTCAATAATATGCCTAGAACACTGCTTCCACAGGTCTGTGGCAGCAATATGAGATACTGCATCTCTTATTGTGGCCAATAGCGATTCACTTAATTGAGGGGTCTGATTATGTTTTCTTACTTTTTTTTTTAAAGCAGTCCGGACCAACTCAATCGGGTTAAAAATGCAGTAATAGGGAGGTAGACGTAATACTTCATGGCCATTTTGCTGAAGCAGATTGTCAACAACATACTCTTTTTCAAATTTTTGTCTTTTAATAAGATCCAATAATATGGCTTTGGTTGATTTTTGTGGTATTTCCATTCCCTTATCCTTCATAAAATCAATAATGTCTTGTTTTTTTGTGCCTGTATTCGGAATTTTGTTTTTCTGTCGGGAATGGTATGGCGCATTGTCCATAATAATCACTGAATTTGGGGAAATGTTTGGTATTAACTGCTGCTCTATCCACTTTTCAAATATGTCGGAGGTCATGTCCTCATGATAGTCGGCACATGATTCTTTGATATTTTTGGCAGATAACAGCAAGGCATTAGGTATAAAGCCATTTTCACTGCCAGCATGGAGAATAATGATTCGTTTTCCACGGTTGCATGGAGCATTTAAAATGCACTTGTTGCTGTCGTCAACCCAGCCGTACTGCACAACATCATGGGTATCATACCACGTTTCATCCAGGTAAATCAGATTTCTTTTCTGCTCTCTATAGATTTTAACTTTGTGCAAAAATTCTTGTCGCATTTCAACGATTCGAGACGACTCCATAATCACCATTCTTTTATCTAATTTTTTGTATTGAAAACCACACAGTTTTACAATACAGTGCAGTGAGTCTAAGCATTTGTAATTATAAAAATCTTCAGGATAATCTTTTAATTTATCCCGTATCATTTCCAACGTGGGCACCAAATTTTCTTTATAAAATCCGTATATTATACGACGAATATCTTCCTGAAAACCCACGTCTATTCTTTTTAATTTTTGCCCTATGCGCTTTCTGTAGAAGGAATGGTTGACTACATCTCCCCTTTTTATAACCCGATAAATGGTAGACCGACTGATTTTTGTCAGGATACAAATTCTGTTTAAAATTTGATTTTGCGAGGAATCTGGATTTTCGTTTTTCAGACAATCATACATATTTAGGATTACTCTTTGGGTCTGTTCCTCTAAATCTTTATGAAAGAATTCTGCCTGCACAGGTTCATCAACCATCTCCTCGTGGCTTGGAGCATTTTTCCAAGGTCTCCAAAGAGCCATATTTAGGACACACAAGAACAAGCAACACAACAATTAAATCAACAAGTAAACTGAGTATTCAAAAGTCAAAAACACACAAACTAATAAAATCTATGAAAAAACACGGACAGAATAAAGAAAACACGTTTAAACTGTTTCAATTTTCAGTAGCCACCTGCACTTGTTCGGAGCTCTGAAATACACGCTTTCTCATTGGCTATGTCCACGCATAGGCGTGCTTTACTCCACGTGGACCGGTGAAACTGCCTTTGATCTTATACGGGGGATATTTGCTGCGAAATTTGTCGATTTTTGCAGCAACAGAGCGTGTTAAATATAGATATATAAAACGCACCCGGTATTTCTCAGTGTTTCAAGTGACTTCAGATAAAGTACACAGTGAAACTGGTTGAACTTACAGCATGCTGTACATTAAAACCTCTTGATTAAAAATCACGGAGTTTGATACTGGACATTTTTTAAGCTAACTAATGTCAAAGTTGAAATAGAGGTGTCTGCCATCGTGTTTGCCTGAGCAGTCTACTAGCTGATAGGACACATCAAATTTAAGAAAAAGTCTGTATGACCCCATACAGACTGATTCGGAATAATGACTATACGTATTTCTGGAACATTGAGTACGTTCAAAAATAACAAAAAAATTCACATGAGCATGGGTCGTACCAAGATCAGAATGTTGGAGTCTTAGTTCATAATTAAAAAAATATGTCCTGATGGATGAAGATGTATCAACCAAAAACAATACACGTTCCTAGTTCAAACTAAATCGTAAGTAGGAGTACAGAGTCTTTTATCCTATAGAGGAAACAATGATAAATACACGGTGGCCAATATACAGGGTGGCGCATCGAAAACGAAACAGACGCATTTACTGGCAGCTCAGTTTTTTTTTGGAAGAACGCTCAGTTCCGTCGATTTTGTTTTCGAGGAAGACACAAGTTTGGCAAAAAATCAGGTTAACACGTGCAGCCCCCTGGGCGGGGGTGACACCAACCCTAAAATCTTAAATGGAAAGGGGGGTCGAGTGATACCTTATGTTAAAGGTCTTTCAATTCCCTTTATAATGATATAAAATTAATGTACTTCAGTTCAGTAGTTTTGAAGATTTATTGATTTGAAGCTTAAATAAAACTAATACATCATCATTAGTGGAGATCAATACATTTCGCAGCAAAGTAATTTAAAAATGAAGAATGAACTGATCCGTTAGGCAAGTAAATGTTGAAAATGGCCACCATGACTCTCCATGCAATAATAAAGATTTTGGTCAAACGTTGCCGCACATTTTGCAATATTTGAAGGCACTCATTCACAATTCTTTGTCGCAGGTCTTCTAATGATGTTGGCTGAGTAGCATAGATTTTGCTTTTTAAATGACCCCACATAAAGAAATCCAAAGGTGATAAATCTGGCGATCTTGGGGGCCATTCAATGGCACCTCTTCTACCAATCCATCGATCTGGAAACGTCTGATCTAAATATTGTCGAACACGTAATGCGTAATGTGGTAGGGCACCATCCTGTTGGAACATCAACCTATTCGCAATGTACCGCCGATCATTCTGATTTTCAATTATGGCTGTTAATGCAGGATCTATGGCGTCTTCCAGTAATTCCAAATACATTTCACCGGTCAAATTTCCAGGTAAGAAAAAAGGACCAACTAAATGATCGCCAAAAATACCAGCCCAAACATTTAATTTTTGTGGCTGCTGTGTATGAACCTCATGATAAATTCTGGGACTAGAATCGGACCAATATCGGCAGTTATGACGATTTACTACGCCATTTAAGGAAAAGGACAATTCGTCGGAAAAGCAAGTGTTGAATAGAAAATGTTCATCGTTTATAATTCGTTCACTCATATCTTCACAAAATTGTAATTGCCTATCAAAATCGTCTTCATTGAGTTCTTGTACCAGGTGAATTTTATATAGTTTTGCTACCCCACAAAATGTGCTAGACATTATTCTGTCCCTAAAATCTAATGCAGCAGGTTCGGATGGTATAACAGTCTCAATGCTTAAGCATTGCTTGCCTCGAGTACTACTACCATTGACGCATTTATTGAACTGTTGCCTGGAGGCTGGGTATTTTCCTGATGCTTGGAAACTATCTCTTGTCAAGCCCTTGCCTAAATGTAAAAATCCAAAATGTCTCTCAGACTCAAGACCTATAACTTTGATTCCTGTTATATCGAAGATATTGGAGAAATTGATTAAACATCAGGTTTATCATTATTTCTCTAATAATGATTTCTTTCCCAAGTGTCAATCTGGTTTCCGCAGTGCTTTTAGTACAACTACAGCTTTAGCAAGGGTTTTAGATGACATCATTGCTTCGCTTGATAAGGGAGATGCTTCAGTACTTGTATCATTAGATTATTCTAAGGCGTTCGATAAAATAGATCATGAGCTTTTATGTGCTGAATTGAAGTTTTTTGGTTTTTCAGACATACCTCTCATGTTTTTTATAACATATCTTTCAAATCGTAAACAAGTAGTAGAGATAGACAACACTATATCTAGTCCGATTGATATAACATCAGGTGTCCCTCAGGGTTCAGTTTTAGGGCCCTTGTTGTACTTAATTTATACTATAGACTTGGGTAGCTCTGTGAAAAACTCTTCTGTGATGTGCTATGCCGATGATACACAGATATATAAGAGCTTTAATAGTAACACTTTACATACTTCAATCAATGAGCTTAATGATGATTTGGAGGCAATAGTAGGATACTCAAATGGTAACAATCTTAAGCTCAATAAAGATAAGTGCTCAGTGATGCTTTTTTGTCCTGCTGTCAAACGTAACACTATATTGAATTCTCTTGATGTAAAAATCGACAAGGAGCGTCTAGCTGTCGTAAATACTACAAAAAATTTAGGGTTGATTATTGATTATACTTTACGGTTTAAGGAGCATGTTTCGTCTATCTTAAAAAAATGTTATGCAACTTTGAAGTGTTTTTATGTCAATCGCTCTATTTTGAATTTTAAAGTTAGAAAAAAGTTATGTGAGGCTATTATATTTCCAAGCTTATTTTACTGTGTTCTATCATTGTCTTGATTCTATCACAAAAGCAAGACTCCAAAAACTCCAAAATACTTGTTGTCGATTTGCATTTAATATCAAGAAGTATGATCATGTTTCCTTAAAGAGATTTCAGCTTGGTTGGATATGTATAGAAAATGCTTGCAAGTACCATATAGCAGTGTTTACACATAAGATCATATCTTCTCGATCCCCCTTGTATCTTTATGAGAAATTTGTTTTCAGACGAAATAACTCAGACATTGATTTCAGACACAAAAAAAGACTAGAGATCCCTATGTATAAAACAACTTTATTTCGTAGTTCATACACTTACAATGCTATCCTGATTTATAACGAATTAGATGACAATATAAAGGATTGGCCAGTAAACAGATTTCGTAAGCATGTGAAACAGATTTATTTGTCATTGTAGTAATTGTGGAAAAGTTAGTTTTTAATTCTTATATTTTATTTTATTTTTACGTAATATATGTGTGTATATATTATGTATGTCAGGAAGCTATCAAGCTCATTGTTTTGAAGCGTCTTTTGCTGCTTGTCAAAGTTTCCTTTGATTAAGTATTTCAATTTATTATTTGGGTAGGTTAAGTAGAGTAGCCAAGAGCTAGACTTCGCCTACGTAGAGATCACATTATGTTGTAGTTTATATTATAATGTGCCTAATAAAGACATTTTATTATTATTATTATTATTATACGGATGAAAACTATGGATCTTTAGAATCCGTTGGACATTACATCGACTAACACCACACACAGTCTCCAATTTGCGGGTACTTAACGTCGGATCTACATAAACTTGCCCTAAAACCCCCACTTCTATTGCTTCGTTCCTTATGGGATTTTCAATGTTGCGTTTTTTATTGGCGACTGACCCACTTTCCGGAAATTTAGCTACAAGTTCTAGAACATATTTTCGATGCACGTTACTGTTCTCATTCTTCTATTAGCGCACTGATTATTTCCGAAAAATATTTCGATAATTTCAACTCTTTCTGCTGTGGAATATACCGTGGTTAATTTATGTAATGAAGCGTTACAAGTTATTTTAGCAACAAAGTTTGGTCAAATCAATCGCAAACTATGTACTAAATTCCTATTTAAAATAAGTACAGATATTTCCTTATCTTTCTTCAAGAAATAACTTTTTTGTCACAAAAAACGCCTCCAATAGCTATTTTCAACAACAAAATGATAAACAAACCATGGGCGTAGTGAAGAAAAGCATTTACTTATTAAGTAAATTCTTTTAGTCAAATTTCTTCTGAAAGTAGTACAAACTAATCTGATGTACCTATTAAAGTCTACTTTAAGCTTTAAATCAATAAATCTTCAAAACTACTGAACTGAAGTACATTAATTTTATATCATTATAAAGGGAATTGAAAGACCTTTAAAATAAGGTATCACTCGACCCCCCTTTCCATTTTTATCCCACAACGAAATAATGTTCCCAGTGTCAACATCATTCGTCAGTTGGTGAAGTTAGACTTGCCAAGGTCGTACTCCGGAAAATATCGAAAGAGTTCGTGAAAGTGTAGTGGAGCGCCCTGAGACGTCTACCAGACATCGTTCTAAAGAACTGGGTATTCGTCGCACGTCATTAAGCACTATTTTACAATTTAACCTGCAAAACATGTGGTACCACAGGACGGAGCAACTTGTCACACGGCTAGTGAAACAATGAATCTTTTGCGAACAATATTTCCGAAGCGTTTAATTTCTCGATTTGGTGATAGCAACTGGCCACCACGGTCACCGGATTCAACGGCTCCTGACTTTTTTATGGGGATTTTTGAAAAACAGGGTTTATGCCACCAAACCAAATACTGTAGAACTGAAGAACAATATTACGGAAGCGATTAAAGGTATTCCTCCCGAAACCTATCAAAAAGTGATTGAAAATGTAAGGGGGTCCAGGTTGCTTGGCTTCTAGAGGGGGACATTTGTCTGATATTATTTTTCATACATAATTTCTAACTTTCAATAAAAGATTGCGATTTTATTTCATTTTACAAATATTCAAGACACAAACCAGTCAGTTACATATCGGCCACCCTGTACTTTGGACGCCACCAACTTTTACACCACGAAAACATAATTTTAACATTTTTAGCTTTCCTAGTACAATCATTGCTCTATTACATTTTGTTACCAACATCCATAATGTATTGCATAATTCTTTTTATAAATAAAAATTAAATCATAGCCTAATTCCAAACCAATACGAAATAATGATAATGTGTAGATTGACTATCTAACGTTATATACAAATAAAAACAGAAATTAGAATGATGTAAAACATTTATATTTATAAATGAATCATTATGACGTCATTATACAAAATTGTCACAAAGTTCACACTACCAAGGCCCGGGTGCGCGAAAAACATGGTTTTGTTTATTCACGAGTTTACAAATTATTTAACAATGTTTGATTATCTACGTAATGTAGTCAATGGAACGATAGTATGTAGACGCCGAAAGCGTTGATAGAGACAGAAGAAAGCTAGAGTGGTATTTAAAATACGGAAGCAGGCTAATTAGTTTTTAAGTAGAAGTCTGGAGACGACTCGGGGGGCTCTGGAGAAATGGCTATTTAACTACGGGGTCTGATCGCAGAATTCACTGAAATTTCAGTATAAGTATATTCATAACCTTTGCTTGAACTCTATAACATCGAAACATAAAAGATAAGCAACAAAGTTTGATAAAATTAAATTCGAGGCAAATTAGAAATTTAGTTCGTGTAAGGTGGTTTTCGGTCCTGAAAAAAATTCGGTTAGTCACATCTATGAAACATTTCTGCATTTAAATATTTCATCATATATACAGTATGAATTTTTAGTCCTGGCTCGGTCGATAACTCCTATATTTAGCATGGTATTTAAAAAAGTTAAATACAAAAACTGTAGCCAATAATGGTTTGGAAAATATTTTTCGAGCAATTCGATATAACATATAACTTCCGACTTCAGTTGGCCCACTTCAAGATTTATACCAAAATATGCCTTTATAAACTAAACATGACGAAACTATTTACTTCACGCATCCATTCTATCTTGGGTGTAAATATAGTAAGTGACATATAAATCCGAACACCCAGTTTAAATGGTTTTATTTTAATAAAAGTTGGTGTATGTATTTATCTTACTGTAAATAACAAGTGAAAAAATTTTCAGCCTTATCAGTTGGACATTCCGGATTTTATACTGCTTTTTTTTAATTCACTAACGCTCTAAAAATGAATATTTCAGCCGCAGTAAAGAATCAACGTTGGCGGATTTTGATTCTTGCCATCCTTTACGATCGGTTACGATGCCTAGAGTACGGACACCTGTACGATTTCGTCAACTTAGTGAGTTTGATAGGGATAGTGGGACTTCGGGAAGCTGGACTTTCTTTTCGGGCAATTGCAGTTAGAGTGCAAAGAAGTGTAGACACTGTGGTTAGGTGTTGTCAGGCATGGCTTCGAGAAGGCCGTACGCAAAGAGCAAGAGGCACTGGACGCCGCCGTAGAACAACAGACCGTGAAGATCGCCGCCTAAGATTATTGGCCTTAAGGGACCGTTTCTCCACTACCAGGTCCACTGCAAATGAATGGTTTGCAGAACACGGAAGACCTATTGGCACGCGAAGTGTTTACCGACGAATGAGAAGTTTTGGCTTGTTTTCATACCGGCCACACTGGGTCCTCCCTTTAACTCGAGAACACCGACGTAATCGCCTTGAGTGGTGCAGACAACGGTCACTCTGGGATCAGGAATGGAACAGTATTGTCTTTAGTGACGAGTCTCGATTTTGTTTAGGCATGCACGATGGTCGTGCCAGGGTTAGAAGGCGACGTGGTGAAAGGAGGAATCCACAGTTTTTTTTGAAAGACATGTTCATCACACTGTTGGAGTTATGGTTTGGGGTGCTATAGCTTATGGTTCCAGGTCACCTTTAATCTTCATCAGAGGTAACATGAACACGCAGCGTTATATCCACGAAGTTCTAGAACCCCATCTTTTACCCTATATTGACACCCTGGCAGATCCAACTTTCCAACAAGATAATGCCCGCCCACAATAGACTTCTTTCAACATAATGATGTCACATTGTTGTCATGGCCACCAAGATCTCCCGACTTATCCCCAATTGAGCACGTGTGGGATATGATGGGTAGGAGATTGCTCAATTTGCAACGTCATCCTCAGACTCTAGAAGCACTTCGAGAGGAGTTGGTGGTTGCCTGGAATGAGATACCACAGGAGGACATTGACCACCTGATCAGAAGCATGCCTAGGCGCGTTGGAGAATGCGTAGCACATCAGGGTGCATCCACACATTATTAAAGGTCAAAGGGCTTTAAAGCAGTGGAATCATTTTGAAATTTTTATCATTTACTTATTATGCTTCATTAGGTACTTATACAAAATTTTATTAAAATAAAACCATTTAAACTGGGTGTTCGGATTTATATGTCACTTAGTATACACTATATTTGACACAGTCCCGCCGAGTCAATTATAAGCGGGTTGCACTTTATTTCTTTTTCCGTTGTTGATCACTCTGTACAAACTGTTCAAAAAACGAAAATGTAAATAAACTGGTGGGCAATTGTTTTGCAACACTGAAAATTTTATCCAAATTCAAATCTTGATATTTTCGGAACAGAAAGAGATATCCAGTTGCTTTATCCTGGAGGTTCTTGGACAACTCTTTCAGAACACGTACATGGTTCGATCGGTATATTCCTATCATTTATCGACTTATACAGAGTGAGCAAATGAAGTCAGGTTTTGGACTATCCTAAAAGAAGCAATTTCTCAAATTCTTCGAAAGAAAAAGAAAAATTAGCATATTCAGAAGAATCATCCCTTGAATGTATGTCTCACTCCGTATTCCAGCTTTTCCACACGCGCATTGGTCATTCCACCACTTTTCTATTTCCATACTGTTTGCGGTACCGATAACGTCACGGCAGAAAATATCTCAATGGCATTCCTATTACGATCAATAACAAAAAGAACGGGAAAATTCACGACAAGAGGGAGATACATATGTATGACGCTCGGGGTAAGCTTTTCTAATCTAATGTTCAGCAGACACGCGTATGCCGGCATTTGGGTCAATAGGTCAGGCAAACGTACAGGCGTTTTAAAGGATGTCCCATAATTAAGGCAAGATTTGATTTGCCGCCATGTTTCCAGTAAATTGTAGGCAGCCCTGACAAAAGAACAATTAGACAGCTGAGAGGTTGGGGTTAGTAAAAATGGAGCGTTATACTATATAACAACGTGTTTATACAGGGTGTCCGCAAAGTTGGGGTTTTCCTTTACACAACGTGTAGATCTTGAAAACATAAGCAATTTTTCTTAGTACCATATACACCAATGTCTTAAGGGAACCGAGATAAAGGGCTCTGCAACATCAAAAATATCTGAATACCGTCCTGTAGCCGCGACCCGCGACATCCCCGAGTGGTACTAGGACACCAGCTCAACCCGACGACAGAACTGGGTCGGGGTCAGTGTGTCAGGTCAGTATGCAACCTTCAACCGACGGTTACGGTCACGCGTGTAGAGGTAAACGAACCCGTATAATCGATTGCGTTTCAAAAAACAACAAGCACTAGAGACGTGGCTAGAGAAGTGCAAGTATCAAAAACTAAAGTGTGGCAAACGCTGCGTGAAGAGGGGCTGTATCCGTTTCACGTCCAACGTGTACAAGCCCTTCAACCTGACGATTTTCCAGCAAGAGTGCGGTTTTGTGAGTGGTTGTTGCATCAACATGACAATAATCCGGACTTTTTGAAGTGCATATTGGTGACAGACGAATCTACGTTCACGCGTAATGGGGTGAATAACTTTCGCAACACTCATGTTTGGTCAGCAGAAAATCCGCACGCTGATCAGCTGATTTCATTTTCTGTTGGAGCGGTATGATTTCGGGCAGAGACGTACTTAGCCCTTCTCGTCAACTGGAGAGTGAGTACTTTTTCCTTTATTTTTTTTTCACTTGGTCGCCCTCGTTTCACTACACATTACTTTTGTTATTTCAAGGGTAGTTGTTTCTGAAAAGGAATACCCCAACTTTCCGGACACCCTGTATAGTCACTATGTATCCGAAAAAAACAAGTTGAAAAAAAATATTTTGTCATATTGTAACACTTCTAATGTCACTGAGTATAAATGTGCGAATAACACGAGAAAAATGAAAAAAAAAATCATGAGAAACTGATCACATCTAAACTATTCGCTCTAGTTGGCAAATTATTCGACGAGACAAAACCAACAAATGCATATATTCTAGTCATTGGGATTTAAAATGTTCATCCTATGGAAAAAAATAAAATTAAATGGAATATCAAAGCCGACGTCACTTTGTATCCTAATAAATGATTGCACACATAAAGAGATGGTACAGCCGGTGATAAATTAACATTAGATATAAGGGGTGACATCACCAGGCTCTATTTAATAAGATCTAACTGACAAAACTACTGCATTTTTGTATCTTGTCACTTCCTACCCCTATCCCTAAAGTATATAGACAAATATGAATATTTACCTAAATACCTTTAGAAAACGAATTCATACTTCATTGCTCCATAAACAAATGCGTTATTAGTAGAAAAACTAAATTCCTTGTTTTTACCTTATTTGCAATGAACACAATACAAGTCTGGATATAAGCACTTTTTTATGAGGGAAAAAATATGTAGACAAATTCTTTTCAAAATTAGTTTAGTACATTTTCGTGTCAGAAGAGGAATAGTTTGTGTTCATCAAGTATTGTGGAATAAGTTGAGTGATTTTAAGACCATACCGCGTGGTCCAAAAATTTCTTTCGATGTGAAAACTAAGATCATTGAGTTATACAAAGATGGTCAACGTCAAGTCGACATTGCCAAAAATTTGAAGCTGAAGCGTAAAGCAGTTTGGGCAATATTGAACAAAAAGGTATCTTGGAAGCCTCTAAGGGCAGTGGCCTAGAAAACTAAATGCTAATAATAATAAATAAAAGTAATTTCATCCAAAGATCCGTTTAAAACCCCAAGACAAATAAAAGCCGAAATCGACACAAATTCTTTCTGGATGAAAAAATACCAGTTCTCAAATGGCCTTCACAGTCTCCAGATATAAACCCCATTGAAAATCAATGGGAATACTTAGATGAGCAAATACGAGATAAACATTATTCAAACGAGGATGAACGTTTTGCCGCTTTAGAGCAAAAGTGGAGACAGATTGATGAATCTTACATCAAGAAACTTTTACAATCTATGCGGAGACGATGCCAGGCGGTGATTGATAATAATGGTTATGCTACAAAATATTAACACAAACATGGTTGGTTTTCTATAATTCAAGGAACTTTGCTTCTTGTTTCTATAATTGTTTTGCTTTGTCTATATATGTTTGTCCTTCATAGTTCCAGTTTTTCTCAATTAATTTTTTATTGAAGGGAGTCTAATGAATTTATTTATGTATAAGTGAGTATTATGCTTCAACGAATTATGTATACAAGTTGGTGTATTAATAAAACAAGTTAAACAAGAAATACATCACAATATTAGTTTGTCTATATACTTTTGTCCATTACTGTATGTTTACAGATATTAACTAAAGCAAAGTAATGTTACTAATATATGAAATATAATCCTGCTTTACCCTGTTCCCTGTTCGTAGATTCAGAAATAACAATAAAAAATGTATTGACGCCACCCATTTATTTTTTCAAAAACAGCCTGTTCTGCTATTTTGTGGAGTTTGTGCATACATGATATTAAAAATATCACAACTGTACTATTTTTTGCCCGTCGCACTAACTCGGTCATGTTTTGAACAAAAAAAAGCAAGTATCATGTATTTTTATAAGCGTCGAGACACGGTCGTGATTGTTGGAAGTAGGTTACCCGGTAGGTAAGATCTGTTGTAGTAAATTCTTGGTAAATAATTATTTATACTCTACACCGGCATATTTACAATTCGCTATTCATTACTGAGAACAGAGGCATGCGGTGATTTCTGCAACGAAATATCTACTCAAAAGCCGGATAATCGTTACTGTTCGCACTTGATGATTCACTGATGTAATCGCACTCAACAACAGTTTAGAATCCCACACAAATGCCAAGGAAGCATCGCGATAATTTCACAAATGTAGTATGTGACGTCATTATTTGCTTACTGTTCTCTATTTGAAGACGAAATGTTGCTACACTTTTTTATTTTGTTATAAAAGACTGTAATCTCATTTAAAGGATAATATTTGGAAAACCATAATAAAACAACCGAGAAGATTACCCGCCTGACTTTATCCTCCCATCCTAACCGTCTCGAACTTCGTACATCCACAACTGGCCAATACGACCACTACGTAGTCCCTAGGGTATCGAGATTGTTGAACAATCTACGTAAGGGGGCTTTTCCCAGTTCTACTCTTTTTAAGCCGTATAAAAATCGAATTAACAAAGTTTTTTCAAACTACTCATAGCAGCCGCGGTGCCCTGGCATTTAGGCCTTGCCCGCGCGGCTGCTTTGGTGTAAACAAACGTTGAGTGTTGTTGCAAGAGTGGAGCACCTAGGCACCTACACTTCCGACGATGCTTGAGTTGTGTAAATGTGATTCGTATCTCTGCGACCCTGACCAAGGCCATATGAAGGTTGATTCTCACTATACATTCCGTTTCCATTCCATATCAGTTTCGTAAACGTTCCGTACAATGTGATTGTATACACACTATACCTTACAGATAATGTGCATACACACGCAATAGCTTGCTTTAAGCGAAGGCGAATATTTAATTTCAATAATTTACGGAATGGAAACGGAATGTATAGTGAGAATCAACCTTGAAGTGGATAGTAAACACTAAAATTTGTCTATACCAACGCAACATGATACGCCAATGGTGCTTTTTATTATCATGATCATGGATTTTATCTGTTCCATGTAATGGATATAAAAAGCAACGTTACCTCATCTGACGTCATATAACCTTAAAATCAAACGCTGGGTGGTCATTTACATAGACGCGACATTCGCTCTCTATCATATTTTCGATTTAAGCTAATTTCACTCTCTGTCGCCCGAATTGTAGGACAACAGAAAACATGCCGTCGTAGCCATGATCCATTTGGCCCCGACTCCGAAACGGATGTTTTATTTATAATTTTTGTTTGATTTGCACATAACCAGTCAAAGCGCCGAGATGAAAACAGTGACTTTAGCGCAGTCTCTGTAGGCAATGGAGAGGAAAATCAAATCCGCATCAAGGAAAAATTACAACTCGGTTTCATAACATACAGACTGTAACGAAAGTTTTGAACGCATCAAATATCTGACGAATGACTCGTCTAATTTTTTTTTAAATTGGTAGGTTTCGGTTCTAAACGAGGTCGGATACGTTGATAATACCCGCGATGTTGCCAAATTTACAGTTTTTCAGAAACTGATAGCAACTTTTGTCTTTCTTAGGGAATGTATACATTCTATTCGATATTTATATTCTGCGAGAAATTCGTAGTTTCATGAGAAAAAGAAAAATTAGAACTTTCAGAAGAATCATCCCTTGAATGTATATTCCACTCTGTATTCCAGCTTTTCCACACGTGCATTGGTCATTCCAGCATTTTTCTATTTCCATACTGTTTGCGGTACCGATAACGTCACGGCAGGAAATATCTCATGGCATTCCTATTACGATCAATAACAAAAAAAACGGGTACATTCACGTCAAGAGGGAGATATGTATGTCCTTCAGGGTAAGCTTAAAAAACGGGCCGATTATTTTTTGACCGATGATACCGGCCCAAACATTAATATTTTGTGGATATTGTGTATGATGTTCCCATACCCAATGAGGATTTCCCCTTGCCCAGTAGCAGCAGTTATGGTGATTAAGAGTTCTATTCAAAGAAAAACTTGACTAATCCAATAACATTATTTCGTACAAAAAATGTGCATTTCTACTATGTCCATCATGGTCTGTACCACTTTTAAAAAAAAATTGATCAGTGATTCGTCAGATATTCGATGCGCTCCAAACTTTTGTTACAGTCTGTATGTTGCTGTCAATTGCAAAATCGGCATTCATACTATGATAACTGCATGATTACTGACTAGGTGGTAGAGTGCTGGTGCTGCCACTGTATGAGCTCAGTAATTAAGGGTTGAATGTGAGATCAGCTGCTATCAAAAGTAGCTGAAACATCGGTAATGTCTAACGCCTGAAATGTGAAATTTTAATGCTAAAATGACAGGCCTATTTCTGTCATGAATTCAAGGTTAATATTGATCTCTATCATTTTATAATTTTGGAGACCTATTTATAAGTGTGACAGTGTGCTAAATAGTTTATCAAATAAAGTTCAACATATTAGCTAAATGTAAGAAATTGTTATGGTCTAGGATATTTGTTGAAAAATGTAGTTCTCTTAACTAAAAATATTCAATCTGAATCAAGTATGTCTTTTCAATTTCTAGTAATAAATTTTGATACATTTCAGTGATAGATTTGATTAATATATTTTCTATACTGATTTTATCTCCTATTCTGTCTTTACCCTATGGCCACACAGGTTCCATGCCCAAGGATCCAGCCAAAAAGTCTGAATAAGATGGCCCTGACTATCTTCAAGATGAACTTGCAACTGTACATTTTCATGATACGGCACTCAAGTAATACAAGAAAAAAATATTACTCCTTATGGAAAGATCCCTGTTTGTAAAATCCCCTTAGCATTTTTTGTGTAAGCCTATGATCTGGAACTATTTATGTAAATGTATACTGGTTTTATGTCAATGTTTTATATTTAATCAATGGAGGGAGTTTGTCCCCCTGCTTACCAACAGTTTAGGTGGATGAGATCATCAATATTTTTAGATATTACACCTGAAGTAAAAGAATTCTTCAGGTCGTTCAATGGAAATGCTAATGCAAAATACAGTGACTACTGTTATTGACATTATAAACATGTTACTTGTAAATGTTGCATACATTGTAAACGACACGACTGTGACATGTGTGCAACACACATGGGCATCATTCAAGTAAAATTAACAGAAAATTTGTGGATTTGGGTATAAATGGCATGTTTTAATGTGCAAGAGGGATCTACATATAGCAGAATAATAGGGAACGAATTTGGATCTGCCATACATTTTTGAGACTCATAATAAAGGGCTTTCTTTTATTGGGGGTTAAAGGCTTCCAAGAATATGGATGTCAAATATCCAATTGGATACTCCCGAGGGAGCATAATAAGTCTCAATTTAAATCAGTGAAATCCAGAACATTTTTTGCATACTTGTGTTTGTTTGGGGATAACCAAAGTATGAAACAGATTCAGAAGTACCGCGCAATCAAAAAGTATTCATTCAATAAGATTGAATGCATCACTTATCACAGCCCCTTTGAAAACTAGAGCAAGGTCAAATGTCCTGCAGCTGGTTTACTGAATAATGGGTTACCAGTACTTAAGCATATGGAATAGTGGAGTGTTGGTATGATGGAGTCAGCAAAAAGGGTCAAAGATGGTCTAATTGTGAGGCTCTGCCTCCCCACTACTATCACTACACCTATTACTTAATGTCCATTTGTAGAAAATATACAGTGAATGGATAGAGTTACATACTAGGTAAATCAAGAGGGGTATAGTAAATAAACTAAAATTGAATACTTCCAAAACAAAATGTATGCTAATAGGGAAATACCTAAATGAAAGTACTATCACAGTTAGTATAAATGGAGCAATAATTGAAAATGTTGAATCAATTAAATATTTAGGTATATATATTGATAGTAAACTAAAGTTTGAGGATCACTATGAATACATTATTTCAAAAATTGCCAAAAAACAAATTACTTTTATAGGGCTTCTCATAGACTGGGTACCTATTTCAAGAAAATAGTTTATAACACAATTATTCTACCATATTTACTATATTGTTCTACTATCTAGTTCACTGCCAATGAAGCCGTGTACTCAAAATTACAAGTCTGGCAAAATAAAGCTATGAGAGTAATATTGAATAAAAATAAGTACACCAAAATAAAATCTACGTTAAAAGAATTGCAGTGGTTGAATATAAAAAATTTGGTTTTTATTTTTATATTTAAAATAAAAAATCATCTTTTGCCAGAATGTTTAGAATACTAGAGAGGAAATATAGATTTTCATTTACAAAATTGCAGTAGTAATATAACTACCATAGATATTGATTATTGTTGTTATTCTCAGGGCCAGTGTTTGCAAGCAGTGATTGGGGAATTATTGTTAAAACTGGTTATACATTTTGTATTATTGTGTTTAAATAAATTATTTAAAAAAAAATCAATATTTCGGAAAGGATTACTTGAATTTAATAAACTAAATAATGATATAAAGTCTACTTGTAATTCAAAGATATTTAAAAGAAAATTAAAAGAATATTTCATGGACAATGAAAATTCTTAGAGATGCAAATTTTGTTTTTTCTTTGAATATCTGTATGTTATGTAATTGTTTAGTTTTTTAGAAGAATGTAATTGTAGCAATCATGCTAAATAAATCTTAAAACAAAAATATCTGTGATGTGTGTGGTGGTGAATAATAATCCTTATTGCTGAGCAGCAACTATTGGGTAATTGGACCTTATACAAATTACAATGCCTGCTTACCTGGTCTTTGAAGGACAGCTCTTCTCTGAGACTCTGGTTAGAGTTCTCAACTTCGACCCTAGCCAAAGACTCCTCCTCCAACTGTTTACGATGTTCATCAAGCAGCTTCTTCAGCTTGTCTCTTTCTTTCTCGAGCTCCCTGAGATCTGCTTGTGCTTTTTTAGCATCAGCGGTAGCTTGGTTTGCTTTCAGTTGCAACTCATTACATCTTGTCTCGTATATCCTGGCGGAGTTTTCAGCCAGAACCAAATCTTTGCTTTTCTTGGCTAGCTCATTTTTCAGCTCGTCGTTCTCATCAAGAAGACGCTTAACGTCGATCTCTAAACGCGCTTTCTCGCGATGAGTCTCATCTAGCAACTTTCTAGCATCTGAAAGCTCATGATCGTACATAGCTTTGATGTTGGATACTTCCCTAGTCACAGTTTCTTGTGTGCTCTGGATTTCCCTGGTAAGTTTGTTGTTTTCGGCTTCCAGATAGCGCACTTTGTCGATATAGCATGCAAGCCGGTCATTGAGGTTCTGTAAATCCTGTTTTTCTTGCAATCTGGAGTGCCGCGTGGGACTCAGAGGGCTGGCGGGCCTCTGATGGGAACCCGCCGGAGTGGAACTTTTCTTGGTTTTAGATGCCATTTCGCGGTAGTCCCGTAGAAACGAAACCGAACACAATACACGAACACCGGTTAGAGATAAGAGTTTTAGCAAGAGCTACGCCGGTTCGCGCCGAGACTACAGCAAATTCTGAGGAACTGACTGAGCGGCAAAATGTATATGAGGTTACAAAACTATTTTAAGAAATGACGGGGGAGCGGCGTATAACGGTTTTCACTCGATCAGAATGTAAATAGGTGGGGCTGACCGGGCAGACGCTTACGCAGACAAACACGCTTCTCTTCAAAAACGCTTCCGTGGAGAGGAACTGTCAGTGTCAAGAACTTGCCAAACGTAACATGTTTTATGGTTACAACTGTCATTGTGAATCTGCTAATGCGGGTCCCACACGATGCTTCCAGCATTGCTTACAACGTTCAACAACCCACAATTGGTAAGTGTGTCTCCTACACGATGGGATGAACTTTTTAGTCTCGGACGTTCGACGCATGGTGGTGCCAACGTCTAGTATCGGTGTCAATGTCGCGCTTGATCTTTTACAATTAAGGACAAATTATACAAAATAAACGAGGAAACAATTTTTTCGAGCGTCGAAAAATAATTTCAGGTCTGTCCTCACCGACCAAAACTTAGGACTGACAGAAGCCTCAAAAATGTCGAAAAACGAAGTTTGACTTTTTTTGGTTTGTTTTTCGTCGATAGCTCCATCGCAACTGTACCATTTTTCAAAAACTACATAGCTATTTCGACATTTTCATAGTAGTAACCTAGGGTCATAATCTCATCAAAATCCTGATAGCACATTCAGAGTTATAATTTATTTAATCTTTTCCATTAGTTATGAAATGGAAGTCAATATATTTCTCAACTAGTCTTGCATTGCAACAGGACATTATAATAAAACAACTGTAAGCACTTGATAATTTATAATTTACTAACATACATATCCTTAGGCCAGCCATAACTCACCTGCGAAACGTACAAAATATTAGCAATATGAAAAAGTGTTGTTATGTACGAGTATAATACGTATACTAATTTAATCCATTCTCCTCAAAAGTTAGTTACGGAACATACATTATTATTAATAGGCAAGTATTCAATTCAACATACTTCCTACATACTACTACTTCACCACAATCACAACAAACAAATAAATAATGATTGTCGCCGCTACTGGATCTAACCTAAAACCATCAAACAATGACATCTCGTGTGGGAGCGTAACGAACCATGCTTCCAACGTTGTAAGGTCCTTTGACGCGGGTCAAATTTAGAGCCTGAACGTGCCATGTGGCGAACGTTGGACACATGCAATCCGTCAGCCCTCTCCCACACGATGTGGCGAATGGCCATGTGTCCAACGTTGTAAGGTATTCGCCACAACATGTGGGAGCGGTTTAAGGATGGGACATAGGATCTAATGTCTACGTTAAAATCAAAAATCCTTAGCCCGAGTAAAGATAACATGGCCACGCAAGATAACTATTGAAATATACTCTACTAGACTCTAGAAGACTATCCGTAGCGAAACACACGTCTGGATTCAGAACGAACCATGAACATTTTGTGATGAACATCTCTAGTCTGCTTGTCTACACTAGAAAAAATGTTTGTGGGATTCAAGTTACCGGATTCTTGTTTAATGTTTATGTTTATCTTTGTTTTGGATATAGTATCGTAGGTTGTTAATTTAGGGACTTTACATCCTATCGTTGGTAAGTTAATCTCAAAATAAAATCTCGCTACTTATCATATGTTTGATCTCTCGGGTCTGCTAACCCTAAAGAGCTACATGTGATTGTTTTTGTATGATTGTCGCTGATTTTTTTGTTACAAACAAGTAAACCATGCACAATTTTGAATATGTCAATGTGCAAACAACCCACGATTTTTAGTGACATGATAAATGAGAGAATTATAAATATGAAAGTTTGAATTCATTTCATAGAGAGTATCTTTAAACTTTGTTAAATTCCAATGGTGAGTGGTATGTCATGTCAGCGGTCAGCGCGTCTCGTCCAATGAACTGTCAACACTGAGTATTGACAGTTCATTGGTCTCGTCGCGGTAGCCAGATCCAAATCCCGCGGTATGCTAGTGATGTGCAACTTGGACATTTTTAAGTATCCGATGATTGAAATGAATGTATCCGATCTTTTGTATTGGATACTGCGGATCACAAAATGTGGATTTTAACTATAGGATGAAAAATATTAGTTCTGCTATTATGTTTTTTTTTGTTAAAGATTGTTTTTCTAGCTATTTTATTGTTGTTTATTATAAAGATTAAGGAGTATAAAAAATATATTATTATTAATCTTGAACATTTACTAAAATAACATTTATATTTCTAATCCAAAGTAATAACAAAAATGGTTATATTAACCTAAAAGTATTCTTGAAATTTAACAAAAGTATAAAACGAACTTCATTCATTGAATTCAAAGATGACATTATTTTAAAAAATCACGCTAAAAAAAATTCCTGCGAGCGCAACACAGGCAGACACAGACGTATTCACTATTTACTTTTCGAATTGCGGTTTTTGCGATATCATACCATCAATTTCGTACTCTTGACAGCTGAACATTATTTTTTTTTAATTTACCATTAATTTATCAAACGTATTCGCTGGAGTCATCCTAAATTATTTGAAGTCGACAGTATGGTATAGTCGCAGGCAAAGGGTTGAAAAAATAGGTTCATGTTATCAGAGTTGTATAGAATAAATCATACTATTGACTTACTTACATATTTCCATACTGACATAAAGTGGATTGTCCACCTTCAAAAGATTTGTGGAATCGTCACTTAAAAAACCTTTTTCCATTTTAATTATTATATACTGCCATACAACAGTCTACGCCAAGATTCAAACAATAAATTACGTCTTGTCAGCTTGAGCGCTAAGGATGTATGCGATATGCAGTCGTGTCGTCAGACCGCTTCACTACGACGTGCGACGTTCCGTCATGTGACGTCACTCCGAACCTCGACGCGCGAGTCCGATCGGCTACAGCAGCCAACACAGAAAATGCCATAACTTCCTTAAATTTAAAGTTATTGGAATAATTCTTTCTGATTTGTCAAAGATACTAGTTATATTATCAGATGCCAGTAACACAGGCAGTATTTTCGACTATAGGAAACTTCCTAATTGTTTGCGCCAAAGCGACTTGATATTGGGAATATAGAGAAAGAAATGCATGATTACTAACCGTTCTTTGTGGACACTTATGAGGATTCCTCCATTTTCTATTTAGTGAAATAGAATGGTCGTGTGTAAGATGGAAATGGAGAACATGCAGGAGAACAGTTTAATTTTCATCTGAAATTCAACTTTGTAATTTTTATAGAAACTTCAACAACTTATGTGCAAATAAGAAATTAATACCACTGAATATGACTGAGAAAAATCCTATATCAGTACTAAACGAAGTGACAAATGGTAGAGCAGTGTACACAGTTGTTGATCAAACTGGCCCACCACATCTACCAACGTTTACAGTAAGTTAGCTAGATAAATCATGTTAATCTTTTAGAATACGCTTGCCGCGATTTATTATCTTTTTTTTAATTCTTGAGCCACCATGAATGCGAAAGGCTCAATTAACCTTGGGTAGAGTGGGGCTATATGGGGGATACAGGGGAGAGAGGAGGGGGTAAGTTGATCTACTTTATGCCCTTGAAATGTTACCACTGTTTTCTGCGTCATCGTGTTTTACTTCATATTTTTTCAAATTTCCGTTAATTGTTGTTGAAATTGTTATAATGGAGAGCGTGCAATTTGGATGGGAAATCTTTTTCATTTAAGATTTTAACAATGCAATCGAAAATGTTTAACAGAAGTCCATTTAGTGGCAAACGGGTACCGAGTTTTTGATATTTTTGCCTTACGGCACTCCACTAATAGCAAAATTCTCTTGCGACGGGATTCGAACTCACGCAACTCACGACGACAAGGATTTTCCAATAATGAAGGGTCGAATGTGGAACGAAATTTTTATTTGAAATGCCCATACATGCACGGAATACGATATGACATCACTGAAGTGTCGTCTGCGGTTTCAGATAGCAGCAAAAATCTCAGATATCCAATTTTCAATGACTGCAATATACGAGGGTGGCCTGTAAAATTTCCGACCTAACAAACATACAAGACATTTTTTCTGATTTTTTTTTATTTTTCAACATAGTCACCTTGTAACTCTACACGCTTCTCGCAGCGATGCTCCCATCTCTGTTACCCGCCCAAATAGTACTCGCCGTTTCATTTGGCGAAAATCTCTGACCTCCTAGCGCAATGAACATCGAAAATCACTAGCTTCTATTTACGAGTGCTGCCATCTTCAGGTTGAGCTCGGAAACTATTCAGACTACCCTCATAGATCGTACTAACTTTAAGCGCACGGTCTTTACATTAAAGTTCTGTGTACTTGTGCATTTTTCAAACTCTCAAGTAATGTTACCACCTTATTTTAAGGTGAAAGTGGAAGTTTTTACCGACTCTTATTATGGAGTTGGTAATGCAAAGAAAGCAGCAAAGCTTGCAGCAGCATTGCAAGCCATACAAGCGGAAAAAACTAAGAGGATCTACTTAAATGGTTTGTTCAATCATGAATATATGGTATGTAATTATCAGTTAAAACTTCCTTTGTTCTATAGGATTATATCCAACGGTATAGTAAATGAAAGGGCAAAAACTAAAAATACCTGTACTATGCTCTCAGAAACTTCTTTCTCCACAAAACTAAGAGATAACATTGTTACAAAGGTAAACAAAAACAAAGATAAAACGTTGACGTTGTCGCCACAACATCCTTTACCTACAATTTATGCATTTCTCATTCATCCTATGGGACTGCTCCCCCTGGGCACTTGGCTGGCGCCGCCCTTGACTGAGTGTATATAAAGTATTATTTAAGATAGGTTTGCAGGTATCTGATCTCGTGGGTAATATTTTTTGGGATTCAGAGGAAGAGGAAAAGTTTGAAGCAGCCACGCAGCCTGTTAATAATCAAATGATCAGAAGGGACATCGATCAGTATGGTTTGCCCTTCATGTGAATATGTGGTAAGCGTGAATGTTACAGTATTATGTTTCAGATGATTCGCTGATTGCGAAAACAAACATGCAGCTAATAAATGGTATTGGACGTAACCCCGTATCAGTTCTGAATGAGCTCAGAAATGGCGATGTTGAGTATAAATTAGTTGCTCGTTGGGGTCTCGACCACATTCCAACTTTTAAGGTGAGCATATTAGAAAGTTCCCTGATAGAAATTCATACGGGCTCCAAAGGAACAACAATATCTACTGACAACATTCCAATTTACAATTTAAGGTGAAACTGCAAGTTTCTGATCACATATATTATGGAGTTGGAAGAACAAAGAAAGAAGCAAAGTTTGATGCGGCCAAGCAAGCGGTGGATGACGCACACACTTGGAAAAAAGCTCAGCAAAAGGGTTTGTTCTTTGGTTCATATGATAAGCGGCTAGCTATAAAGCATTATTTTTTGCAGAGGAACGGGCAATCGCAACAATAACAGACATGCAACAAACAAATGGCATTGAAAGGAATCCAATATCAGTTCTGAATGATATCCAAAATGGCCTCGAGTATAGGGTAGTTGAGTATTTCGGTCCTCCACACCGTCCAACTTTCAAGGTAATAACACAGAGGTCATTAACACGAACACACGAGATAGGGCGTTAGGGTTAAGCCAAAAGTATCGACGATGACGTAAGTTAGTACACTGCGCAGGAAACGAATTTCAGCTTCTCCGCATCTAGCATCTCTCTCTGATGCTGTCATCATGACTGTTAACAACTTCAATTTTGACAGCTCTGACGAGTTGCAAGCAAAAATATTGGATTATATTAATAAACCATGAGGTAAACATAAATATTGCGGCAGGTTATGTTGACTGGATTACAATCAGCTGTGAAACTCTCCTGTCAGTGTCAAAAACGGCCGCAATTTCGTCGCTTTGATTTGATCCACATAAACTACTCTAGATCTTAACGAAATATTATCTCTTTACGATTGCATAATAATATTTGCGGCCGCTGGAAAACATCTTCCGTTGTACTGGGGGAATTTACACTCTACCGAAATGGCCATGTTTGAAAATGACAAGCGAGTTTCGTAGCTGATTGTTATCTAATAAGACCTGTTTTACACACAAGAGAATTACTCCGAAAATTATGGTCATAATTATGCCGAAAATTTGCATGGAAAAAATATTGAAGATTTTCTCTACAACCTGTATGACACAAGCAAACAAAATTTCGGTGTAATTCATATGATACGCCTGCGCATTAGAGTAATATTTTCGAATGGACATAACCTTAAGGGGTATGACGTCCAATATAATCGGAAAGACAGCAGACGTCGATTTAAATTTATTTTTGAAATCGAGATTTTGGTTAATATTATAAAACTTCTCAATGCTTCGACTATCGCATCCAGCGCCTGATGCCGCAAATTTCTGTTTTTGTAATTGGGTGACTTCACCTTGGACAGGTTTGGCCATTTTTGGTACTCCTCCAACAACAGTGCAACTTCTTCGCTTCTTCCCGATTCCACGACATTATGAATAAACAATAACCATAAACGCTCCTTCGTACGACTCGAACAGGACCACACCCACAAATGTTAAGTGAGGTTATGTTGTTGACTTTGATATTGACATGCACGGAAATAACCCTCTGCGCCGATTCTCGCGCATATTCTATAGAACGGGTTTTATATTTTTACCATGAAAATTTTCACAAGAATTCTTTTACGTGTAATACGACAGCAAACATTTTCGGCATAATTATGACCATAATTTTCGGAGTAATTCTCTTGTGTGTAAAACGGCTCTAAGCTATAGTTTAACCTCTCCAATCTCTAGTCTTCGTGGTCAATAGTTATTTATGTATCTAGGTCATAAATAGTGCATCTATGAATGCATGAAGCGCAGCAAGTTCTAACATGCAAAGGAGCATAAGCGCTTATTGCGTCCGAAATACATTTTATCTACGATCGACTATTGACGTTAGCAACGAAGTAAAATGAAAAATTGACGAGCTGATTAAACTATTGCAGCACCGATGGTTATGCAATTGTCTAACAGTAAATACATAAGAATAGGTTAATTTTAGCTTGGAGGAATCACTGAGCTGACAAGTTGTACGCCACGAAAACCTATTCATGAAATACAATTTACTGTAAATGGAAGGTGTTATATTTATTTTAAGGTACAAGTAGATTTTCGTGGCCGGTCGTACTGCGGCGTTGGCCAAACGAAGAATGAAGCTAAAAAGAAAGCTGCCTTGTCTGCATTAGACGCTCTCAATTGCTGTATTGTGGAAAATGATACGTACTTAGCGCCAGGTGAGATGGTAGATATCTTTGCATTTATATTTTAACTAGCAAAAGTCCATGACGCGCAATAAGTATTATTTATTTTAAGGCATTTTGGTAAGCAACGTTATTTTTTGTATTATTTGCAGCGAAAATGTATAGATTTTTCGTTAGCTACTCTCATGTCCCGAGCTTTATTACTCCTCTGCGAAGGTTTTATATTTGCGTTACAGAAACTAATAAGTAAGTATAGCGCCACCTATCGAGGAACGACGTAACGACCATGCTGCAAGTCAGTTCGCCAGCATGCTTTGTTGGTTGCAGAATGCCGAGATAGTCTGTAGAGTATATCTCTTAGGGGACGTGACAGAAAGGAAATTGATAGCAAGTAGCAAGATCGCATCTGGATGATTGTGTGCTGATTGATGTGTATAAATCAGTGATATTTGCTATGTGAGAAAATTATTACTGAATATCCTGTCCATGAGGTTTATCTATCAGCTGTACGAGAAGGGTTATTTGCGTTGTCCTTTCTAAAGAAAGGCTATGTTCAAAGTTATAACTTACGATTCTCCCAAGCTTTTTGCGTTTTCAAAAACTTTTACAAGCATTACAGGAAATCACCACCGCGGTCGCGTTGTGTGTAATTAAGCCTCATCTGAAGGCGGATCACATGTACATGTTCCCCTGTCTCCCCTCGAATATCAGCGCCTCCAGTATTGCCAGATCGAAGGCTACGTTGCCAGTCTCATCACTTAATTTACAGACCTCGTATAAATATATGATATGCGGTAGCTATACAACATATATTTTTTACAGATGAACCGGCAGTCGAACGTATAACAGACATGCGACAAATAGATTACATTGAAAGGAATCTAAAGTCAAATCAACAAAATGGTTTGTGTATATGAATATAAAATGACGGTTAGCTATAAAGCATAACTTTTTGCAGAAGATTGGTCAATCGCAAAAATAACAGACGTACAACAAACAATAGATCTCGAAAGGAATCCAATATCAGTTCTGAATGACATACAGAATGGCCTCGAGTATAGAGTACTTGAGCATTTTGGGCCTCCACACCGTCCAACTTTCAAGGTTAATGATAATTTATGTATCTACATACATGTTATCAACGAGCGACTAATGATACTAGCTATGAAGTAAACTTATTAAAAATAAATAAATCGACATGATATATTAATCCACATATAGTGAGAATGCCTGGGCGGAAAAATGAGACTTAACGCCCGCAAAACATTTTCATAAAGTACACTTTACTATCGCAACCAGGATAAAAAATGTTATATATATGACTATTAATACCTTGTAAACGAAGATAGTTTCGGTATCGTTTTTATTTTAGGTACAAGTAGATTTTCGTGGCCAAACATACTGCGGCGTTGGTCAAACGAAGAATGAAGCTAAAAAGAATGCTGCTTCGGCTGCATTAAACGCTCTCAATGGCTGTACGGTGCAAAATGATACTTGTTTAGCGCTAGGTAAGATATGGCAGATATTTTTGCATTTATATTTTAGTTAGGCGCAATAAATCAACGTATACGATTACGTATTGTAGCCTATTATAACTTTCTAAGTCCTACCAGTGATGTCACTTCGGGATTATGACAAGATGTTTGAGGGTATGGTTAACTATTGTGGCAGGTGTGCTGTGATATATAAATACCATATTTCACGAGTATCCATCACGCTTTGACGTCTACTGAGATGATCAGCAAGTTGTATTTTTGTGTTAGTCTGCAACGTTGGCAATAATTAATGGGGTATAAATCTATTAAAACTTGTTTATGGCGTTTTGTGTTTTGTATGTAAATGAACTTTTCTAAAGACCTGCTGGCAAGTACAAAATGAAACTCTAGCGTACAAAAAACAAAACGAATACAAATCTGACTACCTGGCGTTGACGGATCCTGTGCCGATATGGGAAATTTTGAGACATTACCAGATAATCAGCTGTCATTCCACCATAATGGATACTCGTGAAATAGGGGTATATCCTAGTACAGCAGGGTTATTACTTAAAAAACGTGTATGTAAGAAAAACAAATGAAAAACCGTTACTTTTCAAGATACTTAATGCGCCCCGCGGATGGTCTATAAAAGTGTGCACAAGCTTTAATCGTAACTGCTCATTCAAAATGAAAGCAAAAACAAAAATCCGCTTTAGTTCTTTTTAGGTTCACACTGTCTGAATATGAGGTCAATGTCTAACTGGCAATCTATATTTTAATTTTACTTCACTACATTTCTACTGCTTTTCAAGCTGCCTGTTTAGGGATCGCCTACTTAAGGCTCCCCCAGACCAATGCGAATTATTTGCAACGGATTGGTGACGGAGAATCCACAGCGAATTTCATGGCGGATTCCGGATGAAGCCTCACACCAAAGCGAATATAATCGCATCATTTACGTTTATTTTTTCATCAAAAAGGTATTGAAAGATGCTAGTGCTAAAGGAGAAAGACGAGGAAAATTTCTTTTTTTTTTAATTCAAGATTATTATTTTCGTAAATAAATAATGTAATGAGTTTCAACTTCACCTTTTTCGCCTACTTCTTCTCCTATTTTAGTCCCAACCTTATCCTTCTTGCGACAAGGCAAGGCCATAAAATATAGGGAACTCTCGAAATAATCCAACAATCTGCTTCATTTAGATGTACTTTACTATTCTTTATAACGCTGCGAAATTACTGCAAATCCGACAAAAACGCTTCTGATTGCGAAATAAGTTTCCGTGCCGATAAATACGCAGATAAATTGCGAATTTTCCGCGTTAGTTTGGGAGATCCTTTAGGCAAATCGTTTCTGGACACAACTTGTCGGAACGGGTATTTGCCTTGTGAATCTTCCATGATCCGATGTCGGAACTCTTTGCACGCCCATCACGTATCCCGTTTTTTTTCGACAGATGTCAAGATGAACACCTGTCAAGGTCCATTTTATCGACTGTCGCCTAATTGACATTTTGGTGTGTGTGTGTATTTGTTTGAATTGTGGTTATTTGGTGCAGTGCCGCTGCATAATTTAATATTTTCATAAAACATTTTCATTTTTACGTATTAAGAGTTTCCTGGAGGTACCGCGGATAAGTGAAAACTAGTAATAAAATAGTGCTTTTGTCTGTATTTTTACATCGTGTTGATGGCTGAGGTAATGGAAATGAATGCAGATGATTTTAGGCGTAGCAATGGAAAGCGTGCCAGCGAAGGAGGTAAGGTGGTCTTCATAACACACTGCAATCTTTCATTCACACCATCTTGTACATAAATGCAATGTCTACATAGAAATTATAGTTTGGTGATGTAGGCTTTGCTGACTTCATGTTTTGCTCAAAAGCCTGTAATCTTATGTATTTTCAAATAGAAGTAATCACAGTTTACCCAGTATGTGTAATTCTGGATTCATGCAAACCTTAAACTTAAGGTAGAAAAAATAAAGTGTCATGTTCATGCACCTTATTAGTCATTTAAAAGGTTCTCATGTTTCTAAGTAATTAGATATAATATAAACTTTATGTCTTCAGTGTATATAGAACTTGTGATGGTACACTTAATATAACCTTGTATTTATGTGTTACCTATTGTTGGTGTACAGGACAGTGTAATATGTAATTCGGCACAAAACAAAAATCTTAGATGGAGCACTTTGTATATGTGATTTTTTTTGCAATACCTTGATGTCAAATAACAACACAAAACAAGTGATGTTGTCGATCTATCCTAATATTCCGTTTATAAAAATAGACTGTTTTTGACAACAAAAAAAAAGTGCTTTCTAAAACCTAGTTTATTGTTGTTTTGCTATGATTATTAAATATTTTTATTATGCCTGCACATGAAGGTGATTGAGTCTAATAAAGATAGTCTCTTATGCATTTAACACATAGAAAGTTTTCCTCAAAAATATAGATGATATTGAAAATCAGAACCTGAAAGCTAGAAGTAATTTAAGATCCTATTTATGCTTTGTCACATAGGATAGAAAATTACCTCATTAAGAAAGAAGTATTCTTGACATTTAGTTTTTGAAGATTATTTCTTTAAAATATTATCTGTTACTGCAGTTAATGTAGTGCATTCTGCAAAATTTTGGTTCAAAAAACTATTCTCAGGGATGCTTGTTTTTTATAATAAATATAACCCAAACAGTTGATTCTTTTTTTATGACTTTGAAAAAAGTACCTCGCAGTAGATCAATCATTGCTAAGTTTATATTACTCCATTTCTGCACATCATAAATATTTTCATTGAGTTAGTAATATCACACAAACAATATTGTCAAGTTTGAAAAATATGCTTATTTTGTTACAGCCGACACTTCCCATCCCTCCAAGAAACTTAAAACAGAGATGAGGCAGATAAATATATCTGAAAAGAATCCTATATCTGTCTTAAATGAAATAAAATTTGGTTTAAAATATGATATAATTCAGCAGTCTGGCCCTTCGCACAACCCCACTTTCAAGGTTTGTATTCATTTCACCAGATTTTGTATCCCATATAGAAAAAATGTTGCTGTATTTCTAGGGCATTAAGTAGATCAAAAAATAACATGAAGGTACAGAGGTAAAATTGAAAAAAATGATACAATGCAAAATACATACATACATTCAAAAGGGTTTGTGCCAGAGACTGCCTTGGCATAGAAATTGGAAAATTACGGCTCCTAAAGAAGAAAAAAGACGTATAGTAACCGAGAACATTTTATAAAATGAGATATTATGTTTCTTGGATGTTATGTTAAGGTATTATCTGTATAAAAAACAACCCCAACTTTAAGAACATGTGAATGGTTGTGAAGTTTAATATTTAAAGTTGTATGTCCGAACATACCATAGTGATCATGTTTTGTCAATGGCTTGGAAATTAGTATCTTTTTTTGTTATTTCTGGATGTACTTTCTGCCCTAGAAATATTGCCACATTTTTCTGAAATGTCCTGTATATAGGGTGTTACTTGGCCAAGCCCTGAGAGGTGATTAGCCAAATGCGTCATATTGAGTATTCAATATGATTCATTAATATTTATCATCAAACATGATATTGTTTGAATTTGTAGCATAGATAAGCCTTCGGTATTTATTGATGTATATAATTACATAGAAATGCACTAACACACACAGATCAGTAAATACTGATGAGTTATATAAACAAAGATATGTTTTGTCTTCAAGGTATAGGTTGTCAAAGTTTTTTTGAAACCTTTGAAAACAGCATACTACTCCTTTATTTTACTATGGTTTTATAGAAAAAAATATTTCAGGCACATTACCACACATTAATGAACCCGCAAATTTTCAAGGCCCTCTAAACCGCTGGATTTATATCCGTTATATTTTGAAGTATTTCTTATTCGATTTTCTGCTATAATACTAATAACAGTTACTTGCAATTTACAAATTTTATTTTATTTATATTTTTTTTATTTATTAAAATTATTTGTCACATATATATATATATATATATATATATATATATATACAGGGTGTCCCAGAAGTCGACGTCAAGCCGAAACCGGGTGATAGGCAAAGTCATAACAGCTATCAGAAAAATATTTAAAAAAATTTTATGTATGTGTTTTGAAAATTATAGGTCTTTGAAAGAAATATAGAAATTTCACACCCTACAGCAGTCTGTCAACTCCTGTTACTACAAATATTAACTTTTTTTGGATTTTATTTTTACAATGTAATGATGAATAATGCATCTTCAAACTGGTGTCTCAACCTTACTGCCAACTTTTCTCGTTCAGGAAAAATTGCCACTTATTTCCCAACCAAGTATTCCAAAGTAAAACTTTGCTCAACTTTAACTGGCTGTACTGGAAAAAAATGTACTACGAGAGTTTGGCAAGTAACCTTAAAAGTTGGCGCATTTAATAAGGATTCCAAAATGGTATAACACTTAGAAGATTACTTGTTAACTTATGCACAATTTTTATTTGAAGAAAAACTGATGAAATTTTTTCAAAATTTCCTAATTAAACAGCGATTATGAAAACGCACAAGGACCCTTAAGGATAACTGTTTGCACAACAGTGGGCGTCAAAATGCTGCTGATGATGATTTTCCTTTACAGCAAATGCTCAAACTGTTTTCCTTCAGCCGCAATACACGCTCGACATCTTCTTAAAAAAGATCGGGTTATTAAACGAGCGAATTCACGGTTATTAACAAACTCAGCTGCTTCCAATAGTCTTTGCCGTAGCTCAGCTCCATTTTGAATCGGCTTGAAATACACTTTTTCTTTTACAGTTCCCCAGTAAAAAAAATCTAACGGATTCAAATCTGGTGACCCGGCTGGCCACGGTATTGTACCAGACCGCCCTATCCATCTGCCTGGAAAGTTTTGATCGAGATACTCTCTCACTGAGAGTGCATAGTGCGCTGGGCAGCCATAATGCTGAAACCACATGTCCCTGTAAATACTCAGTGGCACGTCCTCCAATAAATTTTCTAAATGATTTTGCAAAAAACTAAATAAACCTCAGCTCTCTGGGAACTCAAACGGACCGGTAATTTAACCATTTAAAATTCCGGTCCAATGGTTTATCTTGAAGCGATATTGAGATTTATCTTCTCTCATCAAATGCGGGTTTGCTACGTGCCACTCGTGTAAGTTATGCAGGTTCATGTACCCATCTTTCTTAAATGTGGTCTCATCTGACCATAAATTTTTTCAAAGAACCTTGGATCTTCCCTGTGTCTTTCTAACATTGTGCGACAAAAAGCAACTCGGGGCTCATAATCCCGGGGCAGAAGAGCTTGAACACGCTGTACGTGGTATGGATGGAGCACGTTTTTTTGCAAGATTCAATGGGCTGTACTTTTGGGCACACCTGTTTTTAGTTCTATTGCACGCACTGAAGTACTCGGGTCTTCTTCGACAGCTCCTAGCACCACGTCTTCGTAAGGAAGGAAAGATCTTCCCTCACCGTGTGATTGGTTTGGTAGTTGGCCCTCTGAGAACAGTAAGCGGTGCACATTTGTGAACACTCGATGATCTGGATGACGAGCTGCATTCGGGTACCTCTCACAGTAAAGCCTCGCTGCAGCACTAGTGTTGCATCTGCATTCCCCATAAATGAGGTGCATGTTAGCATATTTTTGTACGGTGTACACGGACATAGCGGCACTGCACAATCACACTATCAAAGATAGTCTACGGAAAGCAAATGTTGTTTTGAAGAGCAATTAAACAGTCCAAATCCAAATCACAAGCGATCAACAGTCCAATTCTCGACTCCAAAATTAGTAACAGTACGAAATCAACAAGCACGAACATGTAAAGATGCGCAGTAAACGAAGGAGTACTGATCGGTATCAAAGTATGCAATAGCAAGTAAGTGATGTGCTTCATCCATACCACATACAGCGTGTTCAGCCTCTCCTGCCCCGGGATTATGAGCCCCGAGTTGCTTTTTGTCGCACAATGTTAGAAAGACAAAGGAAAGATCCACAGTTCTTTGAAAAAATTTTATGGTCGGATGAGACCACATTTAAGAAAGATGGGTACATGAACCTGCATAACTTACACGAGTGGCACGTAGCAAACCCACATTTGATGAGAGAAGATAAATCTCAATATCGCTTCAAGATAAACCATTGGACAGGAATTTTAAATGGTAAAATAATCGGTCCGTTTGAGTTCCCAGAGACTTTGACTGCTGAAGTTTATTTGGATTTTTTTAAAAATCATGTACAAAATTTATTGGTGGACGTGCCACTGAGTATTTACGGGGACATGTGGTTTCAGCATGATGGCTGCCCAGCGCACTATGCACTCTCAGTGAGAGAGTATCTCGATCAAAACTTTCCAGGCAGATGGATAAGGCGGTCTGGTACAATACCGTGGCCAGCCCGATCACCTGATTTGAATCCTTTAGATTTTTTTACTGGGGAACTGTAAAAGAAAAAGTGTATTTCAAGCCGATTCAAAATGTAGCTGAGCTACGGCAAAGACTATTGGAAGCAGCTGAGTTTGTTAATAACCGTGGATTCGCTCGTTTAATAACCCGATCTTTTTTAAGAACATGTCGAGCGTGTATTGCGGCTGAAGGAAAACAGTTTGAGCATTTGCTGTAAAGGTAAATCATCATCAGCGGCATTTTGACGCCCACTGTTGTGCAAACAGTTATCCTTAAGGGTCCTTGTGCGTTTTCATAATCGCGGTTTAATTAGGAAATTTTGAAAAATTTTCATCAGTTTTTTTTCAAATAAAAATTGTGCATAAGTTAACGAGTAATCTTCTAAGTGTTATACCATTTTGGAATCGTTATTAAATGCGCCAACTTTTAAGGTTACTTGCCAAAGTAATAAAAATAAAATTATATTAAGGAATAATCAAATTTTTTTTTCCACACTTAATTGTGACAAACGCTATTTCATTGTGAACCCGAATCCGTCAATAAATTTTTTGTTGAGTCTTGTGATTTTTTAAAAACCGTTCGAGCTTTGTATTTGAAATTCAACCTAATTTATGACTAATATAAATCCTAATCGATACCAATGTGATATTAATTTTGAAGGTAAAAGTTGACGTTGATGGTCAAACATACTACGGTGTCGGAAACTCCAAGAAAGCAGCAAAGAGTGATGCTGCGATGCAAGTCCTCAACTCATTCATCCAGTTTCCCATTCCCGGAATGATTGTCACTAATAATGACACAATCTGTTTGACGAAAATGGACTTCACCTCTGACCAAATGCCCATCAAACCTGAGAACGCTGCCGCCAAAGCTAACAAAAACAGGAACATACAGAAAGGTCCATTGATGACGTTGAATGAGCTGTATCCAAATGCAGAGATGACTTGCACCAACAATGAATCAGATCCTTTTGCAAGGTTTCAGGTTACCGTGAAAATTGGTGGTGAGACGTTTGTTGGATCAGGTAATCGAAAATCGACTCGAATAGTAAAATATTATACGAGGGCGGTCCGAGAAGCACTTAGCCGACAAATGAAAAACGGAAATTCTTTAACCCGTTTTCTGGAGGTCTGTAAAGAGGGCCTTCGAGGTGGCGATAACCTCCTCATACGACTCAAATTTCTGCCCGGCGCGTTGAAATTAATATTTCAAAGTTATTTCCCGGAAAAAAGTAGTCTATGTGCTATTCCAGACTATAATCCATCTCTATATCAAATTTAATCCAGATAGGCAGGGGTATTATGTACGTATCTTGAAAAGTGGCGTTATGTCGTTTTTTGACATTTTATATATATATATATATATATATATATGCGGAGAATGGTATATACAAAAAATAGGAAAATAATGGGCAAAATCCGTAAAAAGAAAGGAAAGTGGATTCGAGCAGAAAATAGGATAGGTAACCCGAGCGATACGTATTTCTGCTGGTTGGCTTCATCATGACGAATGCAGAAATACGTATTGCTCGGGTTACCTATCCTATTTTCTGCTCGAATCCACTTTCCTTTCTTTTTACGGATTTTGCCCATCATTTTCCTATTTTTTGTTATATACCTTATTCCACATGATCATTTTCTCTTTATATATACTAAGTGACATATAAATCCGAACACCCAGTTTAAATGGTTTTATTTTAATAAAATTTTGTATAAGTACTTAATGAAGCATAATAAGTAAATGATAAAAATTTCAAAATGATTGCACTGCTTTAAAGCCCTTTGACCTTTAATAATGTGTGGATGCACCCTGATGTGCTACGCATTCTCCAACGCGCCTAGGCATGCTTCTGATCAGGTGGTCAATGTCCTCCTGTGGTATCTCATTCCAGGCAACCACCAACTCCTCTCGAAGGGCTTCTAGAGTCTGAGGAGGACGTTGCAAATAGAGCAATCTCCTACCCATCATATCCCACACGTGCTCAATTGGGGATAAGTCGGGAGATCTTGGTGGCCATGGTAACAATGTGACATCATTATGATGAAAGAAGTCTATTGTGACTCTTGCAACATGTGGTCGGGCATTATCTTGTTGGAAAGTTGGATCTGCCAGGGTGTCAAGATAAGGTAAAAGATGGGGTTCTAGAACTTCGTGGATATAACGCTGCGCGTTCATGTTACCTCTGATGAAGATTAAAGGTGACCTGGAACCATAAGCTATAGCACCCCAAACCATAACTCCAACTGTGTGATGAACATGTCTTTCAACAAAAAACTGTGGATTCCTCCTTTCACCACGTCGCCTTCTAACCCTGGCACGACCATCGTGCATGCCTAAACAAAATCGAGACTCGTCACTAAAGACAATACTGTTCCATTCCTGATCCCAGAGTGACCGTTGTCTGCACCACTCAAGGCGATTACGTCGGTGTTCTCGAGTTAAAGGGAGGACCCAGTGTGGCCGGTATGAAAACAAGCCAAAACTTCTCATTCGTCGGTAAACACTTCGCATGCCAATAGGTCTTCCGTGTTCTGCAAACCATTCATTTGCAATGGACCTGGTAGTGGAGAAACGGTCCCTTAAGGCCAATAATCTTAGGCGGCGATCTTCACGGTCTGTTGTTCTACGGCGGCGTCCAGTGCCCCTTGCTCTTTGCGTACGGCCTTCTCGAAGCCATGCCTGACAACACCTAACCACAGTGTCTACACTTCTTTGCACTCTAACTGCAATTGCCCGAAAAGAAAGTCCAGCTTCCCGAAGTCCCACTATACGGCCCCTATCAAACTCACTAAGTTGACGAAATCGTACAGGTCTCCGTACTCTAGGCATCGTAACCGATCGTAAAGGATGTCAAGAACCAAAATCCGCCAACGTTTATTCTTTACTGCGGCTGAAATATTCATTTTTAGAGTGTTAGTGAATTAAAAAAAAGCAGTACAAAAACCGGAATGTCCAACTGATAAGGCTGAAAATTTTTTCACTTGTTATTTACAGTAAGATAAATACATTCACCAACTTTTATTAAAATAAAGCCATTTAAACTGGGTGTTCGGATTTATATGTCACTTAGTATATATATATATATATATATGGATTTTAAAAATGAGAGAGATAAGAAAAGACAATCCCTGGTTGGTGAAGTATATCATAAGTAACTACAGACAGGAATATTTATGAAACGTCAAAAAGGTATTAACCGCGCTCCAGAACTCGCTGGGTACAGCTAATAGATTTACCTCATTGGCAGCATATTCTGCAATATTTTTTTTGCATAGCAAATATCACTGATCTTATGCACATGTTGACCAATACACATAATCATCCAGATGCGATCTTGCTTCTCAACCAACTTTCTTTCAAATTTTCTCAGAGATAACTCTACAGACTACTCGGCTTTCATCAACCAACAATGCACGTAGTGTCGTTGAGTCATTCCTCCATAGATGGCGCTCACAGCGATCATAGTGAGCAAACGTGGAATGAACTATTTGCACCCTAAAAACTACCCAGTCTGCAAGATAACATTTCGTTGTTTTTTTGACAGTTTATTGAGTTTTTTACATGATAGCTGTGCGGGTTTCGATTATTCTTGAATCTCGGCGTAACCCAGATAGCGCCGCAAGCGCTCACGCACATAAGCGCAATCGCTCTCGAACCTTCGCAAGCTGCGACACATGATAGTGTAATTCTGGTTGCCTAATTTTGCGAGAGTATCTATTCGCCATTCAAGGTACCATTTACGAAGGTTTGTAATATTGAAAATGATTTTGTTTTTTAGGCGCCAACAAAAAGTTCGCGAAAAATGCAGCAGCTGCTATGGCACTGAGGAAGTTGATAAATTATTCAGCACCTGAACAGTCTGACCCATTTTGTGGAACATTCGATACCGTGCCAAATGTCAAAAAGGAAGATTTTGAGAAAGCTGACGCGATTACCAAGTAATTTTTCGTTTTCACGAAACACGTGTTTTATTTAGGATACAGTTTTGCATTCATTATCATTCATCACGAAATCAAATTCTATTTCGTTTTCTAGGAATATTGTTTTGTGAACTTCCATTAGAATATCGGGAAATGGGAAAATGGCGCCAAGTAGGTAGACTCCGCACGCAACGCTGACATAAGGTCATATAGGATCATATGCGGCCCAAATTAGCCCTTTTGAGCTATCTACAAACTTGCATAACAAAACAATTTAAAGGGGTCAAGTCAGCCAAACTGGCCCATATACAATTAGTACATACTCCATCGTCCCCATCCATTTGATAAAGTTAACGCTAGTTTCTTCCCTGCCTTACGTATCGACCATCTAGTAACGCTACTGGCGGTTGGTCGGGAAAGAAATTTCTAGATCTAAATGTTGGGTGGGGACTATGAGCTAATTGACTCACTTGATCAATATTTTTTTTTTGTTACACATGTTCGTAGCGAACTTGAACGAAATATAATCCTTCGGACTGATGACTGCATTGTGTCGAACGTGCAGAGTCAACCTATTTTACGCCAATTTTTTTAGTAATATAGGACGTTTTAGAAACTATTTCAATAAGCAATCCAAGTTCATATTATTATTATATAGCAGTATCTCAAAATTATAGATTGGTGAACGATAAGTTCCTTGAGGTAATGGGTAACGACCTAGATCACATGAAGAGGAAAGTTCTCGCTGGCATAGTGATGATTAAAGATGGAGACGTCAATAATGCCGAGGTGTTGTCTGTGACAACGGGCACGAAATGCGTGTCTGGCGAACATATCAGCATCAACGGAGCTTCACTGAACGATATGCACGCTGAAATTCTATCGAGGAGATGTCTGATGAACTATTTTTATGATCAGCTGGAGTTGGTGGCTTCTGGTGGTAAGAAGAATTCGGATTGTGTGCGATTTAATATTTTGATTTTGGGTTTTGTTTCAAAAGATCAACAACAGTGATCTTTCATAGAAGCATTAATTGAACCGGTTAGTCCAAAAATAACTTGAGACCATTTTTTACCGTCCTTTTTTTTTGAAAGGTAGATAATTATTCTGGGTAAAACTCCAAAAATAATATTTGTTTAAGAGTTTTCTTGTTTTATACCAAAAGCATTAATTCAACTCTCTTCATCTTTAAATGTACGGTAAATACGAGGTTTGTAAATTAAGTGATGAGACTGATTTTGTTTAATTCAGATATAATGACAATTTTATATAGTCACCTTCAAAATAACTTCCTTCTGAAGCGACACAGCGCTGGAGACGGTTCTTCCAGTCCTCATTCCCGCGCTTGAACTCCGATTCCGGAATAGCCTTCAGTTGGTCGGTTATCAGCCGTTTTCATGTTTTCGACTGTCCCAAAATGAGTTCCCTTGAGGTGAATTTTCAGCTTCGGAAAGAGAAAAAAGTCACTTGGACTCAAGTCCGGCGAATAAGGAGGCTGAAGGAGCGACAGGAATGCCTTTCTGGCCATTATCGTGTTGCAACGCCCAGTTCTTGATCTGATGGACGCTGATGGGAGTCAAATTTAACTCATCCCCGATCATTCTGATGTCCGCCGACGATCTGAACGGACAAGATCCCGGATTCTGTCGATATTTTTATCGGTTCTTCAAGATGAATGTCTTATACTACTGGAAAACCTGGGCTCTTGACAAAACACTACCTCCGTAGGCCTGTTGTAGTTCCTATTGATTGCCGATTATTGAAGAAAGTTGAACATATGTCTATTAATTTTTTCACTATGATCTGTAAATGATTTGGATGTAAAACGGGAGATTCGATTAAGATTAAGTGTAATTTTCAATCACTGATCAACAGCCAAAAAATATCCTAAATAAAATCAACAAAATATTACTATTTTTAATGTGCTAAAACCGGAATGAAACTTATTTTTTCAATATTAGTTCAAGTTTTAGAGATACGGTAATTATATGTGTTCCTGCTGTGACAGTTTTAATATAATGTAATTCACAAGAATGCACGTGCTACATTTTTATATTCGGCAAGAAAAGATGATGTAATCGGCATGATTGTGTTACGTTATACATACGTGTACATTATATTGTTTTATATTAGCCATTTTTTCCTCAGTTGGCTGACAGCGTTCATGCAAGATGTCTCGAAAGTGTGTAAACAATCCAGATCAGATTTGTTACGTGTGTGGTGATGTGACTTTTGCGTCTCAGAGACGGTCTATTACTCCACTAATAACAAAGGCATGTCAGCATCAGCTTTATTTCGGTTGTAAACTAGGTGATCAAGACAAACAGTGGGCACCCCACATCTGTAATACATGTGCTTCAAGTCTGAGGAGCTGGTTAAATGGCAAAAAACGGTCTATGCGCTTTGCTGTCCCAATGGTTTGGAGAGAGCCTACAAATCATATTAATGATTGTTACTTTTGCATGGTACCTTGTGTTGGACAAGCCACAGGTATGTCCAAGGAAAAAAATCGGTTATTAGCTACCCAAACATACCATCTGCGATGAGACCTGTGCCTCACAGTGACGAAAATCCTATTCCAAAACCCCCAGAATCCTACACTTGCGAATCAGAAGACGAATCAGATCATGGCGATCGAGTGATTCGTCAGGAAGAAGATATGCCATCAACGTCAAGAGATCCTGATTTTATACCGAGCACGTCATGCCACCAACCGCACAAAATAACAAATGATCTTGTAAGAGATTTAGAACTTCCAAAATGTAAGGCAGGGTTACTTGGATCAAGACTGCAGCAGTAGAACTTGTTAGAAGACGATGTTTCGGTATGTGTTTTTCGTAAACGCCACAAAGACTTAGAACCATTTTTCAATATGGAGAATAACTTGGTTTTCTGCAGTAACATTAACGGCTTACTGGCGGCTTTAAATATAAACTATAACCCAGAAGAATGGAGATTGTTTATATAGTTCAACATTGAGTTTAAAGGCAGTGTTATTGCATATTGGAAATATTTTACCATCTCTTCCTGTAGGGTATGCAGTTCACATGAAAATATGACAATATGAAGTACCTATTGACATGCATAAAATACGATGAGCACCAATGGCATATTTGTGGCGATTTGAAAGTTGTTGCACTTTTACTTGGGCTGCAGCTAGGCTATACAAAGTTTTGCTGTTTTTTGTGTGAATGGGACAGTCGGGCAAAGGCACTTTATTACACCAGACGAAACTGGCCTGTTCGTCAATTCCTAGAGCCAGGTCAAAAAAATGTACAGCATATGCCACTAGTAGATTCGAAAAAAATTTTATTACCACCACTGCATATCAAGTTGGGCCTAATGAAAAACTTTGTCAAGGCATTAGATAGAGATGGGTCAGCTTTTCAATACCTGCGTCAGAAATTTCCAAGACTAAGTGAGGCAAAGGTTAAAGAAGGTATTTTTGTTGGGCCACAGATTCGAAATATTTTGAAGGATACACAGTTTGAAAACACTTTAACAGGTATTGAAAAAACTGCTTGGAATGATTTCCGTCTGGTCGTCACTAATTTCTTGGGAAATAGAAAAGCTGACAACTATAAAACCCTTGTCAAAAATATGCTGTCATCGTATCAAAAGATGGGCTGTAATATGTCTCTTAAGATACATTTCCTACACTCACACCTGGACTTTTTTCCTGACAATTGCGGAGCCGTAAGAGCACGGCGAACGTTTTCATCAGAATATTTCAACAATGGAACAAAGGTACTAGGGAAAGTGGAATCCTTCCATGCTTACAGACTACTGTTGGACTCTTGGTAGAGATGCTTCAGAAACGATCCATAAAAGAACAGGAAAAAGACAGCGCATATAGTGATTCTTATAAGTATATGAATCTTGTTACTTTTTTTAATATATCCTTAAAAATTAAAAGGTTTTTTTTCTAAACCGCAACTAATTTTTTTATTTCATTGTCATTTTTGGATTCAGCGTCCCAAAATTGACAAAGAAGTGCACTTTTTCCACAAGATACAATTAAGAAACTAAAATTTGTTGTCCAGTGTAATAAGCAATGAAAAATATGATCAGTATGATTCTTTTGCTTGAGTTATGTATCACTAAACTTAATTCCTGCTAAAACAATTTAAGTTTTTCGGGCGTCTTCCATTATCATTATTAATATACTGTGGTTATACGAAATTTCAGTTTTTTTTAGAACTCAAATACTACATAAAACCCAAAAAATGATCTTAAAACTGGTTTATTTGTAAGTGACACAGGTTTTATTGTCTCCTGAAAAATCCAAATTATGGGTCTTATAAGATTTTTGCAATGACCGTTTGTATCGAAGCAGCCATGAAGACAGAGCTGAATGTCAAGAGTTCGACAACTACTGCACATATTTTGTTGTTATAAACCTTGAACTGGTAGAACAAAGGAATGATTGTACTAGCTAGTTCTTAATGTGCAGAGCTGGACTATAGTGGTGCGTAGTTCGTGAACAAACTAGTTCAATCGAACGATCCTTATGATTGAACTAAGTGAACTAGTTCATCATTCGTTGAAAAACTCACTCGTTCATTACGAATGACTGGCATTACAGGATCTCGATGATCTTGTTTGGAGTGAACGATCGAGAACGAGATAGGGGAAAGGAGACACAGACAACCGTAAGCAGAAAGTTGTATAACTGGTTGCCCGGAAGTTATGAAAAAGATGATAAATAATGTTAGTTGAAAAAAAAATAAAAGCAGTTTTTTAATTTAATCGGCATCTAGTCTATTTTTGCTGATAAGACTGCTTGCTCAGCCTTACCGTAGCGTAGGAAGTGCAGTCAACCTACTTGACGGCATTTTTCATCTCGGGTGGAATCAAAAGGGCAAATTTTAGTCAATGTCGAAAAGGTCTATACTTGGAGTATACCCCTTTATTTGGCTACCTTTTAGCGCAAATTACATGTACATTTTTTTCCACTGGATACGAGCGATGTCTTTTAAGTTTTGCATATAGAAACATAGTAGGCCGCGCGCATCGAACGTCAGTACTGAATCTTAACCTCACTCTTTAGTAAACTTAAATTCAAAGTTTCACAACAATACGTACAGTGAATTTTTAAGTGTCACCGAGTCATTAGAAAAATGGAACGCAACCGAGAACATTTTCGCGCCATAATTTATTACAACTTTCAGAGACAATTATCTCAACAAGAATGCCTTGCTGAGTTACTGTCTGTTTTCGGCAACGAAGCGCCACATCATTCGACAATTTCCCGTTGGTATGTATAATTCAAACGTGGACGGGTGAGTCTTAGCGACGACTCCAGGGTGGGTGCACCAAAAACGGCAGTCACCCAGGAAAACGTCGATGCTGTGCGCAAACTCATCATTGAAGATAGACATGTGACATATCGCGAGATTGAGGCGTCGTTGAAGATCTCAAAGACTTCAATTAAAAAAAAATTACATGAAGAATTAGAAAAAAAATAGTTTCTCGTTGGACTGAAGAGCAGAAAGCAGCCAGGGTTAATTGGTGTCAAAAAACGCTTCACCGTTTCAATTCCGAAAACTCAAAAAATGTGTACAGCATTGTTAGTGGTGATGACTCGTGGATTTACTGTTATGAACCAGAAAATAAACGACAGTCGGCTGTTTGGGTGTTCCAAGGTGTTTCGAAAAAGATGGTCGCGACATTTGTATCAAAAGCGGGTCATTGCAACAATTACCCTTAATGAGCAAAGAACTGTTACTGCGGATTGGTATACCACCATTTGTTTGCCAAAAGTCATCACTGAACTTCGAAAAATCAACCCCGTAAGAAGAATCATCCTCCACTAAGACAATGCAAGCTCGCACACAGCCCAAAAAACGGAAGAAAATGTGAAATTATTGGACCATCCTCCATATAGTCCCGATCTAAGTCCTAACGATTTCTTTACTATCCCGAAAATTAAAAACAGACTGCGTGGTCAAAGGTTCCAGTCACCAGAAACAGTTGACGCATTCAAAAATGTCTGCCAGCAAACGAGTGGAATAAGTGCTTCGAATATTGGTTCGAGCGCATGCAGATGTGTATTAATCTTCGTGGAGAATACTTCGAAAAACAATAAAGTCATTTAAAACTACCTACCGTCTTGTTTTATTTCCATATGCAAAACTTAAAAGACATCCCTCGTATAGCGTGTTATGGAGATTACAATACATCTCCATGCAAGCTATATGATGTAGCAACTAAAATGTTATATGTGTTATATTCAGTATTTGGTTTATTATTATAATAACCATAGCTGTTTTGAAGTCATTAGTGCAGGGATACGAGCTCTATAGTGATCACTAAGTATGACAAACCTGTGACAGTATTTAATCCATTTTAGTAAGGAAAAATTTAAAATAATACATACCATATCTGCAATAGATATTAGCTGATATGTAGTAACTAAAAACTTAGTAGAGCTATATCTTACAGTTCTGGCTTCACACAGCTATTGAGAGCTGCTCTATAATAAATTCATTATTTACTATGCATCATAGTATTGTACAAACGTATCATTTCTTCGATATATATATATAACAAAAAAATAGGATAATAATGGGCAAAATCCGCAAAAAGAAGAACAGTGGATTCGAGCAGAAAATATGATAGGTAACCCGAGCGATACGTATTTCTGCTGGTTGGCTTCATCAAGCCCAAAATAAATGCACATATGCAACTACAAAAGTAGATACACATGCTCATACATCCTGATATGGGTGTAACCTGAGGAAACAAAGATGGAGAGAGGATAAAATCACACACGAAGTCCACAACAAGAGCCAACCTCGAATTTTCAAGGCGACATCTAACCACAACCGGTTATAGCCACTTGATGTGGTACTTCAAGCCCAAAGGATCTACAAAGAGAAAATGAGCATGTTATATACGTATCGCTCGGGTTACCTATCCTATTTTCTGCTCGAATCCACTTTCCTTCTTTTTGCTGATTTTGCCCATTTTCCTATTTTTTGTTATATACCTATCTCCGTATGATCAATTGCTCTCTCTCTCTCTCTCTCTATATATATATAGAAAAAATTCGTTTTACCTCCTAACTGCTTTGAATAGCCTTTTACAAATGTTACAGCTACTCGCCGTACGTGTACGTCATAAGCGTATATGCTAGCTCAGTTTATGAATTAATTACAGCCCTTATGGATGCATGGTTTGATTTTGTTCTACAGCAGCTTATTCGTCTTGATTCATTTTTCATATAATTCTGGTCAACAAATCAAACCACAAATTTTGAAATAATCGCTTAACTAACGTATTGACTGCCTTATATCTGCGCGGTTTCAATTGTTAGCCAGAGTGGGATGAATCGAAGACAATCACAGGATAAATTTGAGAAACTTATCCTTATTCATTATAGTTATAAATTTCAAGTACTGAACGTAATACGTCAAGATAGTGTTGCTGTCTCTATCACAGCTTGTAAGTATACTAGCGATACAGAAATTAATTCAATAAATATCTCGTCCTCAAAGTGAAGCGCCTTCAAAAGTAAAGTTCCTCGTATGGCAGTGCCTATCAATCAATCAATCAAAATATATTTATCTTACATAACATTACAGAGTTATTTTATTTATCCAAAACATTTACAATACAATGCGGCTTGAGATCCGTCTGCTCCTTCGCCTAAGTCAGTTTCCTTTGGGCTTTCCGAAAGAGAGTAAGATTAATTTATTTGTGCCAGATACTTAACAGGAGCGATCTCATTGTGTTTGTGCGAGAATCCGTCTGTCCTTACGGATGGAGGGAGGAGGGTGCTAAGATGAGAGAAATTCTGCCTCCAATCCTGGAAGTGCCGTATCAATGCAGCTATTCCTTTGGCAAAGTATATAGTTGTGACAAGCACAAATACTGCATACGTTAACGTTAATTTTAACCTCATTTGCTTATTATAAACCATGGATTTGAATAACAAAAAAGGTGACCATTAACGTTTACGTACGCGCTGTTTGTGATTGGCAAAACTGTCTATTGATTTATCAAAGTGATTACATGCGAAAACTGTTTGACTTTTACACAAATGAGCACCAATAAGTACATACAGCAGACGCTCGATAATGTAAACTAATTTAATCCAAGTGTGGTTCACAATATCGAAATGTTTACATTAGCGAACGTGATTTATATAATATTTGATTTATTAAAAGAAACGTTTAATACATACTATTTATAACAAAATAAACAAATATTCTAACAGCGATAAGTATTTTTTTAATTAGAAGAAAAATAATTAACAATTTTTGTCTGCGTAAATTTGCGCTCAGCATTGTCTTCCAATGCCTGCGCCCGTAATTTACGAAGAACTAAAATATCCGTGTATGAAACTTCTTTTCTTTCAGCCCAATCTAAAGCTTGGTTAAAAACTTGTATAGCTTGCGCGTCAGTCACTACACTTCTGACTTCAATGGGATCGTTCTCATCATCCTCACTGTCCATATCCTCCTCCTTATCAGCATCATTCGTCTGCTTATCTTCGTTCCATAAATTAATATCAGAAGGAGTACAAACTATGTTGGGATTCACTGTTTTCAATAAGTCAACAACATCCAATGACACACTAATAACATTATCATTATTGGATCGCAAACGTTCTCTAATTACGCTTAAGGGGACATCGTCTTCTTCATCATCTTCATTATTGGTACAAAAGAGATTGTTCCAACATTTTTGAATAGCTTGCTGGTTAAGTTCATTCCAGGCCATATGTAAATCTAAAACAGCTTCTCGTAATGTTACTTTTTTTAAAGCCTCAGATAAGTTTTCAGGATTCTTTGATAAGACAGACGAAAGTAGAAACTTCCTATAGTATAGTTTGGTGAGACTTATTATATTCTGGTCCAACGGTGTTACGTTGGACGGCATGTACATGACGAAAATTGACCCATCCCTGCTCCTCAGTTGTTGCTCGGGAGGATGACTTGGTGCATTATCCAATAGTAACAACGCTTTTATTGGAAGCTTCTGTTGTTTTAGGAAACCTTTTACCTACAAATTGAAAACACATCTTCAAATTATGAATAGAGCATTTGTGATAATTGATTGTCATACCTGAGGGACAAAGCACCTGTGGAACCATTTCAGGAATATACTGCTAGTCATCCAAGCGGTTTTTGAACAGTCCTAATAAACAGGGATATTAACATTTTTAAATGAGCGCGGATTGTTTGCTTTCCCAATTACCAGTGGCTTTATTTTGTGTGAACCATTAGCATTAGTGCAGGCTAGAAACGTTATTCGTTGTTTCTCCGGCTTTCTTCCCGGGGCAGATTTTTCAAATGATGCAGCATAGGTTTTCTCTGGTAACATTTTCCAATAAAGGCCACTTTCATCTGCGTTGTAAATTTGTTCCATTCTTAAATCTAGCTCGGTAATTGTTTTCATCAATTTTTCTTTGAATGGTTGCACTAATTGTGGTTGTGCTGATAATTTTTCACCAGATATAGACAGCAGTCGAATTCCATATCTTGTTTTGAATCGTTGTAGCCAGCCATCACTAGCTACGAGATTTTCAGTTTCTTTCAGTTTTTCATTTAACAGTCTCGCTCTCTGTTTAAGTACTTCGCCACTAACTGGGACATGATTTTCTCGTTGTTTTAAAAACCACTTATACAGGGAATTTTCCATTTTAGGTGCCTTCGCATTTTTTAAAGTTTTTCTTTTTCCCGGACCTCCAAATGTATTGCACGTTCTTTGTAAAATTAGAGTTTTCATACGCTTAATTTTACAGATTGTTGCTTTCGATACTCCATATTTTTTGCTAACTGTGTCACTCCCGCACCTAGTGCAACTTCGTCTATGATTTTCACTTTCTCACTCAACTTTTAAACACCTTCTTTTATAGGATGTGGGTGCCATAGTCGTAAAATATATTAACGCGTGCAATGTATTCACTTAAAAATGAAATACATACGTACGTATAAACATATCCTAAACGATCATACGACTGACCGAGTTTGTCGTATTTTATCGGAGAGGTGAATCCCCTACACTCTACATCATAAATCGGGGACTCCCCGACGCCCGACATAAATCATCAAGGCTTCAGCATTTTATCGTCGCGCTGTTTCCGTGCGCCGAGAGTTGTTTACGTTATCGAGCGTACACATTGTTTACGTTTACGCGCGTTCCGTTTGATCCTATAGAACGAAGTTTGTGTTTACATTAGCGCAAGTTTTCATTATCCCGTGTTTACGTTATCGAGCGTCTGCTGTAGTAAATAGAACCACAGGCTAACCTTTACTTTGAGAATGAAAACATGGATCCTGACTCAATCTCAACAATCGAAGAGTTCGTTGAATCTGTTCTGAATACATCACTATTGGTTCTTGCCGTTTCTTGAGATCTAATCATGCGTTTCCCGAAAGGTTCAGCAAAGTCTATCTTCGAGAAAAGGCCGAACGGTAGCGGCTATAAACTGAAAGACGGAATAGAATTTCACTTGTACATCAATACTGCGCCGTGCGGCGATGCTCGTATCTTCAGTCCTCACGAGGAGACCGGCAAAGTAGATAAACATCCCAACAGAATTTCTAGGGGGCAGTTGAGGACAAAGATCGAGTCTGGAGAAGGCACCATACCAGTTAAAGCAGCCAGTTCGATCCAGACTTGGGATGGAATCATTCAGGTATAATGACGATAACATTCAATATTTATTGGTCCTGTACAATGGCGCGCCAGTATCGCACACCTACACGGAAGGCAATACAATTTGCAACATTGCAAAAGTAAAATTATGTGTGTTGTCTATCTATACATATTTTTTTACCATGATTAGCAGGAGTAGCCTGGGCGGATGCCCCTTTAGACACGAGCTCATTGCAATCAAGAAAAAGAAGTACAGTAATGTCCGCTTATAACGAACCTCAAGGGACCGGCGAAACTCGTTCGCTATAAGCGAAGTTCGTAATAAACGATAAATGATGCTAATACCAGAAAATATTTTTTATTAGTTTATTATTCAACCAGGGGTATATAAAATGTTTGTAATAGTATATAGTAATATCTATAATCCACATTTATAAAAGTTTTGAAAATCTTTCTTAAAAAATCATTTTAGTTTGGTTTAATTCCACTTCAGCTAGTCGATCTAGCACACGCTGCGGATTATTTCGTGACTGAAAGAAATGACGAACGCTGTCAATATGTCGAAGTGCTTCTGATGTGGTTGGAGTTGGTATCAGCTCCATACCGACAGATTCTTCATCTTTGTTTTCCTTTTCTTCTTCATCATCAGTATCAACTGCCGAAGATATAGCACCTACAATGGCATCATCATCCAGGTATTCGACCGTCACAACTTGGTCATCAATATGAACAAACGTATTGAAATCGTTTCCACTATAAGGAAGATTGGCTCTAATATTGTCTCGAAGATCGTCTTCCTGTTGAATTTTCTTCATCCACTCAACTAATGGCAGGTCATCGTCGGGATCGAAATGATCCTCAACCTCCAAGAAACCCCCTTGCGTAAAACAATAACAAAAAAAAATCACATGAGCACAAGAAAAACTGAACTAAGTGGACTCCAGCAGCTGACTTTTCATTAATTTCTTAAAAGAAACAACCTGTTTGGATCGATAGCCACTGTTGACTGCATTGTAATGCTTGACAGCATTATAGGTGTAACTTCTTTCAAAGACCGAGGTATTGTGAGGAGGCATGTTGAAATTAGCATTAAATCTAAGAGCTCTGGTAACAAAACTACCTCGGTGAACTAATTTGCTAGCGAGGTAAGCTGGTCTGTTAGATAATAGAACTTTATGCGTGAAGACGGTCAAAAGATATAAAAATAACTTATCAATTCGCAACCAGTTGAGTTCTTTGATTTTATCTGAGACGCGACTAAACTTGCGCGATCCAGCAATAAACCTACAACAGCTGTTCTGAATTTTCTGGAGTTTCCTTTTGTGGACGTAGTCTAAACATGGGTAATACAGAACAAGAGAGTAAGAAATGACAGACAACACAAGACTTTCAGCAAGCTTTTTTCGGGTTTTAAAATTCAAGATGTATCGATTAGAATAGAGGAGTTTCAAACGCAAATACGTTACTCTAGATAAGAAAGAGACATGCCGATCGAATCTCATATTTAAGTCAAGGTTAACACCGAGATTCTTGGCGTAATCCACAAAAGGGATGAGTGTCTCATCCAAAAAAACACAAATAAGGAGTTTAAAAGCAAACAGAGGTGCATCCGGTGTATGGCGTCTATCGCTATAAGAGTTAGAGACACTATCAATAAAATTTGTATAAGCTGCAGCTGTCTGGAAAATTGAAAGAAAATAATTATTTAAAATGTTAGGCTCAAGGAGACTGGGAGGTATCGCAGCATGTTTCTGGGCTACCACATTCATCCTCCTCAGGTGTTTCCAAGCTTGACTAGAGTTAAGATTCCGGAAACGTGACATATATGCTTTTTTCTCTCTTCCAAGCGATGCAAGGGCGTAATTTCTCAAATCTTTGTAGCTGGCCCAATTCTGATCAGATCTGTTATGCTGATAGACAGCGAATGCCTCATCTCTGAGTTGAAAAATCATTTTCAAGTTAGGAGTGAGCCAGGGCGCAGCAGGTTTTGTGACACGTACTGTACGTAGCGGAGCGTAGAGATCGAATAGATAAAGAAGACGGCCAGTAAAAATAGAGACTTTAATATCCACATCATTCACGAAATAAATGTCATTAAGCTGCATTGATGCAATCTGCGTCTTAAAACTTTGAATATCAATGCTATTAAGATTTCTATGTTACAAATTTAGGCTCTATTTTTTATAACAAATGGAAATATCACAGTATGTGAGCCGATGATCACTAATTGAGTCTGCACTGAGTGTCCCTGACCTTTTGACGATAGTATTGTCACTAACAAATATTGGATCAAGTAATGTGGAACTGAAGGCTGTAACACGTGCAGGCTCATCAATGACTTGAATGAATCAAAGCAGCTGCTGAGGATGTTGTTATGAGCAAGCAAGTCGACATTCATATCGCCCAAGAATATAATGTTGTCATATTGGGGAGTGAAAAATGAGAAGATTTTCTTAACACTGGATGGCTTGATGTATAGAGCAATGTGGTGGCCTATATATAACAACAATTAACATACTGGACCCGTGCAGTTTAAATTTATAGCATAACATTTCAAGAGGATTTATAAAGACATCGAGCCCAACTGGGATAACATTACTGCTAATATCTAATTTAACATAGAGACCGATGCCACCCCCTCTGCTCCCACGGTCCTTACGGAAGAAATGATACCCAAGTATATTGACTACAGTGCTGTCAATACTGGATGTTAGATTTGCCACTACAAGCACAGTGATTCTTTCTTTAGTTAGCCTCCCACCCTCACACTTCTCACCTTTGAATCTTAAGCTCCTGCCAGGTGTAAGCTTATAGAATAACCCAGTTTGATCTGCATTGCATATGTCCTTGTCTTTGAAGTTCCTTCTAATGATTGGCCACTTGTTCCGCAACCAGTTATTCACACAGTCCATATCAACTGCAGCAGACTCTCCAACAATTTTTCCACTGGTAATTTTATGTCGTGTTTTGAATCTTCCTATCCAGCTTTTACTAAATTTAGGTTCTTCACTGAGTTATTCATATTTCAATAACTTCTTCCCAAGGTCTTCGCCTTCGATTGAAGAATAGCACCACTTATGTTTACTTTTTTATTTTTCTGTTGAGAAAGCCATTTCAGAAGTCCCTGATCAACTTTATAATTGGGGGGCTTTTTAATTTTCTTCACATTTATCTTTTGGCCTTTCTCAAACATTTCCAGTATTTTGTCTTTATTTGTCCAAATTGCACCAACCTGTAATTAAAATGAAAAATTGTAAATCAAATTCATATCTCAGAGTGCCTATTTATGTATGTTTAGGACATGTTATTCTGCAACTCACCGTTGATTTACTTAGTCCCATTTCAGAACAAACTTCACTTTGCTTCACACCTCCTTGCAATCTCTTGACGATATCGTATTTACTATTTTAAGAGCTTTACGTGTTTTCTTAGAAATTGCGTCACCCATGATTTCAAGAGTGCAGGACACTGAATACAACGAATAAAGAAGGTATCAGACTAAATGGCGGTGGCGGACTGGTGGCAGACGCTGACGATTGCTCATACCTCACCACGAGGTTGGAAGATTTCGGTTACCTGATTCTGGTAAAATCCAGTTTTACGCTCGTTATAACCGAAAAATTTTACGAATATATCAAACATTTAGGTTCGTTTTATCAGGAGGTTCGTTATATGCGTGAAAAATAGCACACATTTAATATCATTTCAGTCTGTACCTTATAAATTAGTTCCTTATAAACAGAAGTTCGCAATAAACCGGTTTGTTATAAGCGGACATTACTGTGTCATCAGGTGCATTTTTTCTCACCACATATACAAGGTCTGTAAATTAAGTGATGAGACTGGCAACACTGTGAAACAATTTTTCAGCACTGTTATGAGGAGTGGCAGAACCAGCGCTGTGTGGCTTCAGAAGGAAGTTATTTTGAAGGTGACAATATGAAATTGTAATTATATTTTAATAAAAAAAATCAGTCTAAACACTTTACAGACCTTGTACATGTGGCTTTCAAACTGAGTTATTTATATATTGTACTAGATTCTTTGATGGTTTTAGGGCGAAAGACTCTTAACTATGTCTTGTTCCGACAAAATATGTAGGTGGAACGTCCTAGGATTGCAGGGATCATTATTATCGCATTTTATTGAACCAATCTATTTGAAATCCCTTATATTGGGAAGCCTGTTCAAGCATGATCATCTTTACAGGTAAGCACTCGAATTATTACTATTACTACGACAGCTGTAGGTGGAAAAGTCTGATGGCACTGTTGTGTATTTTTTATGCTGGATAATGCACGAAACTTGCTGCTCTTTCTTCTAGTTCCTTATCCAGCTTATCCTTGAACTCATATTGAATATTTGACGAGTACATGAGTGACACTGATGATCTCGAATGTCTCAATCAGGTCCCCCGGTAATCTTCGCTCAGCGAGTCTTGTCAAATTCTTAGCCCTTAGACGTTGTTTATATGACAAATGTCGAATCTCTGGTAGGATTCGCGTTGTTTTAATTTTCTTTCAATCATTCGATGTCTTTGACAATCCCAGAAAAATCTCGAGTCTCCACAGTTAACGTTCATTGAGCAAAACAGTGAGAACCGAGAGTTTTCTTTGACAAAGTTTCAGTAAATATCAAGACTTCTGTTACTTTAGCAGTAATTTATGGGGGGGAGAGGGTGGGGAGAATTGGGAATTGACATCATTGCCTCTGACATAAAAATTAAAAACTTGACTGGCGGACGGATGGCAGATGACAACCCTACTCTTAGGGTACAGCCTAAAAGTGATTAAAATATTAAATCTAATTTATAAATGAACAATTTATTGTTAAATAACAAAATTAATTCTTCTTTTTTGTCTTCCTGCGAATCGGTTAATATTAATACTTACCATCTCCTTTGAATCCAGTGCAACAACTTTTTTGTGGTTTTGTCCGTCACAGTGGCGGATTTAAGTAATGGCAAAATGGACATGCCCCCCACCCCCCAAGGAAGGGTGGTCACAGGGCAAAAATTAGCTCTAGTGTCTTTATTGTTCAGCGCGTCTGAATGTAAAATTAATAACAAGAAATCAGAGTTATATCCTTTTAATGACCATCTGCGTAATGTTTATGAAACAGCGCGTTAGCATTCAGTTTGAATAAGAAAAGTTCCCTTTCATTTCGTTAAGAAATTTTTTGAATACAGACCATTTCATTTATAAAAAAATGACCCTTTTATTTCTCAAGGAGTGGAGGGGTTATTTTTTCATTTTGTGCTTACAGTATATTGTTACCTGGCATAAAATATTCAGAAAATAAATATCTTCGTGGTGTGAATCAGCCTCTTTCAGTCCAATAAGGACTCTAATGCGTCTATTACAGTCTTTTCACGTCTTCAACCATAAACTTTCACAATACTGTGCATTTTTTTATTTGATGACATATCTATTTTCTTCGTGATAATATCGTGGGAGAAATTTTTTGAATGTATATTCAATTGCATAGAAGATGAAGAGTGGGAGCTTCTGGCGAATATATAATGAATGCAAGATCTCTCCTTTCCTCCATGAACTGGACCTTTGGCCTCAATTTGTTATGGTGGCATTCAGTATTGAGCGTAGTGTAAGTTCAAATGCAAAAGACAGAAATAGACTTGATGATGGCTCAAAGGTGCATTTCAGCAGCATTAAAAAAATTAAAAGATTTGAGGAGCGAAAGCATATACGATAATTTTGTTCTGAAGGCTAAGAATAAATGGGAAGAGATTGAATGGGAAAACCCGCCACTGGAATCACACGAAAAACATCTAATAAATTACTACGAAGTTTTGGATTGGATGAGTAATGAATTGCAAGAACGTACTGAAGGATTTCGTGAAGTGAATGATGTGTTTGGTTTTTTGATAACAGAGAAATTAGTCAATGTAAAAAAAAACGAATTAGAAACCAGCGTCACATTTGACGGAAAAATATTCGGAATTTTTCACTACAGATCTAAAATATGAATTGGCCAGTTTTACGAGCATGTATTTTTCAAAAAATCGTAATTTTACTAATGACAACCCGCTAGATTATTTAAAGTTCATTATTGCAAACAATTTTATAGACAGTTTTCCAGAGAGCTGCAGTTTATTCAGATTGTTTTTGACTTTGCCTATCGGTTCAGCTAGTGCTGATCGTGTCATGAGCTCTTTGAAAATTATTAAAGAATACCGTCGAGCTTCTTTGGTTGAAGACACACTCAACAACTTCTCTATCCTCTATATCTAAAGACCAGTAGCTAATACACTCTATTTGGATTCTTCGATGGAAGTTTTTGCTGAACGAAAAAAAGACGCGGATTCAAATTAGAATAATAATTCTATTATTTTGTATTGAATAAAAAATGTTTGATCTCACAGTCTCTACTTGATTCAGGATATATAGACATACAGGAAAAACAGAGGTATACTTTATCTGAAGTCACTTGAAACACTGTGAAATACCGGGTGCGTTTTATAGATCTATATTTAACACGCTCTGTTGCTGCAAAAATCGCCAAATTTCGCAGCAAATATCCCCCGTATAAGATCAAAGGCAGTTTCACCGGTCCACGTGGAGTAAAGCACGCCTATGCGTAGACATAGCCAATGAGAAAGCGTGTATTTCAGAGCTCAACAAGTGCAGGTGGCTACTGAAAATTGAAACAGTTTAGCCAGTGCCGTGTAGCGGTGAATAAACGTGTTTTCTTTAGTCTGTCCGTGTTTTTTCATAGATTTTATTAGTTTGTGTGTTTTTGACTTTTGAATACTCGGTTTACTTGTTGATTTAATTGTTGTGTTGATTGTTCTTGTGTGTCCTAAATATGGCTCTTTGGAGACCTTGGGAAAATGCTCCAAGCCACGAGGAGATGGTTGATGAACCTGTGCAGGCAGAATTCTTTCATAAAGATTTAGAGGAACAGACCCAAAGAGTAATCCTAAATATGTATGATTGTCTGAAAAACGAAAATCCAGATTCCTCGCAAAATCAAATTTTAAACAGAATTTGTATCCTGACAAAAATCAGTCGGTCTACCATTTATCGAGTTATAAAAAGGGGAGATGTAGTCAACCATTCCTTCCACAGAAAGCGCATAGAGCAAAAATTAAAAAGAATAGACGTGGGTTTTCAGGAAGATATTCGTCGTATAATATACGGATTTTATAAAGAAAATTTGGTGCCCACGTTGGAAATTATACGGGATAAATTAAAAGATTATCCTGAAGATTTTTATAATTACAAATGCTTAGACTCACTGTACTGTATTGTAAAACTGTGTGGTTTTCAATACAAAAAATTAGATAAAAGAATGGTGATTATGGAGTCGTCTCGACTCGTTGAATTGCGCCAAGAATTTTTGCACAAAGTTAAAATCTATGAAAAGAAATCTGATTTACCTGGATGAAACGTGGTATGATACCCATGATGTTGTGCAGTACGGCTGGGTTGACGACAGCAACAAGTGCATTTTAAATGCACCATGCAACCGTGGAAAATGAATCATTATTCTCCATGCTGGCAGTGAAAATGGATATATACCTAATGCCTTGCTGTTATCTGCCAAAAATATCAAAGAATCATGTGCCGACTATCATGAGGACATGACCTCCGACTTATTTGAAAAGTGGATAGAGTAGCAGTTAATACCAAACATTTCCCCAAATTCAGTGATTATTATGGACAATGCGCAATACCATTCCCGACAGAAAAACAAAATTCCGAATACAGGCACAAAAAAACAAGACATTATTGATTGTATGAAGGATAAGGGAATGGAAATACCACAAAAATCAACCAAAGCCATATTATTGGATCTTATTAAAAGACAAAAATTTGAAAAAGAGTATGTTGTTGATAATCTGCTTCAGCAAAATGGCCATGAAGTATTACGTCTACCTCCCTATTACTGCATTTTTAACCCGATTGAATTGGTCTGGGCTGCTTTAAAAAAAAGTAAGAAAACATAATCAGACCCCTCAATTAAGTGAATCGCTATTGGCCACAATAAGAGATGCAGTATCTCATATTGCTGCCACAGACCTATGGAAGCAGTGTTCTAGGCATATTATTGAAAAAGAAAATGAATATTGTGTTTTGCCTCCTGTAAATCCCGTTGTAATTCCTCTACAAGATGACTCTAGCGACAGCTCCGAAGGCGAGGATGATATATAAATACCTATAATGTAAGTCTTTATATACCTTTTTGTATACCTACCTGCTATGTAAATATTTGCCTATGTCAAACGTTGGAATTCTGTAATTTTTCCATTTCTTAACTTTCAGTCAACATAAATTAAACTCCCAATATAAGTATTTTTTATCCCAAATCAAAAAAATAAGAAGATAGTAAAATCCATTTATTGTGATATAAAAACATTATTATTATCGTTCTAAATAAATCACCGCACGCCTATGATACATCATGAAATTACAAAGGACGCGCCGACCAAAGGTTTTTATGCTATTTCAAGTGACTTCAGATAAAGTTTACCAGTGCGCAGCAGCTACTGTTGTGTATATAATTGTAAGCCCCTGTTAATATGTGACATCCTTATTGCCAGAAAAATCTGTAGTTCGAACTTTATCTGAACAATTTAGATGGATTTTACGTTATCGAAAAATTTTAGATCCGCGTGAATATTGAAACAGTTGAATTAGCTGTTTTATTGGCACTTTGAAGCAGCATCAGATTAACTTTTTGCATCAAATTACTATTAAAAAACCTTTTGCACTATCCATGAGCTTGTTTCGGTTACTTGTGCAGGTCTTTCTAATTTTTTTTATTCTCAGTTGCCGTCATTAATTTGCAAATAGCGATAAATATGGAGAATATCACTTTCGCAAATAGTGCCCAGTATATATCCTGTAGTAATGTATGTTATTTAACGTATTTTAGAGTTGTTCACCAAGTTTGTATTCAATGAAATATTAATCACGGCGAACATGACAACTATCGATCATATTTGTTTTTTTTTCTTAGTTACAATTATTTGCAGAGCTATTTGTGGTCGCATAGAGAATACCATTCAAGGATTACCCCCACCGTTCAAGCTAAGCAGACCCGAAATGCTGCCTACTACTTCTAAAGAAGTACGTCACCCGCATAAAGCTCCGAACTTCGCCGTCATTTGGATGAAGGGATTCCCTAAGCCTGAGATAGTAAACACCATGACGGGTAAAATTGACGATTCTATTGTATCGGCAGTATCCAAACAAAAGCTTGGCTGCAGATTTGCTGCGCTGTGCGGAAAGGTGGATTCTATTACTAATATCAAGACTGCTCCACCGGTTTATAATGAAGCTAAGACCGCGGTTGAAGGTTATGAAGTAAGTATATCGGCATTCTTATTATATACAGGGTGACGCATCGTAAACGAAACAGACGCATTCACTGGCAGCTCAGTTTTAATTTTTGAAAAACGCTCAGACCCGTCGATTTTGTTTTCGAGGGGGACGTAAGTTTGGCAAAAAATCACGTTAGCACGTGCAGCCCCCTAAGCGGGGGTGACACCACCCCCAAAATCTTAAATGGAAAGGGGGGTCGAGTGATACCTTATTTTAAAGGTCTTTCAATTCCCTTTATAATGATATATAATTAATGTACTTCAGTCCAGTAGTTTTGAAGATTTATTGATTTAAAGCTTAAATAAAACTAATACATCATCATTAGTGGAGATCAATACATTTGGCAGCAAAGTAATTTAAAAATGAAGAATGAACTGACCCGTTAGGCAAGTAAATGTTGAAAATTGCCACCATGACTCTCCATGCAATAATACAGATTTTGCTCAAAACGTTGCCGCACATTTTGCAATATTTGAGGAGTAATTTTGAAGGCACTCATTCACAATTCTTTGTCGCGGGTCTTCTAATGATTTTGGCCGAGTAGCATAGATTTTGCTTTTTAAATGACCTCGCATAAAGAAATCCAAAAGTGATAAATCTGGCGATCTTGGGGGCCATTCAATAGCACCTCTTCTACCAATCCATCGATCTGGAAACGTCTGATCTAAATATTGTCGAACACGTAATGCGTAATGTGGTGGGGCATCATCCTGTTGGAACATCAACCTATTCGCAATGTACCGCCGATCATTCTGATTTTCAATTATGGCTGTTAATGCAGGACCTATGGCATCTTCCAGTAATTCCAAATACATTTCACCGGTCAAATTTCCAGGAAAGAAAAAAGGACCAACTAAATTATCGTCAAAAATACCATCCCAAACATTTAATTTTTGTGGCTGCTGTGTATGAACCTAATGATAAATTCTGGGATTAGAATCGGACCAATATCGGCAGTTATGACGATTTACTACGCAATTTAAGAAAAAGGAAGTGTTGAATATAAAATGTTCATCGTTTATAATTCGTTCACAAAATTGTAATCGCCGATCAAAATCGTCTTCATTAAGTTCTTGTACCAGGTGAATTTTATACGGATGAAAACTATGGGCCTTTAGAATCCGTTGGACAGTACGTCGACTAACACCACACACAGTCTCCAGTTTGCGGGTATTTAACGTAGGATCTTCATAAACTTGCCCTAAAGCCCCCACCTCTATTGCTTCGTTCCTTATGGGATTTTCAATATTGCGTTTTTTATTGGCGACTGACCCAGTTTCCCGAAATTTAGCTACAAGTTCTAGAACATATTTTCGATGCACGTTACTGTTCTCATGTCGCTCATTAAATATTTCTGCTGTTCTATTAGCGCACTGATTATTTCCGAAAAATATTTCTATAATTTCAACTCTTTCTGCTGTGGAATATACCGTGGTTAATTTATTTAATAAAGCGTTACAAGTTATTTTAGCAACAAAGTTTGTTCAAATCAATCGCAAAGTATGTACTAAATTCCTATTTAAAATAAGTACGAGATATTTCCTTATCTTTCTTCAAGAAATAACCTTTTTGCCACAAAAAAACGCTCCAATAGCTATTTTCAACAACAAAATGATAAACAAACCATAGGCGTAGTGAAGAAAAGCATTTACTTATTAAGTAAATTCTTTTAGTCAAATTTCTTCTGAAAATAGTACAAACTAATCTGATGTACCTATTAAAGTCTACTTTAAGCTTTAAATCAATGAATCTTCAAAACTACTCAACTGAAGCTCATGTATTTTACATCATTATAAAGGGAGTTGAAAGACCTTTAAAATAAGGTATCACTCGACCCCCCTTTCCATTTAAGATTTTAGGGTTGGTGTCACCTCCGCGCAGGGGGCTGCACGTGTTAACGTGATTTTTTGCCAAACTTGTGTCCCCCTCGAAAACAAAATCGACGGGTCTGAGCGTTTAAAAAAAACTGAGCTGCCAGTAAATGCGTTTCGTTTTCCTTGCGACACCCTGTATAACAGCGTTACGTGGGAAGTGCAAAGTTAACCTACTTGACGCCATTTTTTGCATGTGTTCGTCTAAATATAGTATAGCTTCATAGGCTCTGGAAGAATATGTTAATCAATGATATTTTTCTCTTCATCAAGGCAAAACGTGTCAACTTATAGCTGATTTTCTAGTAATATTCAAAACACCCCTTATCAAGTGACTGACAACACTGTCCTATTAAGAGGGGAGGATGTTCTGTACCCGTAGATTTGTTGCTTTTTTTATACAGGTCTAACTCGGAGCCAGACTAGTTTTGTCTAAAATGAGTTTGCATGTTATTCCTGGATAACACTGTTAATGTTCATTTGCTGCTTGCAGCAAGTCGGGAAAATAACCTAAAGTGTTAAATTTCAACTTCATGAAATTTGAGCAAAAATATAACAAAAATGTCAAACTCGATTATCTCAAAACTACTTATTTGGACTTAATCTAGTCTGGCTCTGAGGTATAGAGATTCATATTCTCTAACGATGATTTTATGTGATTCTTAGGATTTCTCTATGCGCACCTTGTACCGGGTGCGCCATCTTTTATGTCGGTGTTGAAACATCGAATGACTTTGATATTTACCAACCGAGTGATTTGGTTATACGTGTTTCTGAAACAACAATTTTAGTCATGAATCGCCTTACACCGAAACAACGCGCCGAAATAGTCACAATGTACTTTGAAAATCGTCGTTTTGTTGAGCAAACAGAAATCGATATCGGTGGATGTTGGCTCATTATGTCTGCCCACAAATGCGTAAAAAAGGTCTTGATGGTTACTGGTTTCAACAAGACGGTGCGCCATGCCACACTGCAAATGAACCAATCCAGGTTCTGCAACGACAATTCCCTGGACGTCTGATGTCAAAAAGAGGTGACATTGACTGGTCACCCAGGTCTCCAGATTTGACCCCACCGGACTTCTTCTTGTGGGGTTATTTGAAAAGTCAAGTGTGCGCCAGCAAGCCCCAGTCCACTGAAGAACTCAAGGCAAACATTCGTACCGCAATCGCCGCTATACCAACAGAGATGCTCGAAAAAGTAATGGAAAACTCAGCAAAACGGGCACATTTTGTTTTGGCCAATAAAGGTGGCCACTTGATAGATGTTGTGTTCAAAAACTAGTCCCAATAAATTGTAAAGGACCATATTTAATAAAATTACCCGATATATAGAAATCAGTTTTTCGTTTTCAAAGTTATTTTATGTTTACATGCCGACATAAAAGATGGCGCACCCTGTATATTTGATTGTCAAATTTCTTAGTCGGTAACAGTCTGTATGTGGAAATGGATTTTCATCAGTTTCTAATGTAAATAGTTCTGGACGCGGTCCTGATTTTTAGCCTTTATCTCAATAGATGTCAAAAGGCAATGGAGTGCCGTGGAAATATATTAGTAATAATATTGGAAGAACAGTCGAGCTAGCACGGCTTGGAATGCCTTCAACATTTTATCAGCGTATACTCAGGATAGCAAATATGTTTACAAGTATTCATCTAAATTCAATAAATAATTCTGGGTGTTGCATTTTATATGTCATTTTGTAAACGGGTATTTTAAACGGATTGCAATTTTTAAGCTTTTAAATGTGAAAAATGTATAAATGAGATGTTTCCATTATTTTTCAGGCTGCCAAAGAGAGGCTGATCGATTCATTCAAGAAAGCAGGTCTGGGCAACTGGGTCTGCAAACCGATAGAACAAGACATGTTCGAAATTGCTTAAAGTACTGCTAAAAATGTGAAGAATATGTTGTAGTATAACTTCGCTATTCCATTGTATGATTTCGAATAATGTTTTAGTTTCATTGCTCCAGTAGATAAGGTTTATTTGATTTAGCGAAACAAACTCAAGATGTATCAACCTCGACAGTATTTGAAAATAAATTAAGATATAGAAACAAAGCAAACTGATTTTCACTCACTTCCTCCTTACTGACTACAAAATTATATCAGTTGGAAATTTGAGTTACGTAGCGGTAATTACTTGAAAGAACAAAATACTAGGCGTGACTGTTTTTGTTTGGAACTTAGCGCATTTACCTGTTGTATACATGTCCCAACACAACTCCACATTTGATGAGACAATTTAGATCACAGTATCATTTTAAAGTAAACATGTGGACCGAGATTCTAAATGGAAGAACCATTGTACCCTTTGAGCTGCCAGAGTTCTTGAATGGCGAAATGGCAGATCGATAGGGCGGTCTGGTACAATTTCGTGGCCACCTGACTAAAATCCTCTTGAAATGTTATGCTATAAATTTAAACTGCACGGGTCCAGTATGTTAATTGTTGTTATATATAGGCCACCACATTGCTCTATACATCAAGCCATCCAGTGTTTAGAAAATCTTATCTCATTTTTCACTCCCCAATATGACAACATTATATTCTTGGGCGATATGAATGTCGACTTGCTTGCTCATAACAACATCCTCAGCAGCTGCTTTGATTCATTCAACTTCATTCAAGTCATTGATGAGCCTACACGTGTTACAGCCTTCAGTTCCACATTACTTGATCCAATATTTGTTAGTGACAATACTATCGTCAAAAGGTCAGTGACACTCAATGCAGACTCAAGTAGTGATCATCGGCTCACATACTGTGATATTTCCGTTTGTTATAAAAAAATAGAGCCTAAATTTGTAACATAGAAATCTTAATAGCATTGATATTCAAAGTTTTAAGACGCAGATTGCTCAATGACATTTATTTCGTGAATGATGTGGATATTAAAGTCTCTATTTTTACTGGCCGTCTTCTTTATCTATTCGACCTCTACGCTCCGCTACGTACAGTACGTGTCACAAAACCTACTGCGCCCTGGCTCACTCCTAACTTGAAAATGATTTTTCAACTCAGAGATGAGGCATTCGCTGTCTATCAGCATAACAAATTTGATCAGAATTGGGCCAGCTACAAAGATTTGAGAAATTATGCCCTTGCATCGCTTAGAAGAGAGAAAAAAGCATATATGTCACGTTTCCGGAATCTTAACTCTAGTCAAGCTTGGAAACACCTGAGGAGGATGAATGTGGTAGCCCAGAAACATGTTGCGATACCTCCCAGTCTCCTTGAGCCTAACATTGTAAATAATTATTTTCTTTCAATTTTCCAGGCAGCTGCAGCTGATCCAAATTTGATTGATAGTGTCTCTAACTCTTATAGCGATAGACGCCATACACCGGATGCACCTCTATTTGCTTTTAAACTCCTTACTCAGCAAGACATCGTCAATATAATCTCTCACATTAAGTCTACGGCATGTGGCTGTGATGGTCTAACTTTAAATATGGTTTGCTTATGTTTGCCTGATACCATAGACCATATAACTCACATTATTAATGTCTGTCTCGAAACAGGTCACTTTCCTGCCAGTTGGAAAAATGGTATTATTATTCCAATAGCTAAAACTAATCATCCAGAACAATATTCGGATCTCAGGCCAATTACCTTATTATGCTTTCTATCAAAAATACTCCAAAGAGCTGTCTACTCACAACTAGTGGAGTTTTTCGAACAAAATCACTTATTTCCTCTACATCTGTCAGGTTTCAGAGCTGGTTACAGCACTACTTCGTCTTTATTACATCTTATTGATTCCATCATTCACAATTTAGACAATCACATCAACACCGTCTTGGTACTGTTAGATTTCTCGAAAGCCTTTGATATGGTCAATCACCAGATACTACTGAGTAAGTTATCTCATTATGGAATGTCAGATATAGTTCTAAGGTTCTTTGAGTCGTACTTGCTAAATCGTCAACAAATAGTGAAAACTGATCAGGGAATTTCCTCCTCTGAGCCAGTTCCTTCAGGAGTTCCTCAGGGCTCAATATTAGGTCCCTTACTATATCTGATTTATACGATCGATCTGCAAGACTGTTTAGTCCACTGTAGTATGCAAACTTATGCAGATGATACTCAGTTAGTGTTTGGTTTCGATCCATCAAAGGTTGATGAAGTTTCTTTTAAAGTTAATTTAGATTTGGCTAACATCGGTGATTACTGTAACAAACACTGCTTGAAGATCAATCCCAATAAAACTACTGCAATGTTGTACTGTTCGAAGAACTCCTACCGTGAAATGAAGCAGAGGATTTGTGTTTTTTTGGATGAGACACTCATCCCTTTTGTGGATTACGCCAAGAATCTCGGTGTTAACCTTGACTTAAATATGAGATTCGATCGACATGTCTCTTTCTTATCTAGAAGTAACGTATTTGCGTTTGAAACTCCTCTATTCTAATCGATACATCTTGAATTTTAAAACCCGAAAAAAGCTCGCTGAAAGTCTTGTGTTGTCTGTCATTTCTTACTCTCTTGTTCTGTATTACCCAAGTTTAGACTACGTCCACAAAAGGAAACTCCAGAAAATTCAGAACAGCTGTTGTAGGTTTATTTTTGGATTGCGCAAGTTTAGTCGCGTCTCAGATAAAATCAAAGAACTCAACTGGTTGCGAATTGATAAGTTATTTTTATATCTTTTGACCGTCTTCACGCATAAAGTTCTATTATCTAACAGACCAGCTTACCTCGCTAGCAAATTAGTTCACCGAGGTAGTTTTGTTACCAGAGCTCTTAGATTTAATGCTAATTTTAACATGCCTCCTCACAATACCTCGGTCTTTGAAAGAAGTTACACCTATAATGCTGTCAAGCATTACAATGCAGTCAACAGTGGCTATCGATCCAAACAGGTTGTGTCTTTTAAGAAATTAATGAAAAGTCAGCTGCTGGAGTCCATTTCCATTCTTATGAATTGTATTTTTTTTTTGTATGTTATTATTTTGTTTATGTGTGTAAGTATTCTTTTTCCTGTTGTGGGGTTGAGTGTAAGAGTAGCCGTCTGGTTAAACTTCGCCTCACTGCAGTTAATAAAGGCATTATTATTATTATTATTATTCGATTTTTTACTGTCCCAATTAACAGTCAACGGCACAACATTAAATAAAATACCGATAAAATATAGGAACATATATAATAAATTAATGCAAATCACAATTCATATGTAAAATCTAATTCTTCATTATTCGTCAAAAACCTGACGTCGCTTTGGCTGTCACCATTATTCGAAAAATGTATCCTCCTTTTGAAACACTCTTGTCTCCGTATTACGATGAATGCTATAGCAGATACGAGCATAACTAAACCCGATCCGCAAATTAATATTAGCGCCAGGTTATAATGAGTATCCGAAATTGTTCTAACGCTCAACTTCTCCGTTTCGCTGAAATTGATCAGACCTGGCGAGTCCACATTTTCGTACTCGTCAGACCAATATTCTTTAGAAGATTCGTCGTCGGGAAAAGCAGAAGTTGACTTTGATTCCGGATACGGTGGCATAAATTCCATGATGTCGTTGGATTCCTCTTCTGCTGTTTTGATGGGTAAAGACATTTTAGTTGTTTGTTTCGTTGGTTTAATGGTACTTCGCCTAGAATAAAGCTTGAGAGTCGGTGCGGTGGTAGTTACTTTAGTCGTAAGTCTGGTGAACACCTTTCTAATTATTGTCGTTCGAGGTGGAGTTTCGATCTTGATAGTAGGACGAGTGTTTGGTCTAGGTGAGATAGTTGTGATTGTTGCAGCCTTCGTCAGCCGCTTTGTACTTATACTAGGAGCTGGAAGAGTCGTAGAAGTTATCACAGTTTTGTTGTATTTGGAAGTATCATCACTGACAAATCTGGGAGGTTGAGAGTTGGCTGTAGTCTTGACAGGGGCTGCTGTTGTTTCTAATGGTCTGGTCTTATTGACGTTTATGTTTGGTGGTTCCGTAGATGTAGTTGTTTCAATAGCATCTGTAGTACCTGAAAGCAAATAAATCTTTGAAGGTGTGATATATATATATATATATACATATATACAGGGTGTCCCAGAAGTCGACGTCAAGCCGAAACCGGGTGATAGGCAAAGTCATAACAGCTATCAGAAAAATATTTAAAAAATGTTTATGTATGTGTTTTGAAAATTATAGGTCTTTGAAAAAGATATAGAAATTTCACACCCTACGGCAGTCTGTCAACTCCTGTTACTACAAATATTAACTTTTTTTGGATTTTATTTTTACAATGTAATGATGAATAATGCATCTTCAAACTGGTGTCTCAACCTTACTGGCAACTTTTCTCGTTCAGGAAAAATTGCCACTTATTTCCCAACCAAGTATTCCAAAGTAAAACTTTGCTCAACTTTAACTGGCTGTACTGGAAAAAAATGGCAAGTAACCTTAAAAGTTGGCGCATTTAATAACGATTCCAAAATGGTATAACACTTAGAAGATTACTCGTTAACTTATGCACGCTGTATGTGGTATGGATGAAGCACATCACTTACTTGCTATTGCACACTTTGATACCGATCAGTACTCCTTCGTTTACTGCGCATCTTTACATGCTCGTGCTTGTTGATTTCGTACTGTTACTAATTTTGGATTCGTGAACTGGACTGTTGATCGCTTGTGATTTGAATTTGGACTGTTTAATTGCTCTTCAAAACAACATTTGCTTTCGTTAGACTATCTTTGATAGTGTGATTGTGCAGTGCCGCTATGTCCGTGTACACCGTACAAGAATATGCTAACATGCACCTCATTTATGGGGAATGCAGATGCAACGCTAGTGCTGCAGCGAGACTTTACTGTGAGAGGTAGAGAGGTACCCGAATGCAGCTCGTCATCCAGATCATCGAGTGTTCACAAATGTGCCCCGCTTACTGTTCTCAGAGGGCCAACTACCAAACCAATCACACGGTGAGGGAAGATCTTTCCTTCCTTACGAAGACGTGGTGCTAGGAGCTGTCGAAGAAGACCCGAGTACTTCAGTGCGTGCAATAGAACTAAAAGCAGGTGTGCCCAAAAGTACAGCCCATAGAATCTTGCAAAAAAACGTGCTCCATCCATACCGCGTACAGCGTGTGCAAGACACAGGAAAGATCCACAGTTCTTTGAAAAAAATTTATGGTCAGATGAGACCACATTTAAGAAAGATGGGTACATGAACCTGCATAACTTACACGAGTGGCACGTAGCAAACCCACATTTGATGAGTGAAGATAAATCTCAATATCGCTTCAAGATAAACCATTGGACAGGAATTTTAAATGGTAAAATAATCGGTCCGTTTGAGTTCCCAGAGACTTTGACGGCTGAGGTTTATTTAGGTTTTTTGCAAAATCATTTAAAAATTTATTGGAGGACGTGCCACTGAGTATTTACAGGGACATGTGGTTTCAGCATGATGGCTGCTCAGCGCACTATGCACTCTCTTTTTTTACTGGGGAACTGTAAAAGAAAAAGTGTATTTCAAGCCGATTCAAAATGTAGCTGAGCTACGGCAAAGACTATTGGAAGCAGCTGAGTTTGTTAATAACCGTGGATTCGCTCGTTTAATAACCCGATCTTTTTTAAGAAGATGTCGAGCGTGTATTGCGGCTGAAGGAAAACAGTTTGAACATTTGCTGTAAAGGTAAATCATCATCAGCAGCATTTTGACGCCCACTGTTGTGCAAACAGTTATCCTTAAGGGTCCTTGTGCGTTTTCATAATCGCTGTTTAATTAGGAAATTTTCATCAGTTTTTCTTCAAATAAAAATTGTGCATAAGCTAACGTGTAATCTTCTAAGTGTTATACCATTTTGGAATCCTTATTAAATGCGCCAACTTTTAAGGTTACTTGCCAAACTCTCGTAGTAGATTTTTTTCCAGTACAGCCAGTTAAAGTTGAGCAAAGTTTTACTTTGGAATACTTGGTTGGGAAATAAGTGGCAATTTTTCCTGAACGAGAAAAGTTGGCAGTAAGGTTGAGACACCAGTTTGAAGATGCATTATTCATCATTACATTGTAAAAATAAAATCCAAAAAAAGTTAATATTTGTAGTAACAGGAGTTGACAGACTGCCGTAGGGTGTGAAATTTCTATATTTTTTCAAAGACCTATAATTTTCAAAACACATACATAATTTTTTTTAAATATTTTTCTGATAGTTGTTATGACTTTGCCTATCACCCGGTTTCGGCTTGACGTCGACTTCTGGGATACCCTGTATATATATATATATATATATATATATATATATATATATATATATATATATGGCCCCAGAAGTACACGACCCAACGAAAGAAAACACAAAAATTTAAAAAAAATGTATATTCTGTTTATTGACGAAGCCGTTTAGCCAAAAATGCGCGTCATCACTGAAGATAATTTTGCGATGAAATTGGTGATTTTCTTGAAACATTTCTAGAGCCCAATTCGAGGAGGTACGTCGGTTTATATGATCAAACGGCTTTCGTTCTTAAGTTAACTTGATCTGATGAAGGTGCAGGCCAAGATCTCTTTGCAAAATTCGCCAAAGTGTGGTCTGAGCGTTGCCCAATTCTCTGCACTTCGATCAACCCGGCACGGGAACATCCAGCAGCGAATATATAAACTCAAATTTCTTTACTAGACTATGAATTGCTTGTCTACTGGGACGAGAATTAAGACAAAAAATTGGCGTTCACGCTCTTTAAGTTGCAGTCACCGTCTCGGAATTTCGGTAGTAAATTTTATTTATTTGTAAGCGTTGTTCGTTCGTGTAGTTCACCATGATGAAAATATTGTCTTTACTGAGTGTTTTGACATTGTTCGGTAATTGATTTAAAGGTGCGTTCACAGTGAAGGTTCAAAGTTGTCAAGTCTCTATTGGAAAACTCGATAGTTATCAGAAAATATAAAAAATCCAAGTCGTGTACTTTTCAAATTATAGTCTTTAAAAAAAGACAAGATAGATCACAGAATCTTGATGCGGAATACACGAGCAGATGGATAGGGCGGTCTGGTACAATTTCGTGGCCAGCCCGTCCACTAGATTTTTTTACTGGGTAGCGGTAAAAGAAAAAGTTTATTCAAAGCCAATCGACAATTTAGCTGAGGTACGGAAGCAGCTGAATTTGTTAATAACAGGAGATTCGCCCGTGTGATAACCCGATTATTTTTAAGAGTGTCAGGCTTGCATTGCTGCTGGTGCATTAGGATCAATGCTTGACAGTTTTCTCAATATTCAAATATAGCTTTAAATTTTGTTATGTGGTTATATTTATTTTGATTATACAATTCTCATACTTACTGAAAGCGCAGTGGTCTAGATAATCAGGACAGCACCGATTATTGTCAAAACATGTGGCATCGCAATCGCATGTGAGATGATAAACGTTGTGAGAAATTGGTTCTTTCTGACCACATCTGTTGTCACATGTGTCCACTATTTGGATCATTTCTGTAATCGAGGTAGTTCCTCTGCAAAAATTATAAATATGCATAAAATATAATCACTGAATGCTTTATGCTAACCTACTCAATAAAAATTGCAATAGCACCAACAATACTCTGGTCATTATTATATATGCGATGATGAAGAGTACTGTAGCATAAAGTGATGATTGTTAGCAAGTGTGGAGTTGACTTACTCTGTTGTAGTGGCAACTGCATCATTTTCCTCCACTGTACAGTTTGGTATTAATTTAACATCATCTATTGCTATATCGCTAATATATCCAGGACCTCTAACGCCTTCTATAATAATCTGAAAATCACGGAATCAATGTTAAAGAGTGTATGATAACGTGCTTGATATCCACTACCCCCTAAACCAGTCGCAGATAACGTGCTTTTGCTTTCATTAGAGTTCATCAGTACGACATAACTCTAGGGCGCAGAAAAAAAGCAGTGAATGCGGTGAATGTGTCATGGGTGAGGATAGGTGCCAACATATCATACATGACAATTTAAAATACTTCGTATTATATTTCTACCAAAACTCACTTGAAATTCGTCATCTATTATACCAAGACGATGGAATGCTCGATACCATCTATCACCTTGATTGCCGCTCATCGAGAAAAATGCTTTCTTGGGGTCCAAATTCCAGTTTTCCGAGATTTTCTTAACATATGCTCTCAAAGACCCAGTGGTAGCGCCAAACATGTGATAATAGAATTCGAAGCATACTTCAGTGTCCACTTTATCATAAACGGGAGATATTAACCTAGCCGTGTCGTTTTCATTCCGTGACGATGACTCAATATACATGTAGTAACCTGAAAATGTAGATTTGGTGTGAATTTTTTCATGGAAATGTTCGAAGCTAAAACTTCGCTAGGAAAGATGTTTTCCTATAAAATACGTTTGCAGGGTTGACAACATTGCGATTCTAGAGCGACAAAGTATCAAAAATGTTGCCGTTACTGCTCCTATTTCTCATCCTTGACTAACATATTTCTATGATCATCCCAGTGTAACCTCCAATTTCTAGTCTTCATGAACGCGAACGCGTTCCATGCGCGGTCGCGTAATTCTCGTTGCCTAAGCGTCGATGTTGCGAGGGCGTTTCATCGGTACCCCAAAGTTGGAAAGTGGATAATTCACGAAGGAATGTATTATCTATTGCACTAGTTCTACCTCAAATACGTAAACGTAAATACTTGCCATCTTCACCAATTCCCTTGGTGTGATCGTAACTAGGTCCCGTGCCTATAGCTCCACTTGGTGTATTGTGATTTTCCCTCCTCCAGTCAAAATCGTGGTTTAAGTCGTGCGTCCATCCACACAATTCTTTGTCTTCGAAGTCACATGAAAGACTTGGTTTTTCTCCTTGAGCTACGGTAATTTTAAGAATATACATAACCAGGCTGGACAAACTAAAATCGGGAGCCGATAAGGAATACTAATTCCTTCAAGTTATATTATTTTTGAAAATGTTCTTGAATTGTCTAATTTAGATATTATAAGACATTTGACGCTGTGCAGTTAAAGTTTCACGTCTTTTATTAAAGCATTATTATGCTGTCAGGGTTTGTTATTTATATTTTTACCGACTGTGTTTGAAGGAAGGATACGATATTTTTGACGCATAGGTATGTATCCAAGAAATTTTATTTTACAGCTTGATGGATTTTGACATACGTATTGAGTTCAATGTCAGAAAGTCGGTTGAAGAGCGAATGTCACCACCACATTTTCTAGCGACGGAGACGCAGTTGCTGCGTTGCCAAAACGTTACACCAGAAGATGTTCGCACAGGCTTCTTCAATGGGTTAGGTTATTGTCAAACCTAAGAACGGGGTCTGTTCGAACATTTCATTTGATATTTTGTTTTCATTTTGACATATGAGGGATTGTTGGATTCGTTTAAAATTTGTATAAAAGCAAAATGTCGTTTTTTAATAAAAAAATTAATCTTGATGAAATATTGACATGTGAGGTGTCTCTAGATGTCTCTTTGCAGCACAATTAAATTTTCTTAATTTTCTGTTACTCGGCACGGGTATCACGTATCTTGAAAAGTGACATTGTGCAGATTTTTTTTGACATTATGCTGGTTTTTTCGACATTATGTAGGTTTTTCTACAAGATGTTAACTTAGCACTTAGTTGTATGTGTTGCCTGCACGTCATGAGGCTTGTTATCAATCTTTGGCTGTGATGTGATGTAAAATCTGCTTCTGAGATGGCATTACTGGAGGTCTAAGTTGTATGTGTTGATGATAATTACATTGGGTTCTTGTCTCAAATACACTCAATTGAGATTCAAAGTTAGAAATTAGTTACGCATCTACTTTTTCTTATCCATTCTGGAAATTACATATACAAATTTGCTGAATTTCAAAAATAAGAGAGATAAATAATTATGTACACTGTCGAATTACAAGTCATATAAGTACATGCTAACAGTAATTACACACAACGCGGGCGCGGTGATGATTTCCCGTAATTCTCCTCAGTTTTTCATAATTTATCACTTTGAACATAACCTCTCTTCAGAAAGCACAACATAAAAATAACCCGTAGGGCACAGCCAATAGATATACTTCATTGGCGGCATATTCAGTAATGATTTTCTCACACAGCAAATATCACTGATTTAATACACATGCAGACCAATACACATAATCATCCAGATGCGATCTTGCTATTCAACCAACTTTCTTCTCAGAGATAAAAACTACAGACAATGACCATTTGGCCTCACAAAACATATGCAACCAATAATGCGTGTAGTTTAGTTGAGTGATTCCTGCTTAGATGGACGTTCACAACGACCCTAGTGAGTGAACGTGGAATGACTGTTTGCGCCCTAAAAACTACCTAGTTTGCAAGATGACATCTTATAGGTTTTTTTGACATTTTATAGGTTTTTTACATGATACCCATGCCGGTTGGTTTGTTTTTATTTTTTAAAAAATGTACCTGTTACTTTTTCGTATGAAATAAACTTACATAAACAAATAGGAGAGTTGTTGTCCCATGCCCTTCCATCACAATACACGTGGCTTGGTCCTTTCAGAGTGAATCCAGCTTTACAGAAGAAATGAAGGGCAGCTCCACTGTGTGTAGGGTAAATGGATCCATTACTTGGCGGCTGCACCTTATTGTTACAAGTTGGTCCTGCAGAAATTCCATTTTTATATCAAATCGAAATTTATTGAACTATACACAAATAGCGATTTCGCTAAAAGAAAATCCGGCTTCACGTAAGCCGATTATCCGACTCCTCTCAAACTCGGAAAGTTTATTGAAATTAGGGCGTCTGCGAGCTCTAGGCATGATAATGCAATGAAACAAATGGAACGAACACAGAAAAATCGCTGAATATTAAGTAAACATGTTCATATTGTTCGGATCCTGATATGAGAAAAAAAAGCCTTTACAAAAAAGTACGGTTTGGAATGTCTTCAACATTTTATCAGCGTATGAACGGTTTCTTCAAGCCGAGCCCCATACGGTACTAGTAAAAACACGGCTATTGTGGCAAAATGCCTGTTGAACTCTATACTTCTCTGCAAAGTACTGTCACAAATAGTTCTGTTGGCGCTATCTGTTGGGCGAGTCTCCTACTCGTCAGATCATAATGGCCGATCTCTGCTTTTACGCGAACCACGACCGCACAAGCCGCTTGGCGGTGACTGTGAGAACCGTGACAGTGGATCGCCTTCTACATTGACGCGTAGTGACCTCAAATATTCTAGATGTCGCTTTGTGGTTCACCCGGCCTTTCTCGAAGCAGCAATTGGGACTATATATAACTCGGAGAGAGTACACATTACACCAGAGCAGAGCAGAGTGGAGTATACTGCAGTCAATGGCTACATAAGGATTAGTCAGACATAAATAGTGGTGTATATAAATGTTCTGTCAAGTTAAATAACGATAATATTGTAAGCTGAATATACGCGTACACAGTTTAGTATAGTAAACAAACAGGAAACCCACAAAAGCAAGCTTGTGCATTTCTTTTTGTGGAATATAGTGTTTTAATCCACACCCAAAAGAACCCAGAAAAACGCTACAGTACTTACGAACACATTTTGGTGCTGGAGGATTCCATTCACCGCGTACACATGCGCTATGTCTCTCTCCTGCCAATAGGTATCCTGTGTTGCATATGAATTTTATGATTCTGCCTCTCTGCCGCCGTCTGACTTTTCCATTTCTTATTGCGATATTCTGACATGCTGAAATTACAATGAAATATTAGTGTCATATTTGAATGCCGTTAATTAACGCATTTCTCCAGCCATATACGAGGGTGGTCCCAGAAGTACCCGACCCAACGAAGAAAACACAAAATTTTTGTAAAAAAATGTATTTAGTTTTCAACATAATCTCCTTTGAGCTCTATATACTTCTCCCAGCAATGTTCAATAAGTTAGATACCCTTTCTATAATAAGAACTGTCTTGCTCCTCAAAATAGCTATTAACTGCGACATCACTTCTTCATCGTTGGAAAATCTTTGACCACTGAGCCATTTTTTCAAGTTTGGAAACAGAAAATAATCCGACTGGCCTAAATCTGGTGAATAGGGTGCATGAGGTAGCAATTCAAACTTTAATTCGTCAATTTTGCCCATTGCAATAACGGATTTGTGAGCTGGGGTATTGTCTTGATGAAACAATACTTTCTTCTTAACAACATGCGGCTGTTTTTGCTTGATTTCATCGCTCAAACGTTTCAATAAGTTCGCATAATACTCGCCGTTGATAGTTTTACCTTTTTCAAGATAGTCAATGAAAATTATCCCACGCGCATCACAAACACTCAATTGAAACATCTTCACGGCACTGTTTTTGCTGATTGTGAGCAATCGCGGCACCCATCTTGCACACAGTTTTCTCAAGTCCAAATTTTCAGATAATATGTGATGAACCGCACTTTTTAAATGCCTACTATGTCTGCTAGATCGCGCACTTTCAATCGACGATCATTCAGTACCGCTTTGTGAATTTTCTTCAGCATTTCTGGAGTCGTCACCTCATTTGGTCGACCACTGCGATGCTCGTCTTTGCAGGTCATACGGCCTCGTTTAAACTCTGCTACCCAATATTTTACTCTTGTAAACGAAGGAGCAGACTCACCCAGAGTAGAATCCAGTTCAGCTTTTATATTGGTTGGGCTGAGGCCTTTGAAATAAAAGTATTATACCACATAACGATGACCAATTTTCTCCATTTCCACAAATTCACTGAAAACGTTCAGTATTGGTGGCTGCCAAACAAATACTAAACAACGTGGCGTCTTCAAACTTGACACATATGCTTTATAGGTAGCATACTTTCTAATACAATGATATTTTTCAAACAACTATCGCCATCTCTAGGTCAGGCCAGGTACTTCTGGGACCACCCTCGTAGTGTATTCCAGCATCCAAAAAGGGATATGAAATATACAAGCGCTAGAGCATATTTATAAGACAATAGCACAACACAAAAAATGGCGTAAAGTAAGTTGACTATGTACTTTCCTCGCTACACTTTCATCAGTTCGTAAAGGATTGTGTTTTGCACAAGTTAGCCCTTATGAGAAAAAAGTTATCTACGAACATGAATGACAAAAAATTAAATGACCTTCCTCCTTCCCCTGAGAGGAATTGCTGCAGGCGCACGTGATCGTTGCCATGACCAATGCCGCGTGAATGACGATATTAGCCTTCACCATGCACAGTGCACACAGCCACAGCAGTGTGGAAGCGATTACCTACCATGATGTACGACCACCGACGACGAATCTTTACCATCGGGAAGTTTTAAGGGTAAATGTACGTAAACATCTACGATGAGTGAAATATGCGTAATATATGCATATAATTACTGGGGTCGGAGGCATATAAATATAAAAAATTGAGATACAGCCTCTCCCTGCAATCCCTAACCGTCAATTTTTAACAACTACAAATATTTTTTTCCGAAAATGATCAGGATCGTCTGAAACGTTAAAAAATGAAATTCGAACGATTTTCATCTTTTTTTGTCTTCTTCTCTGCCGCCACTGTACCGATTTTCAAAAACTACAGAGCTTTTGCATCATTGGCATAGTAGTACCATTGCTTAAAAATTTCATTGACGACGGAAATAAGACATGATTTTTCGTGATGTACAATATGTCAAATAGATGGAATACACTTACTTGGAATATACGACAACACATAACTCTCAAAAAGGGTTACAATCACCAACACGCACAAAAAAGAGCTTTTCATGTTTAAACTGTAACTACCTACACTTTACACGTTTCCGATTCTTGTTTATAACTGAAGCATTTGACTTTGGCAATAGCGCGCCAGCAAGAGAGGCATATCAAACGGAAGTTGTGAGATAAAGGCGGAAAAAACTTTTATCGTGTCAAAATATGCGCCTGTGAACAGTGTGAAATTCTTGCACGATGAAAAATATATCCTTTTTAGATTATTCTGGTAGAAAACAATAAGTTGTGTTATCTAGGGATGCAGGATGTATTTATAGATAAGTATGGTGTACTCGCATATTCAGCCCTCTGTTGTTTTATTACCTCTAGGGAAAGAAGCAATGAGCTATCGCGTGTATAAAAAAGTATCAGATATTCGAATTCCTAAAATATTACTGAAAACTATGGGCAAATGTGTTACAATGACTATAGTCTCTCAAACATTCCTATGGTTGTTTTCGTTTGCAAAATGAAACAATGTAGGAGAACATCAATACGACGGAAACCTCGACTTTATCAACTTCCGAGTCAGTTACCTCAAAAACGGGATTGAAATGGCAATACTTTCAAGCTTTTCTGCCTAAAAGAAACCATAAAAATGTTGCCCCGTCCAAAAACTCTTAAAAAATTGCTTTTAAGTACCACCAACACCAAATTATATACGAGGGTGGTCCCAGAAGTACCCAGTCTGACCTAGAGATGGCGATAGTTGTTTGAAAAATATCATTGTATTAGACAGTATGCAACCTATAAAGCATATGTGTCAAGTTTGAAGACGCCACGTTGTTTAGTATTTGTTTGGCAGCCATCAATACTGAACGTTTTCAGTGAATTTGTGAAAATGGAGAAAATTGGTCATCGTTATGTGGTACAATAGTTTTATTTCAAAGGCCTCAGCCCAACCAATATAAAAGCTGAACTGGATTCTACTCAGGGTGAGTCTGCTCCTTCGTTTACAACAGTAAAATATTGGGTAGCAGAGTTTAAACGAGGCCGTATGAGCTGCCAAGACAAGCATCGCAGTGGTCGACCAAATGAGATCACGACTCCAGAAATGGTGAAGAAAATTCACAAAGCGTTACTGAATGATCGTCGACTGAGAGTGCGCGAGCTAGCAGACATAGTAGGCATTTCAAAAAGTGCGGTTCATCGAATATTATCTGAAAATTTGGACAAAATAAAGCTGTGTGCAAGACGGGTGCCGCGATTGCTCACAATCGAGCAAATACAGTGTCGTGAAGATGTTTCAATTGAGTGTTTAGCGAATTTTCACAGCAACAAAGCAGAATTTTTGCGTCGTTTCATAACCATGGATGAAACACAAGAAAGGTCTACCAACTGATCACGCGTCTTACTCTAGCTGTTGTACTGTTTTTAAAAGCCATTTTGATAATTTGAGAAGTAGAATTAACTATGGCTGACATTATTAAATTTGTTCACTCTAATACCAGATCAATTCTTCCTTCAATGGCGGACCTTTCTTTCATGGTTAATGATATGGATCTCGATGTAGTGGCTGTTACAGAAACATGGCTGTCTTCAGATATTCCAACAAATTCAGTAGATATTTCTGGTTATAACTTCTATCGTCGTGATCGTGGTAGTCGCGGAGGTGGGGTTGGCTGTTATGTCAAAAATCGTTTTTCATCAGAAATTCTATCGTTTGAGGAATATGATCGTACTTCTCTAGAAATGCTTTGGCTCAAGGTTCGTATTGGCCGTAAATGTATTGTAGTTGGTGTTATTTATAGACCGCCTCGGGGAAGTTTGGATGTTGCAGTAAGCATATTAGATAATACGTTGTCCATCTTAGCACCGTCGAATGAATGCATCTTGGTACTTGGTGACCTCAACGTTAATTTCTTTATTGATAATAAGATTAATCAGTGCTTTCAATCTTATAGCCTGCACCAGTTATTGAATGAACCAACTCGAATAATTGATCATTCTTCAACGCTTTTAGATCCGGTTTTCTTCAACTGTGCACAAAGATGTTCCAAAGTGGGAACTTTCACTGTTAACTTTAGTGATCATCAGGCTGTATTCTGTCACATTTCGTGTAAAAATAATAAACCACCACCTAGACTAATTACATTTAGAGACTATCGCAATTTTGATCTAACCTCTTTTGACGATGACTTATTTAGCGTTAATTGGGCTGAAGTTATTTATATGGCTAATATCGATGAGAAAGTAAAATTTATTTCCGATAACATTGTAGGACTTTTTGACATACATGCACCACTAAAAACAGTGAGAGTGTCTAAGCCTCGTGCACCATGGCTCACAAACAATTTGAAAATGATAATGAAAGAACGAGATAAGGCTTTTCATAAATATAGACGGTCTCGAACGGATGCGAATCGAAATCATTACAATGAACTGAGAAATTTTACCAAAACTGCTACACGTGCAGAGAAATCAGGCTACCTTCAACATCTATCTCGACAAAGAAACTCTGCAGCTCTTTATAAAGCTCTTAAGTCATTTAGAATTCAGGATTCTAGTAATACTGACATTCCGGATGACTTAGCAGTTCCCAATGAAATAAATAACTATTTTACCAGTATATTCCAGAAAAGTGACGATGATTGCTCGGAAACTATCGAATTTTATAGCCATAACAAATTAAACCAAGATTTTCATTTTCAGTTCCGTCTTGTCGATATATCTACAGTATTGGATGCTATTCGCAGTATCAAGTCCAATTCTAGTGGTATTGATGGCATTACCATTGAGATGATTAAATTGTGTCTACCTGCTGTAGGAATATACATTTTGCACTTAATAAATTGTTGTTTAGAGCGCGGTGTTTTTCCAAGTGCTTGGAAGGAAACATTAGTGCAACCTCTTCCAAAGATTCCCAATCCCCAGGTTCCTGGTGATCTCCGACCTATTAGCTTGCTGTCAGCTCTATCAAAAATTCTAGAAAAAATAGTCTATATGCAGTTGAATGAGTATTTACTCGAACGCAGCATTTTGTCATTAAATCAATCAGGCTTTAGAAAGGGTCACAGTACCACTACCGCTTTGGCACGGGTTTGTGACGATGTACTAACAGCGGCGGATAGGCAAGAAGCAACTGCATTAGTCTTATTGGATTTCAGCAAGGCTTTTGACACCCGGAATCATAAGCTGTTAGTTTCTAAATGTAAATACATTGGGTGTGACGACTTGGTTCTGGAATGGATAGATTGCTATTTAAATGAACGACATCAATATGTCGTCATACAAAATAAACTTTCAGACAAAAGGCCGATTTGTTCCGGCGTGCCTCAGGGATCCATATTAGGTCCACTTTTATTCCTTATATACACCTTTGACATTTCCAACACCCTTCAACATTGTTCTAGTCAATCATATGCTGATGATATGCAGGTTTTTCATAATTTCTGTCCGAACAACTACCATTTAGCTAACAACCTTATCAATCAAGATCTGCAATACTTATGCACATATGCTGAAAAACATAATTTACGTCTAAACGCATCGAAATCGACAGCTATACTTTTTTGCTCCAAGAAAAAACGTACTTTCCTCAAATCAAAGTTAAATTTATCAATAAATAATAGTATCCTAATATTTTCCCATTCTGCAAAAAATTTAGGTTTGTACTTGGATGAAGATTTCAGATTTCAGGAGCATGTTGGCTATGTGTGTAAGTCTAGTTATTTTAGACTCAGGCTTCTATATGCAAGTAAAACTGTTTTAAATAGAAAAATTAAGAAAATGTTATGCGAGTCACTCATACTCAGTAAAATCGCTTACTGCAACATAGTTTGTTATCCCTGTCTGGATGAAATCACAAAATACAGACTGCAAAAAATTCAAAACTCATGTAGTCGTTACATAAACAATTTAAGAAGGTACGATCATGTTTCTCACTCAATATCTTCAATGAATTGGTTGAAAATTTCTGATCTTTTCAAATACAACTTTGTTACATTTGTCGTAAAAATATTAAAAACTTCTGTTCCCGTTTATCTTATGCAAAAGCTTGTTCGTAGGAATTTAATTCACAATTTGAATACGCGCAACATTAGTCTCCTGACAATGCCACAACATAGGACAGCCATTTTTCAACGGTCTTTTACGTATAATGCGGTGAAATTGATCAACTCTTTCGAACAATGTTTCATCAGCAACTTTTCTAAAAAAAAAATATAAAAACTACTTATTGAGCTCTTCGGTTATTGTCCTCTCTTTGAATCGTACGTATTATGTTTTTTGTTCTAATCGTACGCATTATGTCATATTTATTAATTCTTCTTTTACTATTATTCTTCTTTTTCCTTTTCTTTTTCAGTTTTTTTTTTTATTTTATTTTGAAGGTAGTAATAAGCATTGACATTTATGGTTAAGTATAAATGGCCATTGGCCAGACTTTGCCATTTGTAAGGATACATAATTATGTATGTGTTACAATAAAGTCCATTGAATTGAATTGAATTGAATTGAATTGAATTGAATTGAAACATGGATCCATCACTTCACACCCGAGACAAAAGAACAATCAAAACAATGGACTCAAAAGGGACAATCGGCTCCAAAAAAGACCATTTCGTCTGCAGACAAGGTTATGGCGTCGGTTTTTTGGGATGCGCGTGGGATTATTTTCATTAACTATCTTGAAAAAGGTAAAACTATCAACGGCGAGTATTATGCGAACTTATTGTAACGTTTGAGCGATGAAATCAAGCAAAAACTTCAGCATTTGGTTATGAAGAAAGTGTTGTTTCATCAAGATGCACCAGCGTTATTGCAATGGCCAAAATTAACGAATTAAAGCTTGAATTGTTACCTCATGCACCCTATTCACCAGATTTAGCCCCCTCGGATTATTTTCTGTTTCCAAACTTGAAAAAATGGCTCAGTGGTCAAAGATTTTCCAACGATGAAGAAGTGATGTCGGCAGTTAATGGCTATTTTGAGAAGCAAGGCAGTTCTTATTATAAAAAGGGTATCGAACTTATTGAACATCGCTGGGAAAAGTGTATAGAGCTCAAACGAGATTATGTTGAAAAATAAATACATTTTTGTTACAAAATTTTTGTTTTTTCTTCATTGGGTCGGGTTTTTCTGGGACCACCCTCGTAGATTAGCGCATTCTCAAGTTACTGTACAAAGATAATTCTAGTTTTGAAATGCTATATTCTTCTAATAGCTTTATCGATTATTCAATTAATTAAAGATTGCAACGTAAGTGTAACCTTCCCTTTACGCGAATATGTTAATCGCTATCGTGGGAATGAATCAGGTATATTTGAGAACGGGAATCCGCCTCAGTGTTTCGAAGGTTTTAACGTGTCGTACTTCGTAAGCGCACAGAAAGATAGCGCGCTACCAAGAAAGCCCAAAGACTTGTTCATCTATTTTTAATTTTTGTTTAGTGAACTTTATTTCTGTGATCTGTTCGTTACTCATCGTCACCTTATGATATGATTTATCATATTATTCGTTTTGATTTGTGTTTACGTTAGTGCAATCTTAACCTATTTATTTTCGGTGTTGAAACAGTGCAATATTTATAATTTTCATTCAAGAATTTGAACAACAAGAAAGTGAAAATGCCAGTCTTCCATACAAAAACTATTGAATCTATTTTGGATCCAGTTGCACAACAGGTATTTGATTGTTTATTTAAATTTTTGTATCTTATGATCTATTTCGTTACATGAATATCCAAAAATAGATATTACTTCAATCTTCAAATTGCTGATAAGATCAACATGCTAGAGTATTATTTGTTTTTCGATACTATTTTTGAATTTTCCTGTTTCAAATCAACGAACTCTTCTTGCTTTCTCGAAAAGTGGGTGTTGGCAGCCAAAAATAAAAGTATACTTATTTCTTGAGCGATTTGATTTTCGTCTTATGTCCGTTCTTTGACCTCACAGTGTACTTAAATTAAGAATCTTCAAAAACAAAACAAAAAAACAATTCAATTGATCAATTAATAAAAACTTTGGTTCTCGACTTTCTCTGCAACCTTATAAGGTGAGGAAATACATATTTGTTTACAAATCTCACTTTTAAACCCACTCTATGCAAATGTGTTACTGCAATGAAAATTATAACACCCAACACCTACTCATTTTTTTTCAATAGCTCAGTCTATACTTATCCTTTTAATTGGCTAAGTAATTCCAATGCCTATTTTCATGCTTTTGTTCAGAAGAATTTACTTCCTTGAAGTTTGAATTGCTGTTACAATAATTGGGACTGACAGACTTGGTCAAATAGAATCTCTCACTAGTTAATGTTTCTACGTGGTTTAAAAATATCATTTTATAGATTACCATATTAGCAGATACATGATAAACAGTTTGGTTAGCTGTAAAGCCTAGTTTTAAGGTCATTAATTCAGCAATCTGAATATAGCAAAATTCCAGTTATAAGCATGTATATTTTGAATAAAGGGTGTTCCAAATTTCATAGGGGATTTGCATTAATAGAAAACTCAATTTTTCTTCTTTGGATGATTATTTTTTTGTGAAATCATGAAGCACACAGCACATGACCTCCCCTTTGCTGGTACATATACACTAGGCTATCCCATCCTATGAGCGCAAATATTTTTTCCAATTTGACTCTAAGAACTCAAAAAATAAATATTATTGGAATCAGGGAATGATAACCTGTACTGACTTTCAGGTAAACTTTGAATTTGAAAGTTTAATGTATGGATTGCAATTCTTATTCGACAAATAAAATACTGCTTTATTTGTAACATATTTCTTATATATCTATCATTAAAAGAACATTATTTACTAAATTTTCTTTTCAAAGCTTTCTTTTTACAGTTAGGACATACAGTAATGGACAAAAGTATATAGACAAATAATACGAATATTTACCTAAATACCTGTAGAAAACGAATTCATACTTCACTGCTCCATAAACAAATGCGTTATTAGTAGAAAAACTAATTTCCTTGTTTTTACATTATCTGCAATGAACACAATACGAGTCTGAATATAAGCACTTTTTTATGAGGGACAAAAATATGTAGACAAATTCTTTTCAACATTAGTTTAGTACAGTTTCGTGTCAGAAGAGGATTAGTTTGTGTTCATCAAGTATTGTGGAATAAGTTGATTGATTTTAAGACCATTCTGCATGGTCCAGAAATTTCTTTCGAAGTGAAAACTAAGATCATTGAGTTGTACAAAGATGGTCAACGTCAAGTCGACATTGCCAAAAATTTGAAGCTGAAGCGTAAAGCAGTTTGGGGAATATTGAACAAATATAAACAAAAAGGTATCTTGGAAGCCTCTAAGAGAAGTGGTTGGCCTAGCAAACTAAATGCTAGATCAGTTAGACTAATAAAAGTAATTTTGTCCAAAGATCCATTTAAAACCCCAAGACAAATAAAATCCGAAATTGAGACAAAAGGAATTGTCAGTGTTTCTACAAAAACTATAAGTAGAAGATTAAATGATTTGAAGTTATTTAATAATGGTTATGCTACAAAATATTAACACAAACATGGTTGGTTTTCTATAATTCAATGAACTTTTCTTCTTTTTTCTATAATTGTTTTTGCTTTGTCTAGGTATATATTTTTGTCCTTCATAGATAAAGTTTTTTCAATTAATTTTTTATTGAAGGGAGTCTAATGAATTTATTTATGTATAAGTGAGTATTAGCTATAACGAATTATATATACAGGTTGGTGTATTAATAAAACAAGTTAAAAAAGAAATACAGCACAATATTAATTTGTCTATAGACTTTTGTCCATTACTGTACATGCCTGTGCCTGTGGTATTGTACCCAACATAATAAAAATTCTGTACCTCAGAGCCAGACTATTTTGAGTCCTAATCAGTAGTTTTGAGATAATTGAATTTGAAATATTTTTCTTGTACTGTATTGTATGAGACTTGAAATAAGTTAAAAAGTTGTAACTTCCATATTACCTATTACAGATAGATATGTTAGATGCTGCAAGTAGCAAATGAAAATACACAATATTATCATAAGCTTAACATATATGACAAAAATGGACTTAACCTAGTCTGGCTCTGGGGTACAGAATTGTTTATGTTCCTCCTCAGCAGTGATTGTGCCATGAAAGTCTTGCAATAACTTGACTGCTGTTTCTGGCATATTGTTAACTGCTCTCAGTGTTTGCACCTTATTCTTAGTGTGTTGAAAAGAATCACTATGTGACCATGAAGTTGGACACTCATCAAGTCTTGTTTTGACCATCTGACCACAGACAGTCATGGACAGATGTTTTGCGCTTTTTGGCAACTCATCAGCATCGTCTAGGCTTGGCCTCAGGTCAGGACAATGAACAAAACCATAGCAACTTACCTCTTTCTGAGGTATAAGATCTATTGAAACAAGGCAATATAAGATGCCAGGATCACAGTTTAAGATGGCTTATTTTAACCATTATTATTATTATTATTATTATTATTATTATTATTATTATTATGATAATTGAGATGAGCAGAGTACACAGTACTATAAGCTCATGCAGTAAATATAGTGTACGGACACGTAACACAAATACATCAAATAGAAAAAAATAAAAAAAGACAGTTCATAGCTATAAAGTTTGTACACTCCTCCAGCTATCATACTGCACTTTGAAGCTATTAACTGAAGTAGCACCAACCACACTTTCAGGTAAACTATTCCAGGTGTTGAATATGCGGTTGGGAAGAAACCACTGTTGTTTTAAATGGCTCCTTATGCAGTTTGAAGCTGTGTCCGCGTACATTGCTGCGCGACAGACGGTATAGATGCATAAGGTTGGTGCCCATCAAACCATGAAGTATCCTGAACGTAACTATAAGATCGCCACGAAGTCTTCGCTCAGAGAATGAGGTCAGGTTGAATAATTCAAGGCAATCTTCATAGCTTGGTCTTCGTGCTCCAAAAGGGATACGAGTAGCCCGACGCTGTACTGATTCGACGAGATTTCTATCGCGCAGAAGCACAGTGTCCCATACCGGGCCAGCGAATTCAAGAATTGGCCTCACGAATGCCTTGTAAATATAGGCGCAAGTGTTGACATCGGATCCTTTGAAAGACCTCTCCAGCATGTATACAAGTTTCTTGGCTTTTGATGTAACGTGGTGAATATGCTCTGACCAGGAAAGACGATCGTTGACTACAACGCCCAGATCAGTGTGGCTGGAAACTGCTTCGATGTTGTGGTCAGAGATCTTGTATGTAAATCGCGGATTTGTCTTCCCGAGGTGAAGGACACAACACTTAGTTAGATTTAAGGGTAAAAACCAACTAACTGACCATTGACAAACAATATCAAGATCTCGTTGAAGCATAGCAGAATTTACGACAGTATTGTAAATCTTGGTGTCGTCGGCATAAGCTGAACATGTGGAGGAAATCAATGCGGTCAGCTCACTTGTATACAGAAGGAACAGCACTGGCCCCAAGACAGAGCCTTGAGGAACTCCACTTGCTACATGATGAAGGTGAGACTGGCTATCACTGACGCGCACAGAGAAAGTCCTCCCGGTGAGAAAAGCCTTAATCCACAGTAACAACTCGCCTCTTATTCCCATACATTCCAACTTAAACAGAAGCCTTCTATGTGGTACGCGATCGAAAGCCCTAGAAAAATCTAAGTAGATTATATCAACAGGAGTCTTTGTGTCCAGATACTGAGTCCAATCGTTGAGAGAGTGGAGAAGGTTGGTCATTATTGATCGACCAGGGAGAAATCCATGCTGATTCTTAGGGATAAGGTCATTTTCGAAAGCAAATGACAGGAGCTTATCTAATATGATTCTTTCAGCTATTTTGGCGGCGATAGGAACGAGACTTATTGGTCGATAATTTTTAGCGGAGGATTTGTCGCCCTTTTTGAATACAGGGGTAACAGAAGCACTAAGCCAGCATGAGGGTAGGGTATGAGATCTAAAAGACGATGTGAATATCAAGCTTAATGGTAGGGCCAGTGCTGAAGCGCAGTTTTTAAGTGCAGCAGCCGTCATCCCATCTTTATTGGCATATTATATAGAAAAAGTAAAAGAAGACAAAGAAAAATTTATTTGTCAGACTTACCATAAAGTGAGCCAGAAAATTCTTCTTTTGATGGGTTACCAAGGGTTGATGCACTTTCTTTGGCTAAACTAGGAACAATTTTTACTTTAGTTTCCTCATTTACGTTGTCGTCAAACACAGATAAGACAGAGACCTTTGTCAATTCTTTTGTAAGCCTTCAAAAAGCATAAATCCTGGTTAGGGGCTTTCACCGCTAAAGTGCATTGCAACCACGGTTTCGCGTATGTTGTCACGATGAACAAGCAGACATCTAACAAAGCTGCCTTATCCTTATTAGAAAGTTTAGCTGGGAACTTAGTAATGCTATTTTTAATCAATATATCGCTCTGGCCATCCATGGAGTTTGATGCTTCTTTGGTCAATTCATGTCGATAAAATCCTAGCTTGTCAGTCTCTGAAATATTCCGGCATGATAGCTTTTCAGTACTTGTAGACACTTGGTCGACCAATTAATGCAACCCGTAGTATCACAGCAGAGAATCAGACCTTTGTCTTAAAGATTCCAGTCAATAATAGCATCCCAACTTTTATCACGCTAAAATGGAAGTTCCTTGTACCTGTTTAGATAGTTGCAGTTTTGCGACCGTTATATTTCGCAGCAAAATTTATTCCGCCTCGCGGTAATTTTTCTTTCTGAATTAAGTCTTTCCTGATTTATCTAGCAAGCCTTGAAATGCGCAATGACCCACATTTACTATTTATTCTGCGATTATTTCATGCCCATAGCTGGCTAGATTAGTTGTGTTTTATCGGAAAACGCCTAACTGGAAGAATATTTGTTTATCTTATGTATTAATTACTTTTTGCTCACCACAGTGGTCTTTTTAAAAGTACAAATTAATGATGATGAAACTCCAGTAAAAAGTAATTCATACATACAGCACGGATTTATCGAAAATCACTGATTAAAAGAAAAAACGCCGAGACACGTCAAAAGATTTGTCAAAGGGGACAACTGTTCAACCAAAAACTACTTCATCCCCTCGGCCCTGGGAGTCATTTCCTTAAAAATTTTAAAAGACAAGTAGTATCGAGTAATAGCTTGTTTGAAAGGTCTTTCAAAGTCCTGTATTTTGACGTTTGATTTTATAAGATCAATCGATTCGTTTTCGAGAAAATTAGAAAAATCTTTAACCATCTTAATTTGTTCAGATAAGAAACAAAAACGCTCGAAAATATATCACTCTTTACTCTTTACACTGGCCCCGTAGAAAAAAGTCTAATGGCGTCAAATCAAGAGATCTAGCAGGCCATTCTATAGGCCCTCTTTGCCTTATCCATTTATCTGTATCCAGTATAGTCTGTATAAACTTAAGGTTATTGACATCAAATCTCCTATGAAAAGATCCAAAAGTATTCTTTAAACGTCCAGCCAATAAGGCAATTGATTCAATGCTTTTCCAGGTTTCCAAACTAGTGATTCTACATGAAGAAGCAGAAGATGGTATTCCTATGCCCGACTTGGAACAGCCTGTTAGGTCAGTCAGCAATGCCGTTTCCAACTTAGTCAAGGTAAGTTCATTATCAGTTTACATACTACAATACTTTAAAGTTATGTTTACATCCCACTGGTTCTCATTGACCAAGGAATGATTCACACGAGCTTAGTTGGTTAGTTGCCAAAGAAAATATAACAGATGTCATAAAAATTGTACAACAATATCACGGTTACCTGTTGGCAACAGATCTAGTCGTTCTATAAAAAGTATGATTTCAGATTTCATGTAAACAAGATTATGAGTATACAGGGAGTTGCCAATATATGTGGAGTTTTTTTTCATGCCCAGTTTCACAGGTACATCTTATTGCCAAATGTGCATTGCATTTCGGCTATTTAGTTTTCGTTAAAAAAACATTTGTAGGAAATATAGGATAATTCAAGTTCTGTTTAATGTTTATTAATCTCACGTTATACAATAACTCCATCTGAATGAGTGCAACGGTTGCCAAGTTTACGCTTAGATATAACAGAAAACCTATTGTAGAGCGCCATATGCTAAACCGACTTTTAAGTTTTGCATATAGAAACATAGTAGGCCGCGCGGATCGAACGTCAGTACTGAATCTTAATCTCACTCTTTAGTAAACTTAAATTCAAAGTTTCACAACAATACGTGCATGACATATCGCGAGATTGAAGCGTCCTTGAAGATCTCAAAGACCTCACTCAATTCAAAAAAATTTACATGTAGAACTAGGAGTAAGAAAATTAGTGTCTACAGTATATTCAGATAAGAGATATACCGAATGTAAACAAAAGGTTCGGGTGATTTTCACGCTAACGCCGCCGTCTCGATGTAAAACAGGAGCCCTCATTGGTCAATTCGCAATTAAATGCCTATGCCGAGCGGCAGAGCAGTCGTATCAAGGCAGAGTCACATTCAGGTTCAGACGTGTTACGTATGTCGTGTGCATCATTGCAATTTGATATTTCTTTGGACGTTTTCGTTTGTTATCTTATTAAGTTGTTGAGTTTGTCGTTGTTATTGTTATATCTTGTTATTGATTGTTATTGTTATCAACTGCTTGCGCAAAATGCCCAGTAGTACAGATACTGCCGATGAAGTTGTAAACTCCTGTAGTCCACCTAGGAAAAGCTCTAAAAAAAGACACCTGAGTGCAGAAATGAAAGAGGTCATTTTGAATATATATAAGATCGAGCGCGAGGAGAACGAGGCATCAACCATCAAAGAAATTGTTGTGAAGGTTTCTCACAAAGTTGGAGTGTGTCGCGCATCAGTGTTTAATGTGTTAAGACAATACAAAAAAAATCACACCTTTTCTGAGCCAATGACCAGTAAACATCGCAAAAGTATTGTTAAATCATTGGATGAAGCTGATAAGCATGCGATTAGGAGGAAAGTGCACGAATTCTTCTTTAGGAATGAAATACCTACTATAGATAAAGTACTGCAGGAGGTAAATGGAGATACAACGTTGCCAAATTTCAAACGATCAACTTTCCATGCGTTACTGAAGCATTTAAATTTCAAATGGAAAAAACGGGGTCGTAATAGTTTACTACTGGATAGAGAAGAAATTGTGCTATGGAGGAGGGATTATTTAACAAAAATTGGGAAAGATAGAAATCAAAACAGGGAGATTTATTACCTTGATGAAACGTGGGTAAACGCAGGACACACTACAAGTAAAGTATGGGTTGATGATTCTGTAACTTCATCCAGGAGGGCCTTTCTAGATGGACTGTCCACCGGATTAAAAAATCCAGGTAAATACGAGTAATAGACAACAATCGGATGTTTTTCAAACCTTGGGAACAAGGTTCTAAACATTAATTCCAGGGGGCAGATAAAACATATTACAAGTAACAAAACTTTTATAACTTTCGATAAAATGCGTGGATGTTTTATTGTCATTTTCATTTGTTAGAACTTTTTTAAGCCATGTTTTTATGTGTTTTCGATATTTCAATAATTTTTTAATATAATCTTAAAATATGTCGAATATTATAAACTTAAAAAAAGTTACTAAGTTTTATATTGTGTACCGTTCCTAATATTTCTAATCATTTTAATTCATACTTTAAGCTTTATAAAGTTATAATTTGTTAATATTAATATTTGCGCGTATTTCAGGTTCCTGATATTCATTTTTTAAAGGTTTATAACTTTAAATTAAATTGTGAAGCGCTGAGTAATCATACGACGTTCAATATTCTTTCTTTCAATATGACTAAATAATCCCAATTATAGCAATCTGATACTCATGTCTCAATGTTTTTTCGCTGAATGTGATGAAAACATTTGAAAAAGGTTCGCTTATTGAAATAAATCTACACCAGTTAGTACTTCGATTTCCAGGTAAAGGGAAAATGCTCATTATCTGCCATATTGGCAGTGAGGATGGATTTGTTGTTGACGGTCTGTGGTGCTTTGAGTCTAAGAAAACTGGAGATTACCACGAGGAAATGAATGGCGAATCGTTTGAACAGTGGTTTTCAAAAATTTTACCGAACTTAGAGGAAAACGCAGTAATTGTGTTGGATAATGCGCCTTATCATTCGCGAAGAATGGAGAAGGTCCCAACAACGGCTTCAAAGAAAGTTGATGTTCAAAATTGGCTCCGCTCGAAAAATATCAACTTTGAAGAAGCAATGCTGAAAGTACAATTATTAAGAATTGTCAAGGATCACAAGGCGGAATATCAAAAATACGCCATTGACGAAATGGCAGCAAGTCAAAATAAAACTGTGCTCCGTTTACCTCCATACCATTGCGAGCTCAATCCCATTGAGCTCATATGGGCAGAGGTTAAAAATTATATAGCTAAGCACAATACAACTTTTAAATTTTGTGACCTCAAAGGACTTTTCAAAGAAGCACTAGAATTAATAACAGCGCAAAAATGGGAAAACTGTATTAAGCACGTGAAAGACAAAGTTGAAAAGAGAATGTGGGAACTGGACAATATTTTAGAGGAACAAGTCGAGCCATTCATTATTGACGTTGGTGCTTCAGGTAGTAGCGATGATGAAAGCTCATCAAGCTCATATTTCCAATAAAAGATGTCGTTCATCAAATTCGGTAAGTTATAAGTAATTATAAAGCTACTGTATTTTTTAATTAATTATTGACATTTTTGAACCCATTTTGGCAAAACCCATTCAAGAATCTACTTTCTGACAATGTTCAACCATGCACATTTTTTTACGTTTTGAACGTTTTAATTTGGTTACATATTTACCTAGAAATCAAAAAATATACTAATCAATATTCTAAAAGCAATTTTAAGAGATATACGATTATTTTTAATTTAGGCTAATTTAAACGCCATTTTGAGATTATATTCGACTGTATTTCACCAAACATCAGACGGCATCCGAAGCTGGAAATCGAAGCGAAAATTTTGAAACTCTTATGTATATTTACATCATTATATATTTCTTACCCCACCCCCACATGATCCTATATCCATCACCAATCGTATACACATCGAATTGTGCTAATTTACTACAAAGTTACGCAAAGCAGCATCTACTATCTAAAATAGGTACTGCGTGACTCTTAATACGTCCCTGCCGAATGTTACAGCGTTCGATGATCACGTGGTCTTGTTTATGTCCGGTCTATCTCTTATCTGAATATACTGTAGTTGGATACCCCACCTGATGACTGAAGAGTAGAAAGCAGCCAGGGTTAATTGGTGTCAAAAAACGCTTCACCCTTTCAATTCCGAAAACTCAAAAAATGTGTACAGCATTGTTAGTGATGATGAATCGTGGATTTACTGTTATGAACTAGAAAATAAACGACAGTCGGCAGTTTGGGCGTTCCAAAGTAAAAAAGCCAACAAAAGTCATCCGTTCTCGAAGTGTTTCGAAAAAGATGGTCGCGACATTTGTGTCAAAAGCGGGTCATATTGCAACAATTCCTCTAATGAGCAAAGAACTGTTACTGCGGATTGGTTTACCAAAAGTCATCACCGAGCTTCGAAAAATCAACCCCGAAAGAAGAATCATCCTCCACCAAGACAATACAAGCTCGCACACAGCCCAAAAAACAGTATTTAACGGAAGAAAACGGAATTATTGGACCATCCTCCATATAGTCCCGATCTAAGTCCTAACGATTTCTTTACTTTCCCGAAAATTAAAAACAGACTGCGTGGTCGAAGGTTCCAGTCACCAGAAGAAGCAGTTGACGCATTCAAAAATGCCGTTTTGGATCTGCCAGCAAACGAGTGGAATAAGTGCTTCGAAAATTGGTTCGAGCGCATGCAGATGTGTATTAATCTTATAAATAAAGTCATTTAAAACTACCTACAGTGTTGTTTTATTACCATATGCAAAACTTAAAAGACATCCCTCGTACACTAGGGCTTTGACCTACTGCACCACAAATACAACAAGATATCATTTTACGAAAGGTCAAATAAAAATTATGGGATAGGCTTTGCAAAATGTCAACTCATCGCCCAAAAGTATACTTTAATGCTGCATGAAATGTACGATATGGTGCATACTGTGACCTTAAAAGAATTGTTTGATTTTATTCTGACTTACATGTTTACCCACACTAATAGTGATCAACATTAGTGGTAATGCTAATCATGATTGAAGGGTAATTGACTTTTTCTTGCTTTTAGAAACGATCTCTGAGTTTGTGTAGTTTTCATTCGCGATCATTTAACAGAAGCCTATTTTCATAATATAAGCATAACGATACAAGTGTCACAGATTTGAACCGCAAACAAAAATCGCTTGAGTAAGAATTGGTAACTTGAAAATCGTTATAAAGATGAGAAGTTTTGAAATTGGTCTCATAAATTTCTAATCTTCTTTTCGTCATTTATCTCTCCTCAGAATTCACTGAATATGTGTAGAAGTTACTGAGATTGAGCAGCTAGAAAGACGCTAATACTCGGTGAATGGTAGCATTTTTTCTAGACGCATACACGCCAATATGTCAGACATTTTTTCGATTCCAAATATTTAGAACACCGTTTTTATCATTAAAAGTATAAGAAAAATTACCTCAAGTAGGGTAGTAATGTTACGTCTATAGTATCAAAGATGTTCTATTATTAATAAGCTTCTGATCTCGGTAACGACGGGAAACACTGATCAACAGCCAAAAAATATCCTAAATAAAATCAACAAAATATTACTATTTTTAATGTGCTAAAACCGGAATGAAACTTATTTTTTCAATATTAGTTCAAGTTTTAGAGATACGGTAATTATATGTGTTCCTGCTGTGACAGTGTTAATATACTGTAATTCACAAGAATGCACGTGCTACATTTTTATATTCGGCAAGGAAAGATGATGTAATCGGCATGATTGTGTTACGTTATACATACGTGTACATTATATTGTTTTATATTAGCCATTTTTTCCTCAGTTGGCTGACAGCGTTCATGCAAGATGTCCCGAAAGTGTGTAAACAATCCAGATCAGTTTTGTTACGTGTGTGGTGATGTGACTTTTGCGTCTCAGAGACGGTCTATTACTCCACTAATAACAAAGGCATATCAGCTATATTTCGGTTGTAAACTAGGTGATCAAGACAAACAGTGGGCACCCCACATCTGCTGTAATACATGTGCTTCAAGCCTGAGGAGCTGGTTAAATGGCAAAAAACAGTCTATGCGCTTTGCTGTCCCAATGGTTTGGAGAAAGCCTACAAATCATATTAATGATTGTTACTTTTGCATGGTACCTTGTGTTGGACAAGCCACAGGTATGTCCAAGAAAAAAAAATCGGTTATTAACTACCCAAACATACCATCTGCGATGAGACCTGTGCCTCACAGTGACGAAATATTCCAAAACCCCCAGAATCCTACACTTGCGAATCAGAAAACGAATCAGATCATGGCGATCGAGTGATTCGTCGGGAAGAAGATATGCCATCAACGTCAAGAGATCCTGATTTTATACCGAGCACGTCATGCCACCAACCGCACAAAATAACACAGTCAGAATTAAATGATTTTGTAAGAGATTTAGAACTTCCAAAATGTAAGGCAGAGTTACTTGGATCAAGACTGCAGCAGTGGAACTTGTTAGAAGACGATATTCGGTATGTGTTTTTCGTAAACGCCACAAAGACTTAACGGCTTACTGGCGGCTTTAAATATAAACTATAACCCAGAAGAATGGAGATTGTTTATAGACAGTTTAACATTGAGTTTAAAGGCAGTGTTATTGCATATTGGAAATATTTTACCATCTCTTCCTGTAGCGTATGCAGTTCATATGAAAGAATCATATGACAATATGAAGTACCTATTGACATGCATAAAATACGATGAGCACCAATGGCATATTTGTGACGATTTGAAAGTTGTTGCACTTTTACTTGGGCTGCAGTTAGGCTACACAAAGTTTTGCTGTTTTTTTACACCAGACAAAACTGGCCTGTTATTTAGTAGATTCGATAAAAATTTTATTACCACCACTGCATATCAAGTTGGGCCTAATGAAAAACTTTGTCAAGGCATTAGATAGAGATGGGTCAGCTTTTCAATACCTGCGTCAGAAATTTCCAAGACTAAGTGAGGCAAAGGTTAAAGAAGGTATTTTTGTTGGGCCACAGATTCGAAATATTTTGAAAGATACACAGTTTGAAAACACTTTAACAGGTATTGAAAAAACTGCTTGGAATGATTTCTGTCTGGTGGTCACTAATTTCTTGGGAAATAGAAAAGCTGACAACTATAAAACCCTTGTCAAAAATATGCTGTCATCGTATCAAAAGATGGGCTGTAAATATGTCCCTTAAGATACATTTCCTACACTCACACCTGGACTTTTTTCCTGACAATTGCGGAGCCGTAAGTGATGAGCACGGCGAACGTTTTCATCAGGATATTTCAACAATGGAAAAAAGGTACCAGGGAAAGAGGAATCCTTTCATGCTTGCAGACTACTGTTGGACTCTTGGTAGAGATGCTCCAGCAACGATCCATAAAAGAACAGCAAAAATACAGCGCATATAGTGATTCTTATAAGTATATGAATCTTGTTACTTTTTTTAATATATCCTTAAAAATAAAAAGTTTTTTTTCTAAACCGCAACTATTTTTTTTATTTCATTGTCATTTTCGGATTCAGCGCCCCAAAATTAACAAAGAAGTGCACTTTTCCCACAAGATACAATTAAAAAACTAAAATTTGTTGTCCAGTGAAATTAGAGTGATACGGAATCCAAAAAACACAGTACCTATCTCATTTTCCAAATTTTTCGGCATTACAATATTTCCTCGCCAGTTGGCATGGGAAGTAAAACAATATCCCAATTTCTAAATTTTTCGCGATTACAATACTCGCTCGCAAATTAACGCGGGAATAAAGTGCTGAGTGCTATGGGAAATATATAGTTTCTGCCAATAGCTGCATTTCCACAACTCCAAATATTTTCTTCCTGCAATCTTTCGGGTGTGGCTCTAATGTCGTTAAAATCAACCCTGCGGCTATCGTGTTAGCCTTGGTTTGCTAAAAGCCATCAGTTAATGAAATGGAATCAGTGTGAAATCAATGCTTGCTGCTGCCTGTTGTCCATCACAATATAAGGAAAAATGTCTGGAGGCCAATAAATGTGAAGTCAGTTCTTGGAATTATTCCGCCTTATTCCCGCACTTTGTTTTTGATTAGTAATAGAGATTTCCGTAATGTCTTTTTAATGTGGAATGCTACAAGCAAAATTATGTAGTTACAGAGGAATTTATATGAAGGAATCTCCACCAAATTAACCGTTTAATTGACTTCAGAATCTACGCACATAATTTACCTAGAAAACAAGCTCCTATCTAGATCAGAGGCACGCAACAGTTGGAGGTTTTTTATACTAAGTGACATAAATCCGAACACCCAGTTTAAATGGTTTTATTTTAATAAAATTTTGTATAAGTACTTAATGATTGCACTACTTTAAAGCCCTTTAACCTTTAATAATGTGTGGATGCACCCTGATGTGCTACGCATTCTCCAACGCGCCTAGGCATGCTTCTGATCAGGTGGTCAATGTCCTCCTGTGGTATCTCATTCCAGGCAACCACCAACTCCTGTGCTTCTAGAGTCTGAGGAGGACGTTGCAAATTGAGCAATCTCCTACCCATCATATCCCACACGTGCTCAATTGGGGATAAGTCGGGAGATCTTGGTGGCCATGGTAACAATGTGACATCATTATGTTGAAAGAAGTCTATTGTGACTCTTGCAACATGTGGTAGGGCATTATCTTGTTGGAAAGTTGGATCTGCCAGGGTGTCAAGATAGGGTAAAAGATGGGGTTCTAGAACTTCGTGGATATAACGCTGCGCGTTCATGTTACCTCTGATGAAGATTAAAGGTGACCTGGAACCATAAGCTATAGCACCCCAAACCATAACTCCAACAGTGTGATGAACATGTCTTTCAACAAAAAACTGTGGATTCCTCCTTTCACCACGTCGCCTTCTAACCCTGGCACGACCATCGTGCATGCCTAAACAAAATCGAGACTCGTCACTAAAGACAATACTGTTCCATTCCTGATCCCAGAGTGACCGTTGTCTGCACCACTCAAGGCGATTACGTCGGTGTTCTCGAGTTAAAGGGAGGACCCAGTGTGGCCGGTATGAAAACAACCCAAAACTTCTCATTCGTCGGTAAACACTTCGCATGCCAATAGGTCTTCCGTGTTCTGCAAACCATTCATTTGCAATGGACCTGGTAGTGGAGAAACGGTCCCTTAAGGCCAATAATCTTAGGCGGCGATCTTCACGGTCTGTTGTTCTACGGCGGCGTCCAGTGCCCCTTGCTCTTTGCGTACGGCCTTCTCGAAGCCATGCCTGACAACACCTAACCACAGTGTCTACACTTCTTTGCACTCTAACTGCAATTGTCCGAAAAGAAAGTCCAGCTTCCCGAAGTCCCACTATACGGCCCCTATCAAACTCACTAAGTTGACGAAATCGTACAGGCATCGTAACCGATCGTAAAGGATGTCAAGAACCAAAATCCGCTAACGTTGATTCTTTACTGCGGCTGAAATATTCATTTTTAGAGCGTTAGTGAATTAAAAAAATGCAGTATAAAAACCGGAATGTCCAACTGATAAGGCTGAAAATTTTTTCACTTGTTATTTACAGTAAGATAAATACATTCACCAACTTTTATTAAAATAAAACCATTTAAACTGGGTGTTCAGATTTATATGTCACTTAGTATATTAGCCGCTTTTTGACAAAGTAGAATGTTTGGCAGTATCTCAAAACTGAGGCATTTCCAGACTGAATGAGCCCGGATTCGGTTTCAGCGACACAAAAATCGTATTATAAGAATGGTTGGTCTTACGTTCCCGACTGACCCATTCTTGCCTTTTTTTGTAACCCCCTTATACATGGTAACTAAAAACTAAGTGCTTCTAATGAGGCTCAAATGGCCTCTATTGTACGCATTTTGTGTCGCTAAAAGCTAATCCGAAGTTGTTTCATGTATCTGATCCCGCGTTTATGATGTAGATCTAATTACTTAGCGAAAAATTGCAAAATTATGCGTTTTTTGTGACTTTAAGGTGCTAAGGTAATTTGGGGTGCTGAATATGAATATCACAGTTGAAAATTCTGAAGTGTTATCAGACTGGATTTAGGGTGAAAAGTTGACAAGAAACCATTTTTCCGGGCTAGCCGTAAATTCTAGCAATGTATCGACATTGAATTTGGAATCTACGTACCCGATTTACTCAGAAAACAAACTTCCATCTCGATCATAGACGCGCAACAGTTTTTAGAAATTTTTTTTTTAGTCGTTTTTTGACGAAGTTGATTCTTGCCAGTATCTTGAAAACCCCTATACATGGTGATTATATGCTAAAATGCTTTAAATGCGGTTCAAATGACCTTTATTTCACGTATTGTGTGTAGCCAATACCGAATCCGAGGTCGTTTTACATGTATGTGATTCCGTTTATCATGTAGATCTGATTATTTAGCGAAAATTGCAAAACTATGCGTTTCTTGCGACTTTGAGGTGATAAAAATCCATTTTTATTATCGATGGCCACAAGTAAGCGAAGGGTAATTTTGGCGCTGATTATGAGTATCACAGTGAAAAGATTCTAAAGCCGCATCGGTCCGGATTTGGGGGGTAAAAAACAGTTACCCGGGGCTACCGTTGAAACGTAGCATTAAATTGGAAAAAACAAGCTCCCATCTAGAACACACACGCGCAACAGTTTTTTGAGATTTTTAATTAACCGTTTTTTGACCAAGTGGAATCCTTGCCAGTATCTCAAAACGAGGCATTTAAGGACAGACATGGCCCCGGATTCGGTTTCAGCGACCCAAAAAACGTATTATAAGAACGGTTGGGCTCACGTTCCCGACTGACCCATTACAGTGCAGTGGGGCAAATTTGTGCAGAACATAATGTTTTATAAACTGATGATAGCGTTACCAGGAAAGTGCAGAGTCAACCTACTTTACGCCTTTTTTATTGTAGCCAGTCGCAGATAAAATTTTCAATTTGACAGACATTTATATCCCATGGCGTCTTATACCCCAAGGACGTTAACACTCTCTTTACAGCATAGATACATAAATAACTATTTTCTATCAGCGTGTGCAAAGGACTTTTAACACGCATCTGCGTACAGAAAGTAGCAATTTTCCGCACGATATTAGTAAAATATCTTATACCTGACAATTGCGGAAAGTAAAAAGTATCACTTTCCGTACTTGTTAGGTAAATAACTATCGCAGTGTCGATTCAAGCGTATTTAACCATATCACTTATATATAGCATCTTACTAAAATTTATTGATCTGCAATTAATTATGCATGTAAAGGAAGGTCAGTTTATCTGTTCATAATAAAGTGCGGTTTATTTAACGATTGAAGGAATATCTTCATAACAAGTTTCAATCAGATAGCGTAAACAGGCTCAGCTGTGGTTGGAATATCTGTAGAGGTCATGTTACTGTCATTAAAATGTGCACTGAAATTGTATATCAAGCTGGATCGTTCTTCTATAATAGAGAGCAAAAACTCTGCAATGGGTAATAAACTCGAAATGGTCTGCGGTAGAGTCGTCACTGACACACCGCTACAGGAGAAATATTTATATATACTAAGTGACATATAAAACGCAACACCGACTAGGAGTGCCGAAATTTTGAGCATACTTTTACAAGTTTTTTGGTAACAATACCCCTATACATGATAATTATATGTTGAAATGCTTTAAATGCCGTTCAAATGACCTGTATTCCACGTCTTTTGGGTTGCCAATACCGAATCCGAGGTCGTTTCACGTATATCTGATCCCGTTTATCATTTAGATCTAATTATTTAGCGAAAAATTGCAAAAATACGCGTTTTTTGCGACTTAGCAACGTAAAATGTTATCTTTTGTTTTCAAAGCCTACCTTTATTTTATCGAGGCGAATAAATTTCTAAGTAAAAACGCTTTAAAAACAGCCTCATCGGTTTTGATATCTTGCCATAAACATTTAAAGAAACCAAAAATATTATATTTGGAATAAAATCTTAATTAGCACTCAAATAAATTCACAAATATCTTGTTTTGGGGCATTGCGCCAACTTTACTGAGACAGGGCTCATATATACATATACTAAGTGACATATAAATCCGAACACCCAGTTTAAATGGTTTTATTTTAATAAAATTTTGTATAAGTACTTAATGAAGCATAATAAGTACATGATAAAAATTTCAAAATGATTGCACTGCTTTAGAGCCCTTTGACCTTTAATAATGTGTGGATGCACCCTGATGTGCTACGCATTCTCCAACGCGCCTAGGCATGCTTCTGATCAGGTGGTCAATGTCCTCCTGTGGTATATCATTCCAGGCAACCACCAACTCCTCTCGAAGTGCTTCTAGAGTCTTAGGAGGACGTTGCAAATTGGGCAATCTCCTACCCATCATATCCCACACGTGCTCAATTGGGGATAAGTCGGGAGATTTTGGTGGCCATGGTAGAAATGTGACATCATTATGTAGAAAGAAGTCTATTGTGACTCTTGCAACATGTGGTCGGGAATTATCTTGTTGGAAAGTTGGATCTGCCAGGGTGTCAAGATAGGGTAAAAGATGGGGTTCTAGAACTTCGTGGATATAACGCTGCGCGTTCATGTTACCTCTGATGAAGATTAAAGGTGACCTGGAACCATAAGCTATAGCACCCCAAACCATAACTCCAACAGTGTGATGAACATGTCTTTCAACAAAAAACTGTGGATTCCTCCTTTCACCACGTCGCCTTCTAACCCTGGCACGACCAGGATAAGAAGATAAATACATTCACCAACTTGTATTAAAATAAAACCATTTAAACTGGGTGTTCGGATTTATATGTCACTTAGTATAGTTTGATATGCAGATTTCGAATATTCAACGTCCCTAAGTGAACCTACCTAATCACGATTCGATTACGCCTTTTGAAACGAGTTGACTCATCGCTTTCTTTTGAAACCGCCAAAGAAGGCGAAGAAAGTATAGAGCCAATCTGATTGACGCTATTTTTCTGCATTGTTTCTAGGTTGGAAGGGAGACAATAAACAGTTCAGATGATCCGATCTTACGGCAAGACATGCCTGCCGCGTTGGTGCGAGTTGAACGATCTGCCAGGTTGCTGGAAGAAGCAAGTAGGATGCTTAAGGAAGACCCTTATTCTTCTCCTGCTAGAAAAAGGTTGATAGAAGGCAGCGGAGGAATTCTTCAGGTGCTGTTATTTATCTTGATTCAAGATTCACAGTGTAATACGTTGTAGTTAAATGTCAGTTACTTTGTTGGAAACTTCAATATGCATATTCACAATATGGCCTATAAAACAGATAAGAGCTACTACTTCGTTATTTAAACAAACTGTATGATCATTTTACGTAGATTATTGAACTGTCTAGTCCGTAGTTCGTTTTTTTTCTAAAGTGAAACTGTTTTCATGTAATAATATTTTAAACTCCTGAATTTAATCTGTTTCTCTTATAGGCAACGTCTGCTCTTCTGTTGTGCTTTGACGAATCTGAAGTCAGGAAGATAATCAGGGAATGTCACAGAGTCTTAGACTATCTAGCTGTTGCTGAAGTCATCGAAACTATGGATGAACTCGTTAATTTTCTGAGGGACTTGAGTCCCTGCTTGAGCAAAGTGTCTAGAGAGGTGAGCGCTAGAGAGAAGGAACTGACTCATCAGGTAAGAAAAATATGATTGACAAACATTCTATCTATCCTTTAACTTTATAAGAAAAAGTCTAACAGCGATTTCATCTCCGACGAGAGACCTGGAGGCTATCGCTGCTTGGAGACGCAACAATATTGTACAGCTTATTGCTTCCAAAACGCAGTACCTTGACGAACAAAAAGCGTCCTAGCGTTCATCTGGTTTCTATTAATGGCCGAGTTCTGCCAAAGAGCCATTCAATTCGGACTTTTCCATTTCTTATTGCGATATTCTGACATGCTGAAATTACAATGAAATAGTAGTGTCATATTTCGCATTTCTCCAGCCATATACGAGGGTGGTCCCAGAAGTACCCGACTCAACGATGAAAACACACATTTTTTGTAAAAAAATGTATTTAGTTTTCAACATAATCTCCTTTGAGCTCTATATACTTTTCCCAGCGATGTTCAATAAGTTCGATACCCTTTGTATAATAAGAACTGTCTTGCTCCTCAAAATAGCCATTAACTGCCGACATCACTTCTTCATCGTTGGAAAATCTTTGACCACTGAGATATTTTTTCAAGTTTGGAAACAGAAAATAATCCGAGGGGGCTAAATCTGGTGAATAGGGTGCATGAGGTAGCAGTTCAAACTTTAATTCGTTAATTTTGGCCATTGCAATAACGGATTCGTGAGCTGGTACATTGTCTTGATGAAACAACACTTTCTTCTTAACCAAATGCGGCCTTTTTTGCTTGATTTCATCGCTCAAATTTTGCAAGAAGTTCGCATAATACTTGCCGTTGATAGTTTTACCTTTTTCAAGATAGTCAATGAAAATTATCCCACGCGCATCCCAAAAAAACCGACGCCATAACCTTGCCTGCAGATGAAACGGTCTTCGCCTTCTTTGGAGCCGGTTGTCCCTTTTGAGTCGATTGTTTTGATTGTTCTTTTGTCTCGGGTGTAAAGTGATGGAGCCATGTTTCAAACGACGCAAAAATTCTGCTTTGTTGCAATGAAACTTCGCTAATCACTCAATTGAAACATCTTCACGACACTGTTTTTGCTCAATTGTGAGCAATCGCGGCACCCATCTTGCACACAGCTTTCTCATGTCCAAATTTTCACTTAATATGCAATGAACCGCACTTTTAGAAATGCCTACTATGTCTGCTAGCTCGCCCACTTTCAGTCGACGATCATTCAGTACCGCTTTGTGAATTTTCTTCACCATTTCTGGAGTCGTCACCTCATTTAGTCGACGACTGCGATGCTCGTCTTGGCAGGTAATACGGCCTCGTTTAAACTCTGCTACCCAATATTTTACTGTTGTAAACGAAGAAGCAGACTTACCCAGAGTAGAATCCAGTTCAGCTTTTATACTGGTTGAAATAAAAGTATTGTACCACATAACGATGACCAGTTTTCTCCATTTTCTCAAACTCACTGAAAACGTTCAGTATTGATGGCTGCCAAACAAATACTAAACAATGTGGCGTCTTCAAACTTGACACATATGCTTTATAGGTTGCATAGCTTCTAATACAATGATACTTTTCAAACAACTATCGCCATCTCTAGGTCAGGCCGGGTACTTCTGGGACCACCCTCTACTTACTCTATACAAGGCCCAGGTTAGCATCGAGTATTGCGTTTGGGAGGGCTGTCCGACTGATCGATGACTCTTCTCTAACAGACAGTCTCTTTCAAATCATCCATCAGACAACACGCTTCATAGCAATAAAACGCAATTGTACGTGTTTCCTTACTGAGTGGTTTAATATGACACAAATTATGGATGCATTAGCTTTTCAGCTTAGTAAATAGTCGAAATCACGAAAGATGACGATTACGTCATCATTTTAGTCTGTAGTAAAGACAAACAAGAGCGATTTTTGAATATATTTAATGAAGTTTCTGATATGTTAGACAGAGACAAACAAAATTTTATTGTCTAAACAAACTGTATTGCTAATTTGCATCTATCTGACAAAGATAGACGATGCTTTCATGTTTTGCATGATCGATCATATTTGAAAGATGAATAGTTAGGTTATGTTAAAGCAGGTTAGGTTGTTTTCGAATAATACTTTGGTCTTTGCTATTCCTGTCTTAAGGTATTCTACTCTTAACTGTTTTTTTTTCAAAACAAAAACTCCTTACTAAAATTATTATTAAGGTCACTCAAAACCATGAAATAAAATGAAAATAAAAATAATCAGTGAAATAACCTAATTTCGCAAAATCATAATATAAATTTGTTGTCATTATGTTTCTGACTCGTGATTTTATCATCGACAAACGTCCATTGATTACTTCAGTACAATTTATGGTATGACGTAACAGTCATCTTTCGTGATTTTGACTATATTAAAAACTGAATAAAATATTTTCTTTCAATTTTGTAGTGACATTTTAATGTCTCCTAAGTTTATAATTCTACTTTTTAGGGCATTTCCATAATCAGTTTCTCAAATAAAATAATGCGTGTAATAACATCAATACGAGAGAAACCACGGGTTTATCAATATTTCACAAAATTAGATGGACAAAAATATGTTTCTGATAAAAACGAAATTTTTACTTCCCTTTGTCGACGAGGAAACAGGCTACTCCATTCACTCCATTGCAGGAAATATTTTGAGGACAAAAACCTTTAGTTTCATGCAAACTTTGAAAAAACATGTCAATATAAAAATTAAAGCACCAAGTATTTCAAAAACTAAGTTTTCGATTTATTTCTTATGAAACATGAAATAGAATGGGAAAATATGGAGTTCCACATAATAGAATACGTAAATGTTATGAAAATTATCTTGAGAACAAACTGCTAGTTTCCTTTCAACTTGCAAACACAATACCTACGAGATTTGTCCGGAAAATACGTATAAAAAATTCGGGGCATCGTGTCAAGGGTGGAGGGGTGGTCCGGTGGTCCCCTCTCTCTATGCAATCTCCTCTATGCTCTGTTCAAGTTTCTTGCAAGTGTTTGGAACAGGTTTATGGAGACAATTCTCGGAGGTAACCAACTGTCAACAAGTGGTTGAACAGGTTTTGGGAAAGATGTGAAAGATGACCAACGCTCAGGACGCCCCTTCTCATCGAGCTCTGATGGAAATGTTGAACAAATTCGGGGCTGTGTTCTTAAAGATCGTCGATTGACAGTTAGAATGATAGGTGAGGCACTGTCAATCGCCATAACAATCGTCCACTAAATTCTGACAAAAAAACTGAAAATGAAAAAAAGTGACAGAATACCAGCCTTTTTCATCCGATTTATCCCCTTGGCACTTGGGGGATGTGGCAGCCGTCAAGGCTGAAACGACTCGGCAAATGAAGAGCCTCACAATTAAAGACGATCAGCGATCGTATCAACAGTGGAAACGGCGTTGGCAGAAGTGCATCTTGTCTCAGGGAGTACTTTGAAGGAGACCATATGGAAATACCTAACATAAAGTTTTTATTCCACTTTTATTCGTATTTTCCAGACAAACCTCGCATATATGTCACAGTTGTTTCATCTCTGTAGATTGTGACCAAAGCCTATTTTTTCCAGGTGCATTCTGAAATTTTGGTGAGGTGCCTAGAGCAAGTGAAAACCTTAGCTCCGATCTTAATTTGTGCCATGAAAATCTACATTCACATCGTCGCCCAAGGAGGTAAAGGTGCTGAGGAGGCGGCTGAAAATAGAAATTACTTAGCCCAAAGAATGACAGATGAGATCAATGAAATTATTCGAGTACTGCAATTGACCAGCTACGATGAAGAACAGTCCGATTTGGACAACTTGACTGTACTCAAGAAACTGCAGAATGCAATTGCCAACAAGATCAATGCTGCGAACGATTGGCTATTGGTACGTTTCTCTCTGTCTGTGTATATGATGTTTTTTCAACGATTTTACCTGTTTCAGGACCCTAACGCTGTTCGAGGAGGTGTGGGAGAGAAGTCACTGAGATCTATAATAGAATCTGCTAGAAAAGTAGCTGAAAGGTGAATAATTCTAGCTTATGAATCTATGATATATCCTGGGTGTTCTAGAAGAATTTTTATTTTTGCAATTTAATAGACTTATCATCGGTATCCCTTACCCCCAGATATCCTAAATGTTTGTACTCTTACAATAAAATAGTACATTACATGCCCAGTTTTAAAAGTGGACAATTATTGCGCGAGCTTTTTCTCACTTCTCAAACAAGGTATATAAAGGGTTGTCCAATAGGGACGCAGGAAAGTAAACGTCAATTTGACATAGACGCCATCTTTGTTTTCTGTCACCGACATGTCATTTTGTTAGTTGAATGTTTACCATTGATCGCTATGGAGTCGTATTCGATTGAAGACCGCATTAAAGTTATTCAAGAGCACTACAAAAATGGTGCAAAAATATAAAACACGTTTCGCGCGCTTCGTGAACATTTCGGTCGCAACAACCGCCCAAACGAAACAACCATCGGTCGTCTGGTGCGTAAATTCGAGGCAACAGGTTCTGTGGCAAATCTGCCAGGCTCTGGCCGGCCAAGGAGCGTTCGCACACCGGAAAATATTGCTGTTGTGAAGGAGAGTGTGAGAGACGATCCGAAACAATCAACAACGCGTCGATCCCAAGAATTGGGCATTTCGAGAACCAGTTTGCTCCGTATTCTCCACAAGATCCAATTGACGCAAGAGCTGCGTCGGGCCGACCATTTTTCGCGCCGAACGTTCTCAGATTGGCTCCTTGAACACCGCCAAATTGATGCCAATTTTTCATCAAAAATCATGTTCAGCGACGAAGCGCATTTCACTTTGAATGGGACGGTAAACAAGCAAAACTGCCGCATCTGGGCGAACGAAAATCCCCGTGAGTATCAAGAGCAGCCGATGCATCCTCAAAAAGTGACTGTGTGGTGTGCATTATGGTCAAAAGGCATCATCGGACCTTACTTTTTCGAAAATACGGCCGGGGACGCCGTTACCGTCAATTCTGAGCGATATCACGTGGTGATAGAGGACTATTTTTGCCGCAACTTGAAGGAATGGATATGGACGATGTTTATTTCCAACAAGACGGTGCAACATGCCACACAACCAACGTCAATATCCATCGATTGCAGTCCTTCTTCGGTGATCGCGTGATTTCGCGCAGAGGAAATGTGCCATGGCCACCAAGATCGTGCGATTTGACTCCCTTGGACTTCTTTTTATGGGGATATTTGAAAAGCAAAGTCTACGTCAACAAACCAGCCACCCTCCAAAAACTCAAAAACAACATCATTACCGAGATAAATGCCATAGAACCGACCATGTTGCAAAATGTCATTGAAAATTTCGACCATCGCGTGGACGTCTGTAAATCCAGTCGTGGTGAACATTTGAGCGATATTATTTTTCATACATAAATGGTATAAATGAACCTTCAAAATAAAGTACCCAACTTGATTTGAATATCAATATTTCTTGTTTTAATATGCGTTTACTTTCCTGCGTCCGGCTCCTGTTATACCTACAGCAAAGGTTAAATGGGTTATGTTTTATAGGAAACTTGGTGCTTTCGATAGCCGACTTCAGATTTACGATCGGTCAGTTGGTTTTGGAAATATCAGCGAAAAACCGAAAATGGCGGAATTTGTTTTTTGCCAGTAAATCCAAAACAGTTAATTTGATAGCTGTCAAAATGTGACATTATTGGGACATTTTTTCAAGAAATATAGCGTGTATGACATGTCTAAATCGTCTTTTGTTTTCCAGCAGCCCGCCTCAACTTTCATTTTTCTTATGGTAGCCATATTGGATTTTTTTAAAAAGTGTAAAATTTTCAGTCTAGTGATGGCTCACAGTACGTAAAAGATTGGAGTATCATATCATATAATGTTATGTATTAGTTTTTTTTTTCTAAGGATGCTATGACTTATTTGTCGGGAAACAACATTAATGAGTATCTAAGGCATAAAAAATATTGCATCTATTTATCTCTGTCGCACGTTTTCAATTTTTGAATCGGATCCAAAAATGACTTTTGCGCGTCATGTTGGTAGGTATACAAAATACTTGAGATTTATTATTCAGGTGTAATGTTGTCAAATTGTTGTGAGGTATTCTTAAAATATCGATTTTTTGAATGATCAAGCAGACAAGAAGGCTCTGAACACAGAAGACATTAATCATCTGACTATACTTTCTCCTCCTCCTTCGATAATAGTCGAAGTACTGAGTCGATCTACTTGACGAAATATTCAGAGAACCATCATAGACACAGTAACACAAATTGAAGGTTAGGCAGTACAAATTGATAGAGATCAAAGAAACTACGATTCAATCAAAAAAATCTTTCTAAAAATAATCGATTTTTTTTGTAACACTAAACAGGTGCGAATTATTATTGCATCGGAATAAAAATCGACGAGTTCATGCGAATTTTTTCCAGTGGTCTTATCGGCAAAAAGAATATTAGTCACAGAAATGGCTGATTCGTAACCGATAAAATTATTGTTTGCAAAATATATCTGCAAAATGCAACCAAATTATAAACATAATAACTCCACCAATACAAATTGAAGAGGAGTTTATTTCTGCCCACTTCTCTCGCGAAACAGAAGAAACTCGTTGGAACGCTCGTATCAGTAAACAGAAATAATCGCACAAAAAATGTTTGACGCTGATTGGTCAACCAATACGATTATCGTCTGCAGAATATTCTACAGGCGCTCTGCTACGCGAATGGCTGGTAGGCGGGTCTTTCGTGGTTTTTTATCTCTCACAGGATATTATTGGTTAGTTAGAATTCCCTTTGCTTGCTATCATGTAGAAAACGATGGGTTGTGTACAACTTTTTTATTCTTTCTGTATTGTGGTTCATACGTGATGCTGATAGACTGGACATACAGTAATGGACAAAAGTATGTAGACAAATATGAATATTTACCTTAATACCTTTAGAAAACGAATTCATACTTCATTGCTCCATAAACAAATGCGTTATTAGTAGAAAAACTAAACTCCTTGTTTTTACATTATCTGCAATGAACACAATACAAATCTGAATATAAGCACTTTTGTATGAAGGACAAAAATATGTAGACAAATTCTTTTCAACATTAGTTTAGTACAATTTTGTGTCAGAAGAGGATTAGTTTGTGTTCATCATATTATGTATTGTGGAATAAGTTGAGTGATTTTAAGACCCTGCCGCGTGGTCTAGAAATTTCTTTCGATGTGAAAACTAAGATCATTGAGTTATACAAAGATGGTCAACGTGAAGTCGACATTGCCAAAAATTTGAAGCTGAAGCGTAAAGCAGTTTGGGCAATATCGAACAAATATAAACAAAAAGTTATCTTGGAAGCCTCTCAGAGAAGTGGTCGGCCTAGAAAACTAAATGCTAGATCAGTTAGATTAATAAAGTAATTTCGTCCAAAGATCCGTTTAAAACCACAAGACAAATAAAAGCCGAAATCGAGACAAAAGGAATTGTCAGTGTTTCTACGAAAACTATAAGTAGAAGATTAAGTGATTTAAAGTTATTTGCACGTCTCCCGAGTAAGAAGCCGCTAATCTCAAGGAAAAACCGTAAGGACCGATTAAAATTTGCTCGGTTGCATCTTGATTGGAGCATCTGTGACTGGAAGAGGGTATGTTTCAGTGACGAATCCAAGTTCAATATGTTTGGATCAGATGGTGTTCAATACGTTAGACGTCCTAGTGGACAAAGATTGAACCCCAAGTTCACTTTGCCCACTGTCAAACATGGAGGCGGGTCTGTTATGGTTTGGGGGTGCTTTTCGGGTTTTGGGATGGGTCCTTTACATAGAATAGATGGCATTATGGATAAGTTTGTATACACTGACATACTAGAGCATGTCATGTTACCCTATATGGAAGACAATATGCCCTTGAAATTCTATGGGAATACTTAGATAAGCAAATACGAGATAAAAATTATTCAAACAAGGATGGACTTTTTGACGCTTTAGAGCAAAAGTGGAGACAGATTGATGAATCTTATATCAAGAAACTTCTACAGTCTATGCCGAGACGATGCCAGGCGGTGATTGATAATAATGGTTATGCTACAAAATATTACCACAAACATGGTTGATTTTCTATAATTCATTGAACTTTGCTTCTTTTTTCTATAATTGTTTTGCTTTGTCTATATATTTTTGTCCTTTATAGTTACAGTTTTTTCAATTAATTTTTTATTTATTTATGTATAAGTGAGCATTATGCTATAACGAATTATGTATACAGGGTTGGTGTATTAATAAAACAAGTTAAAAAAGAAATACAGCACAATATTAATTTGTCTATATACTTTTGTCCATTACTGTATACTCACATTCGTATATACACAATTCCAAAATGTGAACGCTCAAAATAAAACCATTATTTGGGCGAAGAGAATAAACTAACGCATATTTTCAACATGAATCTTAATTCAAGGAACGATACAGAGTGTCGCGTCGACATTGTTAGGCAACGCGGTGATGAGCTTTGCTATCCACCGCCGGCTTCTATTTCTGCCTAACATACGTGTCTAGACACACTTTGAACTCAAGCCGAATTTGAAGAATTTCAAGTATCTGCGAGAAACCATCGTTGCATTACCAACAAGTGCCAAAACCTAATACCTAAAAATATTATATGAAACGTTGTTTCGTTCCTGTCAACACTTTCGATTGAATCCCAAAAAAAAACTCCTTTTCTCATTCTTTGTTGTCAAACAAAAAGTTTTCCCACAAACATTGGTGTACCCTTTTTATGCGTCCATGTTTCAAATACCGCCTTGAACAACTTGCAAAAGTAAAACCGGACTTTACAATTACTTCGTGGGAAATTTGCTGTTGAATAGTGATATTGAAAAAATTATGAATTGGTTAAATGTCAATAAACCTAAATTAATCACTAATAAAACAAAATGTATGTTAATAGGGAAACATTTAGGTGACAATACACTTTGGCTCATGATTATTGATGAAAAAATTGAAGTAGTCGAGGCCTTTAAATATCTTGGTATATATGTGGATAGTAAACTACTGTTTCACGAACATTATGAATGCATTATTTCAAAAATATCGAAAAAGAAAAATTACTTCTATAGAGTTTCCCATAATCTTAGTATGTATTCCAAAAAATTGTGTATAACACTATAATTCTTCCCCATTTTTTATATTGTTCAATCATCTTGTTTACAGCAAATGAAAACATATTTTCAAAATTACAAATTCTACAAAATAAAGCTATGAGAATCTTTTTAAATAAAAACAAATATGCTAGGATTAAGTCTTGTTAGAAGAACTGCGGTGGTTGGATGTGAAAAATTTCATATATTATTTAGCTCTCGTTTTCATATTCAAATTAAAAAATCATTTATTACCACCACAATTAGAGAAGTTCTCAAAATTAAATAGTCATTATCATAACTACGAAACTAGAGGCAGTATAGATTTTCATCTGCAAAATTGTAATAGTAGCATAACTAGTAAATCCTTATTTCAAAAGGGGGTATTTGTATTTAATAAATTGAATAATGATATTAAACAGAGTTCGAATTTAAAAATGTTTAAGGTGAAATTAAAAAATCACTTCATGAATAATCAAAATACATAGTGACGTAATTTTAATTTTAATAGACAAGAATGTAAAATTACAGAAAATGGATCGAAGAAAAATATGTAACCGATTCATCATACAAAATTGACATTTTAGCATTAATGCTAAATAAATCTTCAACGACAACAAAAAATTGTTTTTACTGTATCATTATCATTGACAAATGTTTCTTAGATGTCTGCCCGAAGATGCGCATACGATAAACAAAATATGCGGAGATCTAACCACAATGACAGATGCTCTCTGCGAGCTAAGACAAGACGGTAAAGGGGCAACTCCGCAAGCTGAAGCTTTGGCTAGAGGGATCAAAGACAAATTGGGCCATTTGCAACAAGCTGTCATGAACGCCGTCATTGCCGTGGATAAAGCTGGCTTGCAGCAAACTGCGCATACTGTCCAAGGAAGGTGAGACAATTTTTTAATAGTATTCGTATTGGATATTTCATGTGTTTTGAGTTTAGAATATCTAATGTTTACTCACCTTGCGTTCGTTCTTATCGCTGAATTTTTAAAGTTTCTAATAAAAACTGTTTGTTATTACGTTCAAGGATTCTAAATTAAAAAGAGACTACAATTATAAAAAGTTTATGATTACTGGAAGCAAAAATGATTGGCTAGAATACACAAGATCAAGATACCAAAAAAAATATTACAATGCCAAAATTGATCAGAGTAAAAATAATAGCAAATATTTTTGGAAAACGTTGAAAAACACTGTTTCTCCTATTAAAAAAAGTTCATTATTTAAAATGAAATTCGACGATGGGGTAATAACAAATGAAGAAATAATAGCAGATCGAATGAATACCTATTTCATAGAAAGTGTCCACGACATTGTAAAATCAATTTGACCCATTAGCTCAGATTATAATGCATCATTCAGTGAGTTTAGAACAATACACATTAATCGTCTCAAGAAGATTATATCAAACATTAAATCAAATCAAAATAAGAGTGAGATTTTGTCTAAAAGTGTGCTTAATGAATGTTTTGATATTATTGGAGCAAGAATATTAATCCTGATAAATTACTGTTTAAAATATGGCGAATATCCAACAAAACTGAAGTGTTCTACCATAACTCCTGTTTGTAAAGTGAAGAATTCTGAGTTGTACACCAATATGCGGCCAATAAATGTTCAGCCAGATGTTGAAAAAGAAATTATTTACGAACAGATCATCGAATTTATTGAGGGAAATAACATTTTAACCAAATTTCAAGCTGGAAACATACAGTAACAGTGTTTTTGTACTTCAAAAGGGCGTTTGAGACTATTGACAGCGATAAATTACTTACAAAATTGCATCACTACGGATTTAAAGGATCTGTATTCAAAATTCTACAAAACTATTTAATTGACAGAAGTCAAAAGACCAAAATTGGATCAACATTATCAAGATCAAAAAATGCTTCTGTTGGTATACCACAAGGTAGTAAACTAGGTCCACTACTGTTTATTTTATACATTAATGACATTTGTAATATTTTAGATTATTGTAAACCTCAGATATTTGCAGATGATACATTAATATACATATCAGATGAAAATATAGACACTGCTTTAAAAATGCTAAATTATATAAAATATAAATAATTTCATATCATATTTGGTTCTTATTTTTACATTTAAAATAAAAAATCATCTTTTGCCAGAACATTTAGAACACTACATGGAATTGAATAATCATTACCACAATTATTATACAAGAGGAAATATAGATTTTCATTTACAAAATTGCAATAGTAATATAACTAGCAAATCAATATTTCAGAAAGGATTACTTGAATTTAATAAACTAAATAATGATATAAAGTCTACTTGTAATTTAAAGGTATTTAAAAGAAAATTAAAGGAATATTTCATGGACAATGAAAATTCTTAAAGATGCAAATTTTGTTTTTTTTTCTGAACGTCTGTATGTTACGTAATTGTTTAGTTTTTTAGAAGAATGTAATTGTAGCAATCATACTAAATAAATCTTAAACAAAAACATTACTTCAGGATGGAACAAGCACGAAAATGGCTTTCAAACCCAGGGCATGATGATAAAGGACTTGGACGGCGAGCTATTAACGCTATAGTTACAGAAGGACGAAAGGTTGGTAAAGTTTGCTCATCCTGCATCGCTTATTATACGAGGGTTGTCCGCAAATGCTTTTTCATATACATTCATGACTTCGAAGTTGAGTCATTTATTTTAACAGTGAGTAGATCTGATCAAAAGAAATGTTTTTTCCTTTAACATTTTTCTGGTAAAATTAAAGTAACAAAGTTATAGCCCTTTAGAAGTTTGAGTACCGCCCTGTCTCAATAATAATATTATGTGCTCGGGTTGGGAAACAACGGATATAATCCGTTCATCGCATCGGAAACAAAAAAGCGAAAGAATTTGAAACGATGGTTTTACTACAATGTACAATTTTATTCAGTTGTATTCAGTCGATGTGTCAGTCGGTAACGCGTGAGTGAATAGTGGTGTTTGTTGCGTGGCTGGCTCAAACGAAATAAAAAATGGCACATGTTTACGAAAATGCTGAATGTAGTACAAAGGGCTCGTGAATCAGGTGACTTAAGACCTCACAGGGGAGGGCATGCCGGTGCTCCAAGACCGCACGATCAAATGCAGGTCCGCACTGAAATACTTGCCGGGAGGATACTTTATAAAACAAGGTCACATTTTTTTTTTATTTTTACACACATATTTTGGTTTATCTTCCTTCTACAATCATTATCTGAAAATTAATGACTCAACTTCAAAGTCACCCTGTAGTAAACATCATTTTATTGCCGGAGAGAGTCTACGCGAACCTTCAAGAGCGCTTCCAGCAATGCATCGTCAAAACGGTCACCACATGATTGATCGGATTTTCCACACTGAATTGTGACAACGCTATTTCATTGTGTCAATAAACTTGTGTTTGAGTAAAAGTTACCGATTTTGGGACTTTTAAAAAAAAATATTCTCAATTAGGTTGCAGAGGGTCTTCCGGGCATGCAGAAAGCGGAAATCCTCCAACTTTGCGACGATGTGGACGCTCTGAGCAGGCAGCTAGCCGATTTGTGCGCCCAAGGAAAAGGCAACACGCCTCAAGCACACGAAATAGCAAGAAAACTGTCACAGAAGCTGCACGAGCTCAAAGAAAAGATCAACAGCGCGGTAGTCAACAGAGTCGTCGAAGATTTCATCGATATAGTGACGCCTTTGAAACAGTTCACGGAAGCCGTGTTGGCACCTGAAGGGACACCGAACAGGGATCAGAATTTCCATGATAAGGCAGCTAATTTGCAGCAGTTCTCTAATCGGGCGGTGAAAACTGCGAAAATGGTCGCTACAAGTACGTATATGCGTTTATATGGTAGCGTCACGAGTAGAGCATTTCAAATACAGGGTGTCCGCAAAGTTGGGGTTTGAAAACATAAGCAATTTTTCTTAGTACCATATACACCAATGTCTTAAGGGAACCGAGATAAAGGGCTCTGCAACATCAAAAATATCTGAATACCGTCCTGTAGCCGCGACTCGCGACATCCCCGATTGGTACAAGGTCTCAACCCGACGACAGAACTGGGTCGGGGTCAGTGTGTCAGGTCAGTATGCAACCTTCAACCGACGGTTGCGGTCACGCATGTAGAGGTAATCGCGTAGACGAGAATCCCTCAACAAGCACTAGAGACGGGGCTAGAGAAGTGCAAGTATCAAAAACTAAAGTGTGGCAAACGCTGCGTGAAGAGGGGCTGTATCCGTTTCACGTCCAACGTGTACAAGCCCTTCAACCTGACGATATGCCAGCAAGAGTGCGGTTTTGTGAGTGGTTGTTGCATCAACATGACAATAATCCGGACTTTTTGAAGTGCATATTGGTGACAGACGAATCTACGTTCACGCGTAATGGGGTGAATAACTTACGCAACACTCATGTTTGGTCAGTAGAAAATCCGCACGCTGTCCGTCGGGCACATTTTCAACAAACATTTTCGGTGAATGTTTGGGCTGGCATGGTGAACGGTATGCTCATTGGACCATTTATTCTCCCAAATCGATTGGACGGGATGCAATACCTGGACTTTTTACGCAACATTTTGCCTTCCTTGTTAGAAGATGTGCCATTAAGCGTAAGACAATCAATGTGGTTTCTGCGTCTGCTCGGTAGCGCATCAGCTGATTTCATTTTCTGTTGGAGCGGTATGATTTCGGGCAGAGACGTACTTAGCCCTTCTCGTCGACTGGAGAGTGAGTACTTTTTCCTTTATTTTTTTTACTTGGTCGCCCTCGTTTCACTACACATTACCTTTGTTATTTCAAGGGTAGTTGCTTCTGAAAAGGAAAACCCCAACTTTGCGGACACCCTGTATATCGAACTATGGAGAAAATTGCAGGATTTTATTGTTTTTACTATCCGTTTTCAAACTTATACGGCCATGTTTGAATTCAGCTGCCCAAAATTTCACTATGGTAAAAGATGCAGAGTTCCCATACACAGAATCCAACTCATCTTTGATTTGCTCAAACGACTGTTACATGTCCAAAATGACTGAAACTTTGGTGAGTAACTATCAACAGATGAACAACGAAATTCACTAACCGAAATTATACTCGTCGGAATGGAGGAATACATCCCTCACACAGTGCCTAAACCGAGGTCCAACGGCTGGTTTAACAAATCGTGTGACACTGCTCGCCAGCAGAAGATCAAGGCACACAGAACCTACTTACAAAACCCCACTGTAGAGAACAGACAAGCCGACGTCGAGTCCAGAAACAAATATAACGAAGCGGTTCGCAATGCCAAAAACCAGTACGCTATAAAAGTGAGGCACAGGGTAATGTCGCAGCGCAATGGCAGTCGATCTTTCTGGACGCTGGCCAAGCAGATTGGAAAGAACTTCTCACTAGCCTCCCACCACTGACGTGTCAGGATGGAACGATTGTATTCGACTCAAAGGCCAAGGCGGAAGTGCTAACCAAGATCTTTGCTGCCAACTCCACCATGGACGTCCCCCACAATGCCCAAGTGCCGTCAGTTCAAAGGGTTCCCTACACTATGCGGGAGGTAACGTTTAGGCATAAGACCGTAAGACGAGTGCTCTTGTCGCTCGACATCAACAAAGCTTCTGGTCTGGACTTGATTCCTGCCGTTGTACTGAAGAGGTGTGCAGCGGAGCTTGCTCCAGTTCTTTCGCATCTCTTCCAGATATCTTATGAATCCGGCACTTTCCCAGAAAGCTGGAAATTTGCTCATGTCCAACCCATCCCAAAAAAGGATCTAAGACCGACCCTTACAACTACAGGCCTATAGCTCTGCTTTCTGTTATGAGTAAGGTGATGGAGATGTGCATAAATCGCGAGCTTCTGGACTACCTCGAACGTCACAGCTTGATTAGCGACAGCCAGTATGGTTTCCGGCACCAACGATCCACAGGGGACCCCCTAGCTTACGCCACGCAATTGTGGAGTAAACTCATCCAGTCTTATGGTGAGGCCCATGTCGTTACTCTTGACATCACGAAAGCGTTCGATCAGCTGTGGCACGCTGCCCTCTTAAGCAAACTTCCATCCTATGGCCTCCCAGAAAAGCCTTGCAGATGGGTGGCTGACTTTATTTATGGCCGCAAGATATCCGTCGTAATTGACGGTATTCCGGCATTTAGGCTTCTGCCTTTTTTTCAGGCAGCAGTTCCGGCAACAAAAAACTCGCCGAAGCGCTGCAGATCGCGGCTAACCAAGTGGAAAGCTTAACTCCTCAGCTGATATCAGCCGGCAGCATTCGCATGAATTACCCGACCTCGAAGGCAGCCGACGAACATTTTGAAAACCTAAGACAGCAATACGCTGACACTATCACCAAGGTGCGAAATCTGTGCGACGAAGCGACCGATTCGGCGGATTTCATAAAAGCCTCTGAAGAGCAAATGAAAAAACACACGTTCTTGTGCGAGGAGGCGATCAAGAACAGACAACCACAGAAGATGGTTGACAATACTTCCGCTATCGCGCGGCTAGCGAATAGGGTGCTTTTGGTGGCCAAGCAAGAAAGCGATAACTCAGAAGATCCTCATTTCATCGATACCCTCAACAGGGCGTCGGACGCTTTGCAAAACAGCGTGCCGCCGATGGTGCAAGACGCGAAAGCTGTGGCGCTGAATCCTTCCGATCCTGGCGCTGCTTCTAGATGGCGTGAATCGAACAAAAGTCTTTTGAACGCCGTGCGACAAGTAAGGGATGCGGTGCAAGTAAGTCCCCCACCACCACCACTACCTGACTTAAACGCATTGCACTTGGGTAAGTCACAATTTGCTTTCGTATACAAAGTCGGTTGTGTAAATAAAATAGAACTCACCACCATTCATGTGATAACTATTTACTAATACATTTGGATTTTTTCAGAATCTTCACCAAGCAATTACTTTGTTGATAAAGGTACATATCTGGGGCTTTTCAGACATACAGGGTTTGTCCGGAAAGTAATAGGACTCATTTCTTCCGCCATGACTGTACTTCGCAGCGTGCACGCACCGACTGGATTCGGTAGAGGGCGTTCCTAGCTAACGAATGAGCGGCTGGTCAGTTGTCTCCGAGCACTTGGAGAGTCAGGACCGGCATTGTCGCGCGACGGGTTTCTGTGAGTGGTGCAAGCCGAAAGTGCAGCGTTCGTTAGAGCAGAGGTACGCGATTAAATTCTGTGTGAAACTCGGTAAATCTGCGACAGAGACGTTTAATATGATCAAGCAGGCTTATCCAGGTGTTGCTTTAGCAAGAAGTGGTGTGTTTCGGTGGCAGGGCCTGGAAGAGGTAGCTGATGAAGACCGTTCTGGAAGACCTTCGACTTCGACAAACACTGATAATGTGACTCGTGTTCAATTTTTGAATAACGTAACCACAGGTGACGAGTCGTGGATCTTTGAGTATGATCCCGAGACAAAGAGGCAATCTTCTGAGTGGCACACGACGGCGTCTCCTCGCCCAAAAAAGGGAAGAATGAGCAAATCCAAAGTGATGCTCATTGTCTTTTTTGACATCAAAGGCTTCGTCCATCATGAATTTGTTCCTCCTGGGCAAACCGTCAACGCCAAGTTTTACGTGGAAGTGCTCAGGAGACTCAAACGAAGGGTCAGTCAGTCGGGTCCGACAAGACATCGCAGCCGTCTGGAAGTTGCACCACGACAACGCCCCGGCTCACACCGCCTTTCTTGTAAACAGCTACCTGACCAAGGTGACCAAGGCGGGCATCCCAACGCTTCCGCAGCCACCCTACATCCCAGATGTGGCCCCCCTCGCCTGAAAAGGCCGATGAAAGGCAAGCATTTTGAGACGACAGAGGGGATCCAAGCAGCATGCACCGCGGCTCTCAAGGCCATTCCGGAGAATGCCTTCCGTGACGCCTTCAATGCTTGGAAATCGCGCTGGCAGCGCTGCATCGACGCAGAAGGAGCCTATTTTGAAAGTTTTTCAAGAATTGTAACAATTGGCTCAATAAAATATTTTTAAATCGACTCAGTCCCATTACTTTCCGGACAAACCCTGTATGATAAATTTATAGAATGTCGGAGAAATATTTGTAAAGGCTTATGTATATTAACCACAATCCTCTAACAATGTGGACTTAAATGCTTTATTCTTTTTTCGATGAGTATTCTCGTAATTGAGTATGGCAGCAACTTGAGGAAGTTTATACAGGGTGACCCAAAATAAGTGATCGATCCCGTGAATTCATACAGAATACATAAAAATAATGCCACAAGTAACTATACTATAACTATCTAAAACTGTAATGACTCATCGATGTTCACGTGAACATCACTTAACTACCAGTAGTCGGCTGTTCATAGGCGGGGTATGAATGTTTAACATGGGTGAACTAGATTTGTCACATGCTTAATAAAGAGTGCTTTGAAACATATTGTAAGTCAAAAATTTCGGAATTACCTTTATTCATCATCGTCGCTTCCACTTACATCTGACAGTAATAAACTGTCGCTATCGCTTTCCTCGTTGAAATTGACTATGACTGGCTCTATGATGGTGTCGATGTGGTGGTCAAGCTGCCACATTTTTGTTTCTTCCTTCACAACATGACGGATAGCATTCTGCCAAGCTTCGGGCGTTACTAGCTGTATGGAAGTCTCAAGTAAAAACCTTAACGTCTAGTAATTTGAAGGTTGTGTTATGGCGCGCAATATAACCCTTCACTTGAGCCCAGATGAGCTCTATTGGGTTCAGTTCACAGTGGTAGGGCGGTAACCGCAGCACAGTGACACCACATTGACGGGCCATCTCATCAGTCACGTAACTAATGTTCGCAGGTTTGTGCTGTTTAATTTTTTCATACAATTCCGCTTTCACACATGAATCGTCAAACGGGATTCCTTTTTCGCGCAACCATTGCTGCATGTCACTTTTTCGAGATCCCATAGTCGGTACACGTTCGGCTCGACGACTATGGTAGGAAGCATTATCCATGACGATCACAGAGTTGGGCTCAACTCGCTGAAGCACCCCTTGAAACAAGCTCTCGAAGCAGCTGGCATTCATTTCGTCATGGTAATCACCTCCTTTCTTAGAGACGAAAATCAAGTCACACTCTTCTAAAAAGTCACTAGCGCTACCAATATGAGTTACGATCAATCTTTGACCTTTCCCTGACGGTCCACGAAGACCTGTTGACAAACCTTCAATGCTTGCTTGTCGGTTACTCACTACGTTTTTGTCTATCCAGGTTTTTTTAACTGTGTGACCTGCATTTACCCATGTCTCGTCCAAATAATAGATTTTTCTGCTTTGTCGCCTATATTCAATCATTTCGCGTAGGTATTTTCGACGCCAGGCGACTATTTCAGGTCTCTCTATCAATACTGACTTCCGATTACGCGTTTCGTAACGAAAATTAATTTCGTGCAGGGATTTCCTCATTACCTCGACGCTCATTTGGCGTATAATTTCATTTTCCTTGATCGCTGCATGTACAGCCTTGAGGGTTGGTATCTCATTCCTAAAGAAGAATGAATGTACGGTTCGCCTTAACGCCATTTTGTTATCGTCATCCAATTTAACGGCCTTTCGTCCCTTCAAATTAAACTTTGGATCAGTAGTAGCTCCAGTTTTCTTCTTTTCATGCACCACCCTGCGAATGGTCCACTCTGGAACGCCTGTCATACTTTCACAACGCGCGAGTGCATCTCCCTGCGACATAGTTCTGTTCAGATAATTGAACACGTTGAGCACGATTTCTTTCGCGTCCCTCTTCAGTGCTTTACGAAGCCGTCTACTTGTTCCCTGGCTTTCAGTACTTCCACTCGTGCCATTTGTACTCTCTATGGTTAAGTATAACCAAAACAGTAACCACAGAAACCACAACAATAACAATCACACAACAAATCTTATAAAAACACACAATATGCGATCGCTCAACGAAACACGTTCCAATGCGTTGCCGACGCCTATGAGTCTGCCGGTCGAGGCGCGTCTTTGATTTCATTGGTTCTACCGGCGGAGAACAATCAGCCATTATTTCCATCTCTGTCGGTGCTGTTGACCACCGCAAAGCCACAGAAATGACATATGTCGTACGCTATACGGCTGTACTGGAAGGAAGCCGGGATCGAGCTCTGATCACGTGTTGATCACGCGTATGAGTCATTACAGTTTTAAATAGTTGTAGTATACCAATAATTATTGTTAGTAATACTGAAAATCGGTTTTTCTTAAATAACGCCTAAACGAGACTGTAGTTAAAAAAATTTTTGACAGCAAAGTGCCTAGTTGGGGCCTCATATGATGTTGATGTTGGACTCTTCCAAATGCCTGTTATTCGGATTTGGCTCGCTTGGATGCTTCCATTCGGCACTTTGACGTTTGGTTTCGGGATCGTTTTGAAAACACCACGTTTCGTCACCAGTCACAATGTTGTACAGAAACCTTTTGTATTTTATTTTGCCTCTCGAATGTTGAATTTGAAGCAATTTTTGGTCATCCGCGGGCTTCTGAGGATCAAACCGTGAACTCACCTTTCTCATGTCCAAAATCTTGGTCAAAATGCGATATTACTGGCGTACGAGGGATGTTTTGCATATGGAAATAAAACAACACGGTAGGTAGTTTTAAATGACTTTATTGTTTTTCGAAGTATTCTCCACGAATACACATCTGCATGCGCTCGAACCAATTTTCAAAGCAGGCAGATCCAAAACGGCATTTTGGAATGCGTCAACTGCTTCTTCTGGTGACTGGAACCTTTGACCGCGCAGTCTGTTTTTAATTTTCGGGAAAGTAAAGAAATCGTTAGTACTTAGATCGGGACTATATGGAGGATGGTCCAATAATTCCACGTTTTTTTTTTTTCGCTAAATACTGCCTTGTTTTTTGGGCTGTGTGCGAGCTTGCATTGCCTTGGTGGAGGATGATTCTTCTTTCGGGGTTGATTTTTCGAAGCTCGGTGATGACTTTTGGCAAACAAATGGTGGTATATCAATCCGCAGTACCAGTTCTTTGCTCATCAGGAATTGTTGCAATATGACCCGCTTTTGACACAAATGTCGCGACCATCTTTTTCGAAACACTTCGAGAACGGATGACTTTTGTTGGCTTTTCATCACCTTGGAACACCCAAACAGCCGACTGTCGTTTATTTTCTTGTTCATAACAGTAAATCCACGATTTATCACCACTAACAATGCTGTACACATTTTTGGAATTGAAACGGTCAAGCATTTTTTGACACCAATTAACCCTGGCTGCTTTCTGCTCTTCAGTCAACAGGTGGGGTATCCAACGAGGAACTAATTTTCTTACTCCTTGTTTTGAATTGAGGTCTCTGAGATCTTCAAGGACGCCTCAATCTCGCGATATGTCACATGTCTATCTTCAATGATGAGTTTGCACACAGCATCGACGTTTTCCTGGGTGCCGATATATCGAGGTTTCGTTGAATTTTATAGTGTTGGTGTCTCTGTCGGTCATTACTATGCCATGGATGAAAAAACTTTGTAGGTTTTGAATATCGATCCAGTAACGGCGGGGCTACGGGCAGAAAAATTGCTCAAGCTCCGTTTTTGAGGTTTCAGAAATTTCTGCTCATTTTCAGAATTTTTGTAAAGGTTCAAAACTCAGAATTAGGGGATGGGGGGTTGCTAATATTGTATCTTCGGTATCAGTGAAATACTTCTATTATTAAAAAGCTTTTGCTTTCGGTAATGCTATGCATCTATCAGATGAAATTAAAACGCCGTTAAAGCCCAAATCACGCCATTTGCGCTGCACGTCTCTAGTTCCGATCATCTCGTTGGCGGTAAAGGTACAGTTATACTTCCTTTACCTTCTCTTTGCCTCGGCGCAGGCCATAGGCGTGCGGAGTTTATTCTACCACGGGTTGGCGGAAATTCCGTAGCGACGTTAGGAATATTTGCGTTTTGCACATCTGGTATGGTCTCTATTATTAAGAAATATCTGATCCAAGTAATATTACGCATAATGATATAATTTGCAGAGACAGATGTCCATACATTTGCCATTGAAACAGAAATGTTGTTTATTGGTATCTTGTTTTTAGTTTGAGATGCAGAACTGTAGTTTTACGATATAATACGGAACCTGATCTAGTTGATGAAGGATTTGTGTGAGAAATACAAAGTCAACCTACTTGACGTTATTTTTTTGTCATCTATATTCATTTAAGAGATTGACTGTTTATTGAGGGCACCCTATATAAAAATTGTTGACAATGAAAGTTATTAAACCAGGTTTGGCTGTCACCAGCCAATCTTCAACTTATTCTGATTTCAGTTCAAGTTTTTGGCATTATTTTGACTGACATTTCAATAAAAAAATACATGTTGAAAATGTTAGGGTGCATTGTTGGCCACCCAGAAAGTTATATCTCAGTAAATACCCTTGCCTTTCAGTATCCCTCTTTGGTAACGAGACATATCTAGTATACTCAGCATAAGTTGTCTAATCATAAATATTTCTCTGACATTGGTAGTAGTTAGAGTAGAACATGCATCGGCTGTATATAGTTTGCTACTTGTGACACCGACATCGTCATTATTGTAGTTGGCGAACCGCTGAGAAACACACCAACGCCTGGCAGAGAGTATGGGGCCCTCAGCCCTACGCAGCACCAGCAAGGACGCCTCAGTCCTTTGCCTAAATGGGCGAGAGGTACTTAACACTTGGTCTTCTTTTTCTTTCTGTCCTCTTACACTTATCTTTCTGAACATAATCAAACTTTCCCCTTCCTACACTCTTTTCTCTATTATAGAAACGTCTTTATCAGCCTACAGTTATCAGAAGTATTGCTAAGAATATTTAGCGAATATACGAGCCCCTTCCCACTTCAGTTCGCCCACTTCAAGATTTGTACCAAAATATGCCTTTATAAACTAAACATGACGAAACTATTTACTTCTAAAACAATTTATTTTCTCAAAAACATTTTAGATACACTCTAGTCGTAAAAAATACATATTTGAAATCACTTAGACCTATAACTAATAGAACATGTGACCAAATAAACAATGTGCGAATAAATGCGCGAAGTTAACAAAGCAACAATTGAAAGATTACCATTGGGTAACATCACCTTTATTTTTTATTACGGCTGAAATTCTTTGGGGCATAGTGTTAACCAAGTTTTGGCAAAAATTTGGTGTAAAACAATCCCATATTTCTTGAAGCTTTTGCCTCAGTTCGGTGATTGTACGAGCAGGATGTTGTCGTAGAACCTTTTTCATCTCGTGCCACAAAGTTTCAATAGGTGACAGATCTGGACTGCTAGAAACCCATTTCAAAAGTGGTACATTATTTTCTTCCATCCATTTTATAGTCTTTTTTGAGGTATAGCACGCTGCACAATCTTGCTGAAACACAAAATGTTAGCGGATGTCAAATATTCTTCCATCACTGGTAAAAGCGATTCTTCTAAAATTGCCAAATATTTGCTTGTATCCACATTTCCATCAATAAATTGAAGTTTTCCTACTCCTTTTGATGACCTACTGCCCCAGACCATAATGGATGCTGGAAATTTCACTTTTCTCTTCAGACAGTCAACATGGAATGCTTCATTTTTTGCGAATAACTCTACTGCGACTGTCACCAACACAAACTTCGAATCGGGCCTCATCACTCCATTGTATTGCACACCATTGTTGAGGTGTCCATTGCCTTTGTTCTTTAGCCCATCTAAGCCGATTTTTCTTTTGCAGTGGAGTTAATAGTGGCTTTTCTTTGGCCTATAGACAAGTTGTGCAACTTTAGGGTTTTAACTTCACTTTGCAAGTGCTAAATCCCAGTTTTTGGGCCTCTCTATGAGTTGTGGACCTCGAAATTCTCCTTCCAACAGCGTCACTTCACATTGCACTTAATTGTAAATAATTGGCGCGCCTGTTTTTCACGATTATTCTTCTTCGGTCGGCATTTGTGATATTACTTTTTTTTACATATCGTGGCTTAATATTAACTGAACCAGTTACGTTATATCTTCTAACAATATTTCTCACACTGTACCGCGATAAGTCTAAGAAAGTTGCAATTTTTGAGTTTGATTTCCCAGAATTAAAAAATTTAATTATCAGTAACCGAATTTTCTCACTAATAACCTTTACTCTACCCATTTTTTATAGACTTATTTTGCATTGAAATGAAAATTTGATTAGGGAGTGATAAAGTTGGTGTTTTCTACTATATATGTATTATCAGAATATTCAGTGTTAATATTTTAAACCTATTACACCCTGCTACATTTTTACTATTTGTGTTTGATAAGAAAAAAACTAAGATTTCTTTAGTTGGGCCAACTGAAGTGGGAAGGGGCTCGTATAAAAGTTTTTTCGCTTATACGGATTCAACACGTTAAAATGTCTGTAATAAATTTGTACACATGTTTAAAATTATTCCTAGAATACTTACATCAGTGGCGTTCGTGAAGCCAAGTTTCTATGTTTAAACAACGCTGTTTTTTGTAGGAAAATGGTAACAGTATGTCATATTCAGTCTATTAAAAAGCGCACTGATAAATCAATTATATTTTTTATTCAAAATTTTTCTGATACTGTTGGCTGATATACTTTTCTTGGTTATGGTACTAATTCCACATGTGTCGTCTTCCAGGCGACAATTCTGATTTACTCTGTCAAGAACTTGCGCCTAACTATTATGAAGCAGGTAATTTTTATGATTTTCCTTGCTGCATGTACCACCGGTGTTGGCGATTTTGATCAGATATCCAATAAAAGTCTACGAAATTCGATTTTAATTGAAATATTTTACACAATCAGGGGATATGGAACGTTTACGAAAATTTTTTCAACTCAATTTTTTCGATTTATTTGTAGTCTCTATTGTTTACATTTTTAAATATTTTGTGCTTGTTTTCGTAAACGCCGTGCCTCTGGTATATGGGATTGGCTTCCTTATTGGCTCTTAGACTGATTTCAGTCTCCAATTGGCAAACAATTTTTCCTACTTCCTTTTGATCTGAATCTCCAATTGGTCCAATGGTATTTTATAGGCTATGTTGTTTCTACTGGATTGGTGCATTTTGGGTGACTATGTACCGTGTAATGGACTGGAATAGGTGGCACTACTCAGCTTCGCATTGGCTTATAGCTTCAGCTTCAGAGCTTACTTAGCTTTGTTGAAACCATGAACAGCTTTGGTATCGTAGCAAATATAACACAGATCTAAGAGTTTGGTTGTGTAGAATATCATGAACTAACTTTTAACATTCATTTTATTACATGCAAACAGGACGTTACAGTTTTATTCCAGAGTATATTATGGAGGATGGTAATGCTTTTTTTAGTTATTTGTATTTTATGAGCATGAATATTATTTTTATTATAAATAATATCATTCATCATTGTTTTTTTTTTCTCTATGAAGATCAAAATCGTCATTTGATTGATTGATATTTGGATTCTGTTTATTATTGAATAAGTTCATCAATCAAATTCAATAATTATTAAGCATGAGTGCATGCAAAGATTAATGTTCACTTGATTCGATTATTTTCGATATTGCTTAGTTCAACATTTTTTTGTTTGTTTTGCATGAAGTTGTCATACTGTGGCTTGATATGAAATTATGGCCATATCGTCACTCGTTGGCCTCCTTGATTTTCATAGTTTTCCGTGACGTCTCTCTATTTTGAGGTTATGTTACAAATATCTACATCTATGTATTTGGATCAAAATGTTAATGCTTTTGATTTATATCGTATGTTATATAGCCTGAAATTTCCTACAATTCAAAAAGAAAGCAATGCTTCACAATAGGAGAGCGCTGACGCTAACACGGAAAAGAAATCTAGAAATATCCCAGCCTTCCTGAAGAAGAGAAAAGACTATGAAAATCAAGGATGGCATAAAGGCGTCATACATGTAGGAATGACTGACGTACGGCCCTAGAGCTTGTGAACGTTTCAGAATTGAATCAATCACTAAAATAAAATTACAAAATTCCATTTTTTGAATACCTTCAGGGTTTGGTAGTATTCATCAAAAGCATGGCGTCAGGCAGATAAAAACATGACTATATGAAGTTTCGGATTGTTTTTATTTCACACGATTTTTTATGTCATTTTCTGATGGTATAATACAATAGTTGTCATTCGTATATGATATACGAATATTTAAGGGTGTGAATCAGCACGAAAAATTAGTGTTAGTTTGCTTTATAAACTATGGTCCAAAAATGTTCCCTTACAAAAACTTGGGGTGTTGAAGTTTTAGGAAAAAAATGGAAATCAATTAATATTTTCAGAACCGCTTCAGATATTTTACTGATATTTAGTACGTAGTGAAAGTTAATAAAGTTGTCATATTTTTCAATGCAAAAATAATTTTTAGCTTCAACAGTGGCGTGCGTACGGGTATTGACTTCGATATTTTTTAAGAAAAAAATGGTACGCCAATGGTTTTTGCCAAATAAAAATTATTTTTGAATTCCCCGTTCAATTTAAAACAAATGATCTCTCTTGAGTTGCTTTCCCTAGATGCGCCATTTTTGAGTAAAAAAATAAAAACCGTTCTATTGTTCGTGAAAATTAATGATATCTAGTTGCTCTGGAGTATGTCACTGGCTTTTGACATCTGACAAGTCTCTGTTATTCAAATCTTTTTCATTATTGTTTTTACAATCTTGTTAATAATGGTGAATTATTCAAATGCAGAAATGGCGGAAATGCATTACGTATATGGCCTTGCCGACGGTAATGGTGAGCAAGCCAGACGGATTTATAGTTAATACCCTTACGCACGCCACTGTTAAAGCTAAAAATTATTTTTGCATTGAAAAAAATGTAACTTTTTTAACTTTCACTACGTACTAAATATCAGTGACATATCTGAAGCGGTTCTGAAAATACTAATTAATTTGCATTTTCCCCCTCAAACTTCAACACCCCGAGTTTTTGTAAGGAAACATTTTTGGACCATAGTTTATAAAGAAAACTAACATTAACTTTTCATGTAGATTCGCACCCTCAAATATTCGCATATCATTAAGGAACACCCTGTATATGTACATGATGTAAGTTTACTTTAGCACATAAAATGGCATCGGTATGAATATATAATGATTATGTGGCTGTTTAGATCAAGCACCACCCCGTCCTCCATTGCCCCATGACGGTGCTCCTATGAGACCGCCACCTCCAGAAACTGATGACGAAGATGAAGTTTTCAAGAAGGCACCACTTCCAAGCCAACCTATCATGGTAAGAAGTTAGATAAAGACACCTTATGGAGAATGTCTCGGCTATTTAAGAAAAAATCAGAATGTTGTAGATCGCAATATATAGAACAAAGACGTCCATGATGGACCAAAATTTTTACTCAGAGTAGTTTCGAATAGTTGTAGAAGTGAAAACGTGAAAACAGATACGAGGGATGTCTTTTAAGTTTTGCATATGGAAATAAAACAACACGGTAGGTAGTTTTAAATGACTTTATTGTTTTTCGAAGTATTCTCCACGAAGATTAATACACATCTGCATGCGCTCGAACCAATTTTCGAAGCACTTATTCCACTCGTTTGCTGGCAGATCCAAAACGGCATTTTTGAATGCGTCAACTGCTTCGTTAAATACTGCCTTGTTTATTGGGCTGTGTGCGAGCTTGCATTGTCTTGGTGGAGGATGATTCTTCTTTCGGGGTTGATTTTTCGAAGCTCGGTGATGACTTTTGGCAAACACATGGTGGTATACCAATCCGCAGTAACAGTTCTTTGCTCATTAAGAGGAATTGTTGCAATATGACCCGCTTTTGACACAAATGTCGCGACCTTCTTTTTCGAAACACATCGAGAACGGATGACAATTTTTTCGCTTTTCTTCACCTTGGAATACCCAAACAGCCGACTGTCGTTTATTTTCTGGTTCATAACAGTAAATCCACGATTCATCACCACTAACAGTGCTGCACACATTTTTTGAGTTTCCGGAATTGAAATGGTCAAGGTTTTGACACCAATTAACCCTGGCTGCTTTCTGCTCTTCAGTCAACAGGTGGGGTATCCAACGAGAAACTAATTTTCTTACTCCTAATTCTTCATGTAAATTTTTTTGAATTGAGGTCTTTGATGAGTTTGCGCACAGCATCGACGTTTTCCTGGGAGACTGCCGTTTTTGGTGCACCCACCCTGGAATCGTCGCTAAGCCTCGCCCGTCCACATTTGAATTCTCCATACCAACGGGAAATTGTCGACTGATGTGGCGCTTCGTTGCCGAAAACAGACATTAACTTAGCAAGGCATTCTTTTTGCGATAATTGTCTCTGAAAGTTGTAATAAATTATGGCGCGAAAATGTTCTCGGTTGAGTTCCATTTTTCTAATGACTTGGTGACACTTAAAAATTCACTGTAGTGAGAACACTGCACGTATTATTGTGAAACTTTGAATTTAAGTTTACTAAAGAGTCAGGTTAAGATTCAGTACTGACGTTCGATCCGCGCGGCCTATGTTTCTATATGCAAAATTTAAAAGACATCCCTCGTATTTGTCTGCAAAATGCCTATACCGTTTATTTAGGTTGCTGCGCACAATTTGCACAGAGAAGTCAGACAATGGTCAGCCAAAGACAACGAACTTATTGCCGCTGCACAAAGGATGGCTAAGCTTATGGCGAGACTTTCAGAACTTGTGCACAATGATGACAAAGGTGAGTACCGGAAAGATGGAACATATCTAGTAGGGTGTTCCAGAAGTCAGAAAAGTATAAAAAACCTAAGTCGTGTACTTTTCAAAACATAGGCTTTAAAAAAATCAGGAAAACCTACACTCTGTAATGATTTTTTAGATCTTATTTCTACAAATTTCACTTTTTTCTTAGACTGAGTGACGGACAGTGTCATTCTACCTAGTGACAGCAAAATAGATAGTAACGAATCTTTTATTAATTGTTGACTGTATTTATTGAATTAACAATAAAAACTGAGAGTCAATCCTACCGGACTTCGTGTTTACTTTTTTGTAGGTTCCAAGAGAGAACTGATCGCAACGGCTAAGGCCATCGCCGATGCTAGCGCTGACGTCACTCGTATCGCGAAACAGCTAGCAAGAGAATGTACCGACAAGAGGATACGAACCAATCTGCTACAGGTGTGCGAGCGGATTCCAACCATCGCCACTCAACTGAAGATTCTGAGTACTGTCAAGGCGACAATGCTCGGATCTCAAGGTAAACATCACCTATATTCTTGATGATGGTCATTTGTAAATAATCATATTGTAAATCCACACGTCTTTGTTGCTTACCATAGATAAGAGGGAGCCAGGAAAAGGTAAGATACACTGCTGCATACAGGGTGACAGGTGAATAGGTGTAAAACATTTTAGGAGGTGATAGTACAGCTCCTTTGCTATCAAAATTAGTATATAATACCATACCATATATTCAGAGGTTAAAAAGTTATGGAAGATTTAATTTTTTTAAAAAAACAACCCAGATTACAGAGTAAAATATTTGAGATAAAAAAAAGTTGGTGATTAAACATTTTTTTTTTTGGTGGTTTCAGGTTATTATTTAAATAAATTAAAAAACATATGAAAACACTACTGAAAACGTATTTATTTTCATTTAAATGTTAAATGAAAATTTTTATTTTCAACTTTCACATTAAGAAGTCTTTTTTTTCAAAAAAATCATAATAAAGAAAATGTACAAATAACTGCAAAAACTTCCTCGTTTCATTAGGTTTCTAAAATCAGTAAGTAAACCATTTAACAAAACAATATTACTTTGCTAGAAAGGACCGCTAAGCGCATTTCATTGTACTGAGCAGGTAAACCGAGCCTTTCATGGTTTGATCCCTTTTGTTATTTTTTGTGCCCTGTGCCGTTATTCGGGTTTAAGTATTCCGAATCTGTCGTCGCTCCTCGGAAGCAAGCTCTGCGTGTGTTATGAATTGACACAGCTGACGGATCAACGAAAGGGAACTAACGCTTAGGTTAGTTAGTAGAATATCAACCTTTAACGCGGTAGGACGTACTTTTACTTTTTTGATCAGTTTTGATAATGGCGAGTTACCGTAACGAAAAATACGCTGATATTCTGTTTTGTTATGGTTTAAGTGATGGAAATTCCGTTGAAGCCAGGCGAGAATACGAAAACCGTTTTCCGAATCGGCGAATACCGAGTCATCGAGTATTTGCTTCTGTGTACCAACGCGTCAAGGAAAGTGGACAGGTTCATGAGAGACATCATGATGCTAGTAGACCTCGGTTGTTTGACGACGAAGATCGAGAGGCAATACTAGAATGCTACGGCAGAGACCCGACGACGTCTACACGAGTTATAGCAAAGCAGCTTGGTTTAACTCAGTGGAAAGTTTGGTTCGTTTTGCATTCGCCGAGACTTTACCCTTTCCATTACACACCGTTTCAAGTATTAGAAGAAGGAGATCCCGCAAGAAGAATTGATTTTTGTCGATACACGCTTCATCGGGATCAAGAAGAAAACGACTATTTAACTAAAATATTGTGGACCGACGAGTCTAAGTTTGACAGAGAGGGGATAACAAATTATCACAACTTACATTATTGGGCCCTACGAGAGGCAAATCCCCACATGGCAAGTCCAAGAGCCCATCAAAGAAGATTTTCGGCAAACGTGTGGATGGGAATCATTCATACGTATCTAATTTTACCAGTTTTTTGCCTGACAACCTGAATGGCGAATCCTATGAAAACTTTTTGAGATCCGAACTCTGGGAGTATCTCGAAGACCTGCCTCTGAATCTCAGGATGCAGATGATCTACCAACACGATGGCTGTCCCGCGCATTTCCGTCCGGGTGTTAGACAGTGGCTGGACGAGAAATATCTTTGTCGCTGGATTGGCCGAGGTGGACCGACACCGTGGCCAGCGAGGAGCCCAGATTTAAGACCGTGTGACTATTATTTATGGGGGCGCATGAAGTCACTGGTGTACGCTGAGCCCATAGACACTCTTGCACAGTTGAAAGAAAGAATTATTGCTGCTACTGACACTATCAGAGGACAACTAACTGGCCGCATCACCCGTACCAACATGAGAAAAAGACTACGGGCTTGCATAAGAAACGGCGGGCGTCAGTTCGAACAACAATTGCAATGAATTTTACCTTCATTTCATTATTGTATTTTACTTACGAATTGTAGTAACTTTTAGTCAGTTTTTATTATTCTGTAGTACAATTACAACTGTGTAAATAATCTAATCGTGTAACTTAACCGTAGTTTAAAATAATAACTATCCCATAGCTTACAGTTACATTATTTTCACAAAAACACTTTCTTATCAATCAGAGAGTTGTGAAAATAGGAGACAAGCCATTGGTAAATTTACTCCCTATTGTTGTATTACAATACATTATGCTTAGTTTCACACAGTTTTTGTGCACTTATCATATCAATTTAGATTCCTTATGAAACAAGGATATTATTTAAATTGTTTGTACGTTTTTTTGTATACTGATTTTTTTGTAAAACACCTTACTTACTGTAAAACGTTATTTGTTTTTCTTAGTTAACCATTTTTGAATGAAAATAAATACGTTGTTTGGTATTGTTTTCGAATCTTGTTTAATTTATAATAGTTAATTATTGAAATAATAACCCAAAACCACAAAAAACAAATGTTTAATCGTCAACTTTTTTCTCTCTCGACTTTTTTACTCTGAAATATGGATCGTTTTTAAAAAAATCTTAAATCTTCAATAACTTTTCAACCTTTGAATACAGGGTATGGTATTATATACTAATTTCGATAGCTAAGGGGCTGTACTATCACCTCCTAAAATGTTTTACACCTATTTACCTGTCACCCTGTATAAACCACATTAATTTGCACTGATCTGTCAGCTTGGTAGGTTTTGTCTCATTTCGTAGGTCATAGAGGATTACCGTTTATGAGTCAGTCAACTAGATTCTTTTTATATCGCTCAAACTTCGTTTGTTGACATTTTAGACGATTCTGATCATTTTCGGAATTTCTTTTGTCTGTCCTGGAACTTCTCAAGTAGTGGGGTGCCAATTTCGACGTGCATTTGTCAATATTTTACAAATATGATTTGCGGTGAAAACGCATGAGCATGCATATGCTTGTGAAAGACATTCTCCTACCTACCGTAATGATTTACGGGTTTGCCATTTACTCAAATTTTCCGAAACGTGTGGAGAGCGTCACTAATAAAATTGACGTATCCAGGTTCCGAGGAGGATAGGGAAGCGACCGAAATGCTTGAAGGAAACGCTCAGAACCTGATGCAGAGCGTAAAAGAAACAGTTAGAGCAGCTGAAAGTGCCAGCGTGAGAATCCACGCTCAGACTCACGGTAAACTGAGATGGGTCAGAAAACAGCCATGGTACGCCTACGCTTAGGAACTTGAGTCAATTATTGTATTATTTGTGTTCACTATTTATTATACACTACTTTACCGCGGATATAAAGGTCGTCTGAATCAACAACATTTCGCCGCTGACTTGTCAGTGTCAGAACAAAATGAGAGATCATCTTGCAGTATACTCATCATTCATGAAATATAGGAGAAACCTGCACTTGAGATTTGATGCGGTAAACAAAAAATTAAAATTTCCAGCTACACCAATGCAAGTGCTTGCTTGCTGTTGACTCAGAAGACTTTTATAAATTCCTAGTATATCTTATCCGAACTGAAAACTTTTATATACCTAATTTTTCCCTATTAACTATACAACTGAAATGAAATAATGTGCTATAATACAAATTTAACAAAATATGTATATACTCTGTCACAAGTATACCTGCATTTAACAGTGCGAGACATTACAGGGACACTGGCGGATTAACTTTAGGAGAAATTGAAGCAAAATAGTCGGTACTATTTGTTCCAGTTTTCTAAAGGTGTTGAAGCTTTTATTTTTCCAAGGTATTGTATTGACGCGTATTTGAACGAAATCCACCACTTAGTTCCTGAGACAATCCATATAATATTTAGATGGGCCCTTAAGGGATACACGTTATTTTCTCATATTATTTAAATTTGTGCCAGAAGTAAATCCAGGGGAGGTTTAAAAATCTAATTATATTAAACTTGAGACGAACAGTACTTTACAATTTAAAGAAGATCATTTATTGATTACTTAAATGAAAAGGAACGGTATGAAAGCGTAAAGCTGTAGGTTTAGAAGATAATTTGTGAAATATTCAGCAAGAAAAGTGATAAATGTAGCCATATTCGATTGCTACTAGGTGCTTTACGTGTGGTTGAGGATAAAGTTGACTTCCGACGTTGATAATTTGGATCAGAAAGTGATTTTTTCTGCGCCCCAGTCTATTTAGTAGCATTTCGAGTTATCTTTCTCTATGATACCCAGTCTGAACATATTTTGGTTATGTCCATAGTTTTCATTTGAATAAATATGATGTGGGATCAGGTGTTTTTGTGACAGCGTAAATATAATGAAAGCAATACTATGTAGGAAATATTATTGGTGTTGTATGTTATATTTTTATCACTGTTGATTAACTATTTCGATGTTTAAACAAAGTGTTGACTTTGAGATGCATTGTGACAATCTGTTAACGAAATGAACTTGATATTAATATTTTTTGTATGTATAGGAAACTGGATAATCTATAGTGTTGTTGAGAAATTTTAGAAAAATGGACATTTTAAGAGATATTCGTTCTCGTTGTTGTATACTGGATTGGCAAACGATTATAGAGGCCGGGTGTTACATGTGTATGGCATCAAAGATAACGAGTCTGTAGATGCTTCATTTTTGTTCGCATTAAAAACATGACTTCAATGATTTTCTGCCGTTCCTGTATGTATAGTAACTCATTATTACAGCATTTTGTCTAAAACCATTTCATGAACAAAATGTTTCTTGGATCATTTGTCGTCCTGACTCTAACATCCAACAAACTAAAAGAGGACAGGCTTAAAATGAAGACGTTATACGAGACCTATACAAACAGATGAAAAATATATATTTTTTGCAATTATAATGTTGCTATATAGTTATTATATACACTGTAATCATTTTTATAATCTATATGCTTCAAGACTATCACTAGTGAAAGTACAAATGGTTGAATATATTTTTGACAATTTCAAAATAAAAGAGTATAAGCGCTATCAATCGCTAAAAGTTTATAAAATCCAGAAGAAATGTGCAATAGTGCCGAAATGCAATACTGGCAAAGCAATAAGTATAGTACATGTTTATACAGTTAGAGCTTTATGTATTTTCATATTAAGCTTTTTTATTTTTTTAACTGAACCATTATGGAGTGAATTTTTGTGTAATTGTATGGTTAATAAAGGTATTATAACGTTAAAATTGTTTTTCGATCTTCACTACATTCCTTATAATCACACAGATCTAAAAAAACTGAAGGAACTCCTATTGACGAGAAATGCTGCCTCCCCCTTGAATACACATACGATGGCGCTCTTAGGGACTGTCGTCGTCCTTTTTAGAAATGGCTGCGTGCACGCAGGCAGTGATAATTTGTATTGCGTGACGATATTTATTACATTTTCCGACGCGCTGTCGCAAAATGTAACATTTTGATTTTACTCCATCGGTGGAAATCAAAGATAATTCTAGAAGAGATTAAAACACTAAGTTGCACCAAAATTGAAATAAATAAAAAAAGAAAGCGAAGGATAGCCACGTGTCATTATCTATGATACCATTTTAGAGTGAATCCTTTTTTTTTCGGGAACACGTAAGTATGAAAAATATAATATTTTCAGACAATTTATAGAAGCAAAATGATCAGGAATTTAATTACATTCAAAATTTTTTCAAACGTGTTTATCAAAATAGTGGCAAATGCTCCAGCCCTATCATGACGTCAATATGAACTTATCATTAGGAAACTTGGCCTATAATGGAAATCTCCTAGTTTTATTGTATCAGCTTAACGGCATTGCTCTTTATGCGAGGTTTGTCCGTAAAATACGTATAAAACTGGAATAACTTTATTTTACAATTGTTCAGGTATACTAAGTGACATATAAATCCGAACACCCAGTTTAAATGGTTTTATTTTAATAAAAGTTGGTGAATGTATTTATCTTACTGTAAATAACTTTATTTTCGGGCAATTGCAGTTAGAGTGCAAAGAAGTGTAGACACTGTGGTTAGGTGTTGTCAGGCATGGCTTCGAGAAGGCCGTACGCAAAGAGCAAGGGGCACTGGACGCCGCCGTAGAACAACAGACCGTGAAGATCGCCGCCTAAGATTATTGGCCTTAAGGGACCGTTTCTCCACTACCAGGTTCATTGCAAATGAATGGTTTGCAGAACACGGAAGACCTATTGGCATGCGAAGTGTTTACCGACGAATGAGAAGTTTTGGCTTGTTTTCATACCGGCCACACTGGGTCCTCCCTTTAACTCGAGAACACCGACGTATTCGCCTTGAGTGGTGCAGACAACGGTCACTCTGGGATCAGGAATGGAAAAGTATTGTCTTTAGTGACGAGTCTCGATTTTGTTTAGGCATGCACGATGGTCGTGCCAGGGTTAGAAGGCGACGTGGTGAAAGGAGGAATCCACAGTTTTTTGTTGAAAGACATGTTCATCACACTGTTGGAGTTATGGTTTGGGGTGCTATAGCTTATGGTTCCAGGTCACCTTTAATCTTCATCAGAGGTTCTAGAACCCCATCTTTTACCCTATCTTGACACCCTGGCAGATCCAACTTTCCAACAAGATAGTGCCCGACCACATGTTGCAAGAGTCACAATAGACTTCTTTCAACATAATGATGTCACATTGTTACCATGGCCACCAAAGATCTCCCGACTTATTCCCAATTGAGCACGTGTGGGATATGATGGGTAGGAGATTGCTCAATTTGCAACGTCCTCCTCAGACTCTAGAAGCACTTCGAGAGGAGTTGGTGGTTGCCTGGAATGAGATACCACAGGAGGACATTGACCACCTGATCAGAAGCATGCCTAGGCGCGTTGGAGAATGCGTAGCACATCAGGGTGCATCCACACATTATTAAAGGTCAAAGGGCTTTAAAGCAGTGCAATCATTTTGAAATTTTTATCATTTACTTATTATGCTTCATTAAGTACTTATACAAAATTTTATTAAAATAAAACCATTTAAACTGGGTGTTCGGATTTATATGTCACTTAGTATATTTCAATATGGTCTCCTTCAAAGTACTCCCCATGAGACAAGATGATGCACTTCTGCCAACGCCGTCTCCAGTGTTGATACAATTGCTGAAAGTCTTCATTTCATTGTGAGGTTCTTCATTTGCCGTGTCGTTTCTACCTTCCACATCCCCCAAGTGCCATCGTGATGAAGGATCCCCCTGCCGCCTTCTGCCAAATCCGGTCTAACTCGGGCCATACGAGCTACGAGACAACGCAAAACTTCAATGTAGAAATTTCCGTTGACTATCTGGCCTGGAGGAACAAATTCCTGTTGAACAATGTCCCGAGAATTGAAGAAAACAATCAACATTATTTTCACATTGGACCTTGATTTTTTCGACTTTTTCGGTTCCCCTGCTTCGAGATTTCAGCTCCACATCGAATTCGTAGAACCAAGACTCGTCTCCAATGATGAACCGGTTGAGAAAGTCCCCCCTTTCCTCTGCTTCCAAAAAATCCTCACAGGAAGCAACCCTCCTTGCTTTCTGTTCTGGAGTCAAGAGCTTCGGACCGATTTTCGCGCACAATCTTTTTATTTCAAGTTTTTTTGTTAGAATTCCGTTTACGATGGTTTTGGGGATTGACAGTTTCTCCAATATCATTCAAACAGTCAATCGGCGGTCTTTTAGAACACAACCCCAAAATCGTCCAACATTTCCCTCAGAGCTCGATGTGGAGGAGCGTCCTGAGCGTTGGTCATCCTTCACATCTTCTCGGCCTTCCTGAAGGCTTTTCAACCACTTGTTGATGGTTGGTTCCTTCAAAGAATTGTCTGCGTAAACTTGTTCCAAACACTCAAAAATCTCACGACCATTCTTACCTAGCTTTGCATCATCCTGATGACATTCGCAGAGCGACGAATCTTATTCATGAAGTAAGAAATGCTCTCCATGAATTCCGCAATGAGCAATGGAACGACTTTCTGGCGGGGATGCTTGACTCAAGTACTCCTCTCTGGAAAGTGGCGAAGCCGCTCAAAAACGGAAAGCGAGAACAACTCCCGCACATCCACGGTCCTGCGGGCATAGTCTTCAGGATAGAGGACAAGGTCGAGGTTTTCGCTGAAAATATGGAACGACAGTTCTCTCCCAACTATGATCTTGATAATGATCTCGACGAGGAGCAACACATCGTAAGTTTTGTCAGGAGATATTTTAGGGACAATGGCGTCAGTGATCCCGGCGCCGTCATTAGTGATTCTTCCTCAGAAGATTCATCAGCTGAAGAGTTGGACAGCACATTTAGCGGCTTCTCCGGAGATCCCGTATTGCACACCAGCAGAGCTTCAAGGTCATATTAAAGACCTCAAGGTGAGTACAGCGCCTGGGTAGGATCAAATCACTAATAAGGCGCTGAAGCTGCTTTCCTTGCCTTATCTCGGGGCTATTATCATTGCCATGCTAAGGACCCAGTACTTTCCATCGGCGTGGGAGACTGCGGAAGTTATAATGATTCCAAAGAAGGTGGGTTCGATATTTCCCCAGGACTATCGTCCCATCAGCCTACTGTCTGCTCCGTCTAAGATCGCTGAAAAGGTGATTCTACGTCACCTTGCGAATTTCTCGTCAGATCACCATGTGATTCCTGACGTGCAATTTGGATTTCGGTCTGAACATAGTACGGAGTTACAGACTTGTGGAGCAAGTAACCAGGGGCTTCACCCTTAACGAAAGTACTGGCATCTTGCTTCTGGATGTCTCGAAGGCAGTTGATAAGGTGTGGCACAAGGGCCTTCTCTATAAATTAATTCAAAAGGGCTTTCCATTTTGGCTCTTAAAACTTTTGAAATCCTTCCTTGAAGGTAGGAAATTTCGGATCTATATCAATAGTTTCTTGTCGACAGTACGGCCCATCAGAGCCGGTGTTCCTCACTGTTCGGTTCTAGGGCCAATCCTTACTCGGAGAGCGCTCCGGCTCGAACTGAGCACTTCCCAGATAAAAAGATATAAAAGCATTTTTTTGTTAGATTTATTATCACAACCTAAAGTAAAGTTTACAAAAAAGGTATGATACTCAAAAATGGCCAATTTAATAATCAAAGCCGAGAATTATAATTAACAGTATGCAAGTTGTAAAATAATTCAGGAAATTAGCATCTACTACAAAGTTAATATTTCGCTGGCTTTCTCCTCAAGCATACCTTCCATTACACTAACGTGTTTGCACCATTCATTCAACCTGTCAACCATACTGGATATCTGAGAGCGGTCCAGAACGCGAGGTTGCACCCACGTCATGTTTACAGTGCCTCCAACCTGAAAAAAATCATCAGTCTTGTCAAATAAATGAATCGTAGAACACAGATGGTATAACTTTTTTTGAAACATCTTCATAAAATAGTAAAATCTTACAAATTTTATAAAAAACAAAGTTTTCTCATCTGTGTTTAGAATACTGTTCTTGAGGACAATATTTATAAAAAAAATTTAATATGACTAGACCAAATTCTCATCAATTAAAACCAAGTATACTAAGGGACATATAAATCCGAACACCCAGTTTAAATGGTTTTATTTTAATAAAAGTTGGTGAATGTATTTATCTTACTGTAAATAACAAGCAAAAAAATTTTCAGCCTGATCAGTTGGACATTCCGGTTTTTATACTGCTTTTTTTTAATTCACTAACGGTCTAAAAATGAATATTTCAGCCGCAGTAAAGAATCAACGTTGGCGGATTTTGGTTCTTGACATCCTTTACGATCGGTTACGATGCCTAGAGTACGGAGACCTGTACGATTTCGTCAACTTAGTGAGTTTGATAGGGGCCGTATAGTGGGACTACGGGAAGCTGGACTTTCTTTTCGGGCAATTGCAGTTAGAGTGCAAAGAAGTATAGACACTGTGGTTAGGTGTTGTCAGGCATGGCTTCGAGAAGGCCGTACGCAAAGAGCAAGGGGCACTGGACGCCGCCGTAGAACAACAGACCGTGAAGATCGCCGCCTAAGATGGCACGGCCTTAAGGGACCGTTTCTCCACTACCAGGTCCATTGCAAATGAATGGTTTGCAGAACACGGAAGACCTATTGGCATGCGAAGTGTTTACCGACGAAAGAGAAGTTTTGGCTTGTTTTCATACCGGCCACACTGGGTCCTCCCTTTAACTCGAGAACACCGACGTAATCGCCTTGAGTGGTGCAGACAACGGTCACTCTGGGATCAGGAATGGAACAGTATTGTCTTTAGTGACGAGTCTCGATTTTGTTTAGGCATGCACGATGGTCGTGCCAGGGTTAGAAGGCGACGTGGTGAAAGGAGGAATCCACAGTTTTTTGTTGAAAGACATGTTCATCACACTGTTGGAGTTATGGTTTGGGGTGCTATAGCTTATCGTTCCAGGTCACCTTTAATCTTCATCAGAGGTAACATGAACGCGCAGCGTTATATCCACGAAGTTCTAGAACCCCATCTTTTACCCTATCTTGACACCCTGGCAGATCCAACTTTCCAACAAGATAATGCCCGACCACATGTTGCAAGAGTCACAATAGACTTCTTTCAACATAATGATGTCACATTGTTACCATGGCCACCAAGATCTCCCGACTTATCCCCAATTGAGCACGTGTGGGATATGATGGGTAGGAGATTGCTCAATTTGCAACGTCCTCCTCAGACTCTAGAAGCACTTCGAGAGGAGTTGGTGGTTGCCTGGAATGAGATACCACAGGAGGACATTGACCACCTGATCAGAAGCACGCCTGGGCGCGTTGGAGAATGCGTAGCACATCAGGGTGCATCCACACATTATTAAAGGTCAAAGGGCTTTAAAGCAGTGCAATCATTTTGAAATTTTTATCATTTACTTATTATGCTTCATTAAGTACTTATACAAAATTTTATTAAAATAAAACCATTTAAACTGGGTGTTCGGATTTATATGTCACTTAGTATATTTGATGCTTGATACTTCAACATTATTTATTCTTATACAAAAATTTTCAATTATTTTATTATTCTGTTTAAAAATTAGATATTTTGCTTTATCGATGTTGATCTTCAGTTTATTCGATTACAGGGAAAAGCAAGATCTAATTTAACTTTGTCACTCAGAGCCTGCTCATGATTTCCTCTATAGAGAATACTATGTCTTCAGCAAAAGTAAAATACTTTGCATTAAAATTAGCACTCCTTAGATTCAGAGCATATAGAGAATATAATAGTGGCCCCAAAACAGACCCCTGGGTGACACCATGGTTTACAAATTAGGAAGTTTTTAAGTTCACAGCACAATATCTTCAAACTGTCAGTAGACTTAAAACTTGTAAAGGTCATTAAGTATATTTCAATGCAATAGTCAATGTCATAGTTATGAGAAAAATAATAACTATTTATGTATTAAGAGTGCAAAGTGTTACTTTGTTGCTTTAGAAAAACTTTATACAAGAATGGCACAGCATATGTAATAATTAACAAATTGATTATTAATAAATTTACTGGAGCTCAAGAAATTTGCTTGATACAGATGAATGTCAAAGTTTTATTCAGTTTTTGATGGTATCATACTCACTTGATCTATGGCTCCTTTGACAAGCCCTTGAGATAAAGCTTTCATTACTAACAGCTCAATCTCATTCAAAGGTAATTTTGTTTCTTTTGCAATTTCAGCAAAGGTTAATTGTCTATTGTGGGATGGTCTTCTAAATGTCATCTAAAACAGTCAATAAATAGACACATTTAGACCTGGACAAATTGACACATACCTCCATCAGGCACAACAAAGAAATTTTCTGCCTCAAAAACAATTCCTGTGCAGCCAGATCAGCAATAATACTCCACTGTGGTTTCATATCTTCAAATTTACCAATATCCCCAGAGTTGAATGCATATAATAACTCAATAAGCCAAGCATTTTCAGTTTTCTTGAGGGACTGTAGTACAAGATGTGCAAGAAGCTCTCCTAAATTGTAAACACCTTCCCCCAGAAGGGCTGCCAGTCCCAAGAAGAATGCATGCTGAATTTTCATCTCCTCAGTCAGTGTGTCCAACTCTATACATCCTAGGTATCTCAATGCTGTTCTGTAGTACTGGGCATGGTCTCCTTGGATTCTACAATGACCATATCGATAAAGATCTGTCACATGAGTCAAGTCATCGTTGGTTGTCAGAGCGGTCTGTGGGACCTTAGCTCTTGAGTCACAGTGTCAGTTTGTAAGTCTGTCAGGTCTGGTAACCCAGAAACCAGACAATTTTAAGGAAAAAAGGGAAGGAAAGGAGAGAAGGAAGAACGAGAGCATAGGGGAAGAAGAGAATCTTTTAGGATAGGCAGCATTTAGGCATTGTTAAAATCACTTCACTGATTTTGAAATGGTCTAAAAATATTCGATTTTTTCTGAAGATTTTGTCAAAATGATCCAATTTCGGTTGTTCTAAGTTCACAAATTAATTTTGATTACTTTGCGAGCCGCGGCCTTTTGTCCTTGCTCGACTGTGTAGTCCACTGACTCACATAACAGTGGGTTGCTGTGCGATTCCACTAGGCTATAGCGCCACTGCGCCTGTTGCTTAATGTAGTCTATCACCAAATCAGTGGGTTTTCACAATCTGGCAATTCCAGCTTAAAACAGGCCTGTCTCTCAGAATGGCTGTACACATTAATATGCTGCTCTACAGTTCAACCTTTGAAATACAAGGGTATGAGGAAAAGGGTACTGCAAGGCCATATGATCATTTAGAGGAAACATAACACCTTAGTATCAAAATGACAAAAACAGTATTCCGCAGCAAGTAGAATTGTAGAGAAAAATTCTCATGAAGATCTCTAATACTTTTGGGACTCCTTGTCACTAGGACAGGTTATCTTTGTTCAATTTCAGAGCATTTTGGAGCATCATGTAGAGGAAAGTCAAGACTATAGGTATTTGCCTCAAAACTGCAATTAAAGTAGACAACTGGTAATACTAAAATAAGTTATCAAAAAAGTGACCTGACAACAATTAATGGTTGAAATGCATGTTTACCTGTATCAATAATTGGAAAATAAAAAATGTCTCTTGATTTTTTATTTGGTTTTAAACTTTGAAAAGGGTTAGTGATATTTCAAATTCCAAGTAATATTATTCCCAAACATGTGATTACAATAATTGTGAAGATGAAATATGGATAATGTTTATGCTATTACAAATTTTGCTTCAAAGAAAAAATCTGCATTTTTTTGCTACTAGTATTATATACCTGTAATATTGAGATGCTAAAAGATAAAATCTTCCATGTACTGCAGTAACACCATCAGCACCTTCAAGAGTAGCTTCTACTTCCTCTATGATCTTTTTTGTAGCATCCAAGTCGTTGAGTTTTTCTAAATATATCTGACCAGCTAGGACTTTACATAGGTTTTGTGCATCTGGGTTGATTTTTACTTTTGGTTCAGTTTTCTCTAGAAATGCTATAGCTTCTTTGGGTTCCTTGTATTGCTCAACTACTAGCGCGGCTATTTCAACCAACGATAAAGGATTTATTCTGAAATCAACAGAGACTTGAGCATTTTGAGGTTAGAGTAAAAAGGATGACTTACTTATTTTCAAAAGTTTGTATAAAGTTTGAATAAAGCTGTATAAGGTTGTCGCCCTTTTGCAGCTCTGGTTTTTTGATGAATTTAAGGATCTTCAGCGTTAGTTGATGCCATAATCTGGAAAAAAAACCCAAAATGAAAAGTTCCAGGAGATGAATTGAACAAGCTCATTACCTTTTGTTATACAGTTCCTCAAGTTCCGCCCACTCTGAACTTAGCTCTTTCGGACTAACTTCTTGCTGTTTTGTTAAATATTCACTAACATTAGCTTGTTGCATCGTAGTCGCAGCCATTTTTTACTATTTTCTGTTTTATTTTGCCTATTCACCTTTTTTGTATCCCCTGTCAGCCGAACCGAAATTGACAATTGAATCTGACACTTCTGACAGTGACACATACCCAGTACCCACACAGATTGGAAGATGTCTAGACACAAATCAAATCCAAGCGGATAACCAAATGGAAATGGTATTTACCATTTTGGGTTGGTATTTACCAATCCGTTCAAGCGAGTGTAGTTATCAGTTTGGTTATAAGATCCGTGACGTCACGAATCAGCTGTTATATGTCATAGTTATCACCGCAAAATTGTGGTATTTACCCAACTCAAGAGTAGTTTTATATTTCTGGTTATTATTTGAAATGTGACAAGTTAGAATTTTTCCGGGTATTGGATATTATTATTGTACTTCAGCTTCATTTTTGCGAAAAATGATACAGGCTGACTTCAGTTTTACCATAAAGTGGAGCACCTTGTTAGTTATACTCATTACGGTTGTTGGGGACACTTTAAATCTAGTTCCTATCCTTAACAAAGTATCCTGTGTAGCCATATACAAGAAGAATATTAAAATATGGCCATATAAACTCACTAGATGATATCCACCTGTATACGGTTTTTCTAATTTCTTTTTTCATCATTTCTGCTGAATCAATAAATGTTTTATTTGACATGCGAAAAATTTTAGAGAATTGAAAGTTATCATAGCTACAAAGCCATGGCTCCATCATTAAAAAAAAATCTGTAAAAAACATTTCGCCCATGAATATTATGAAAGGTTTCTTATTTAAACTTTCCATATACAGTTCTAGACGAAAAAGCACCGATTATTAAGTGATAATAAAAATAATCAGAGATTATATACGCGCTTTTCTAAAATAAACAACTTGCAACAAAACCGCGGTTAAAACCAACGCGTTCAAGCGATTCGTGTAACTGACGTCATCAACCCGTGTGTCACCTTGAACCATCTTATAACCGCAGCACATAACACAGAAATTTTGGTTATTCGCTTGGATTTGATTACAGAGTACTACGGTCCAGAATCAAATGTTTTTAATTGGTGAATATATCCTACGTGACCGGCTGCCTCCTTGTCAATTGGTCAGTGTGTAATTTGACGGATTAACAGGGAATTTATCAATGCTAATTTGACTTGTTGGTGTACTGAATATTTGAATAACCTCATTTTTATTTTATCTTGCCGTAATGTTCAAAAGTTGTCCAAATGGCTCCAACTAAAAATAAACCGCCTCATGCAAGACTGAATGAAAAAAAAGGAATTCTGGAAAAACTAAAAGACTCTCTATCTGTGGATTATGTAAAAAAGCTCATTTTTAATCCTCACTATTTAACTCCAGTATGTTATGTGATTCTTGTGTTTGAAGCTATTTTGAATGTCTTGATCATAGAAAAGGTAAAATATACAGAAATTGATTGGAATGCATATATGCAAGAGGTAGAAGGCTTTCTTAATGGTACTTTGGATTACCACATGCTAAAAGGTTTGTTGAACTTTGATTTATCATAGGGTTATTTATTTGCTTATTTTTAGGTGACACTGGGCCACTGGTATATCCAGCAGGATTTGTGTATATTTATAGCATTCTGTATTATGTCACTTCACATGGAAAAAATGTTTACTTAGCTCAGTACATATTCCTAGTATTATATCTTTTACAAACTTATCTGGTTCATAGAATATTCAGAAAATCAATGAAATTGCCACCATATGCACTGGTATTAGTTACATTGACCTCTTACAGAATCCACTCAATATCTGTACTAAGGTTGTTCAATGACCCTATTGCAGTTTTGTTATTTTATGTTAGTTTAAACTTATTTATCTCCGATAAATGGAAGCTTGGGAGTATATTTTACTCATTGGCTGTTGCTGTAAAAATGAATATATTGTTATATGCACCTTGTCTCTTGATAGCATACTTAACAAATTTATCCATCTTGCAAACAGTACTTAATTTGTTTATATGTGCTTTAGTACAGTTACTTTTAGGATCACCATTCTTATATGTTAACCCACTTGCATACATCCAAGGCAGCTTTGATCTAGGACGCGTTTTTGAACATAAATGGACTGTAAATTATAGATTTTTACCTAGAGGCATATTTGAATATCAAGGATTTCATTTGTTCTTATTGGCTCTTCACATTTCCTTATTGATATTATTTGCCCCACATTTTAAATGTTACTTGAGTAGTTATGCAAAACTGAATGTAGCGACTAAAGAGTTCTTAAAATCAGTAAAAGAAGAAAGAAGGAAAAGGTTAACACAAACAAGAAAACTCAGCAAATCTCAAAAGCAATTTTTAGATAGTTTTGAAAATTCTTTGAAAAATAGTCAATATGGTGAAGAAAAAGATCCATTAGATGATGCTGAAAAACTGGAAGATAAGTTATCAAAGATTACTCAACTCTTCATTCTGCCATTTTTTGTGACAAACCTGATAGGAGTAACCTGTGCAAGATCTCTGCATTATCAGTTTTATTCTTGGTATTTCCATAGCCTTGTATATCTTGTGTTTTGTACAAGATTCAATAGATCATTTTCATTCTTATTGTTAGGTCTGATTGAATATTGCTGGAATGTCTATCCAAGTACAAATTTCTCAAGTGCCTTATTACATATTTGTCATATCACTTTGTTATATGGTGTATATAAATCTATGAAAGAATAAATTGTTGTTAAAAATCCTGACAATGTATTTACTTATATTGAAAACAAAAACCAACTTTCGTTTATATTTAACATGAACTTTGATCCAATCAGCCAAGTAATTCACCTAGTAATTTGTGAATTGATATAATCATTTACAAAAGGCATACAAATCAAAATTCTAAGTGCACTCAAATGGTCTATTCACTAAAGATTGATTTTGAAATCTAGAGCTTTTATTTTCTTTCAATGATTTCATACCACCTGAAAGTTTCATGAATTCTCATAGCAGTGGAAACATAACTGGATCTGTAGTTAGTTAAAAACATATTGGATGGAGGAAAACCAGTATATATTTATTGTTATTGATGAATTTCAATACAAATCTGTGATTCTAAATATAGTGGTAACATCATACTTTCTTATACCTGAGGAGATACAATTTAGATATTTTTTAGTCAAACTGAGCAGGTTTTTTGATAGCATGCTCAACAGTAAAAATTACTTTAAACATAGCATAATATCATATAGAACATAAATAATACTTCTAGCAGATTGAGTTTAAAACAGCTCATCAACTTTGTCCTTTATGATACATTAGAATATGAGCCCCTTCCCACTTCAGTTGGCCCAACTATTGAAATCTTAGTTTTTTTCTTATCAAACACAAATATGTAATAAAAATGTAGCAGGGTGTTACAGGTTTAAAATATTAACAATGAATATTTTGATAATATATAGTAGAACACACCAACTTTATCACTCTCTAATCAAATTTGTAGCATGTTGCAGTTACAGCATATCAATCTATTTTCATTTCAATGCAAAATAAGTCTGCCATACCTCAAAAAAGGCTATAAAATGGTTGGAAGAAAATAATGTACCACTTTTGAAATGGGTTTCTAGCAGTCCAGATCTGTCACCTATTGAAACTTTGAGGCACAAGATGAAAAAGGTTCTACGACAACATCCTGCTCGTACAATCACCGAACTGAGACAAAAGCTTCAAGAAATATGGGATTGTTTTACACCAAATTTTTGCCAAAACGTGGTTAACACTATGTCCCAAAGAATTTCAGCCGTAATAAAAATAAAGGTGATGTTACCCCAATGCTAATCTTTCAATTGTTGCTTTGTTAACTTCGCGCATTGTTTATTAGTTCAGACGTTCTATTAGTTATAGGCCTAAGTGATTTCAAATATGTATTTTTTACGACTAGAGTGTATGTAAAATGTTTTTGAGAAAATAAATTGTTTTAGAAGTAAATAGTATTGTCATGTTTAGTTTATAAAGGCATATTTGGGTACAAATCTTAAAGTGGGCCAACTGAAATGGGAAGGGGCTCATAGATCAACAAATTAATGAGAATTAATAGTCTTTAGATTTCAGGCCTTATAGATAAATTATTATTACTACAGGCATATTCTATGGAATTTGCGCTGTCTTAATTCCATTACCTGGAAAAATTAGACCACAATGTTTTAATTTTTCATTTCAACATACCTTTTAACTGTTATGCAATTTTCAACTACAAATGCTGCATATGCATTGTTTCAAAAGTTTAATATTTTATACCTTAGGTTATCAAATAAAAAAATAGTTTATTACAAAGAATATGCCCACAGCAAAAAGAAAAAGATACACATTTTGTTAAATCCTAACCTACACATTTCTTCATCTTCTATTTTTATTTTTTACATAAGGCTTATGTCTATCACTCCTTCTCAAGGTATGTCTGGTTTTCATTGAACTGTTGTTCACATTTTGGTTCTTATTATATTGGTATTGTACTATCACTGGAGGTTTTGTGGCAACTGTATCATTTATCTTCAATTCCTCTCCTTGGTTTTTCTCCATAAGCTTCAACTTTGCCTCTATTGCTTGAATCTGAGCCATTTTGTCCAACTTTTTAGTTTGCTTTGCCATTGCTAATGCAGGTATGGAGATCTCAGGTTTTGCTTTGTCAATTTCCTCCTGAAACAGATAGTCACATGATAAAGATGGTCGCGACATGTGTGTCAAAAGCAGGTCATATTGCAACAATTCCTCTTAATGAGCAAAGAACTGTTACTGCGGATTGGTATACCACCATTTGTTTGCCAAAAGTCATCACCCAGCTTCGAAAAATCAACCACGAAAGAAGAATCATCCTCTACCAAGACAATGCAAAAAAACAAGGCAGTATTTAACATAAGAAAATGTGGAATTATTGGATCATCCTCCATATAGTCCCAATCTAAGTCCTAACGATTTCTTTACTTTCCCGAAAATTAAAAACAGACTGCGTGGTCAAAGGTTCCAGTCACCAGAAGAAGCAGTTGACACATTAAAAAATGATGTTTTGGATCTGCCAGCAAACGAGTGCAATAAGTGCTTTGAAAAGTGGTTCGAGCACATGCAGATATGTATTAATCTTCGTGGAGAATACTTCGAAAAGCAATAAAGTTATTTAAAACTACCCACTGTGTTGTTTTATTTCCATATGCAAAACTTAAGACATCCCTCATATCTGAGACTATGTAAAATGAATACAAATTTTCTGTTTACACTTTGTGCAGTTGCTTTACATAAAACGCACTGCAAAAGCAGCATGAAGTGTATTCCACTAAAACCAGGTAATTATCATGAATACTCACAGTATTTACACTATGTGCCCAGGCAACTAGGATGTGTTTTTGTCCCACAAGGAGGTTATTTAGGGCTTCTCTTGCTGTGATAGCATCTTCACTATTTTGGTATGTAACAAAAGCATAACCTCTTGGCTGACCTAGCAGAGGTCCAGTTCGATGGAAAATCAGGTCAAACTTCTCGATAGCACCGTGTTTTTGTACAAGTTTCAGTAGTTGATACCGGTAAGAAAAAACAATATATGAGTTGTGAATACTCAAAAGAGCAACTTCAAATATGCGATATAAACTTACTCAGTAACTCTCGAATCCAAATTTCCAATCCACAATCTCTTGTCTTCAATGCCTGAGGGGTTCCTTTGATTAGCATTCGTTTCTTTTGCCATAGCGAAAATCGATAATCTATATTTAGAATATACGAAAATTCGTTTTCAGGGGAAGTCACAATTATTTAATATCAACAATAGCATTGAATCCAATTCAAATCAGAGTCGATGTAATGATTTTTGGTATTGAATTAACATGTTGGCTATACTCACAAAAAATTAAATAAACAAAAATGGCAGGAAGATTTATTTGGGTGTAAAATGACATGGAGCAAGGAACATTGACATTTCTTGTCAAATCAATGGCACAAAAGCTGTGAAAGAGAGAGAAGAACGATAATAAAGTGCATTGTGAACTTACGGGGGACGAACAATTTGTTCTCAATGGTACGTGACCAGGATCAGATCTAGCATGAGATAGAGCTTTATCCTCCACGATATTGGACAGGATATGCTATGATTCTATCTGGGTTTTGAAACGCGAAACTGCACAAAAATATATGCTCACTAATTTGAATGTTGGATGTAATTCCCAACTCGTTCATATCTGAGATAAAGTTTTTATTTTGTTCATTATATTATGACACTGTTGTAGTTATACAAATATCTTTATTACGTTACGCAGTTGTAATAAAAAATCTAACAATGCGCAGTTATACCGAAAATATTTATATACTTCAGAACAATAATTTGAATCGGAATAATGCATTCCATTTCTCTTATCGAGATTTGAAGAATTAGTAACGAGGTTTGCACAAGCCATAATAATATGAATATCCCACCTTGCAAATGGTGTTGCCTACGAATTTATATTTTGTTTCTTACATTCAATATCAGCTGCCCTTCTAATTTTAGAAATAATCGTTTTGCTGTCTCTGAAAATAATGCAGGAATACTGAATAAAACGAAATAGTTGCTGTAATACTGGGTTTTATTTAAAATACATTACTGTTTGACGTAAGTTGTGTAGAAATATTTGAAAGCCGATTTTAGCCGATAATAAAATAAGTCTTCCTTGAGTTGTGGTATTCCAATAATAATTTCGTTATTTTTCTCATTCATATCAAACGCACCATCACCAAAAACAAATTTTAGCAATAAGGGCAGATGCATTATGAGATAGGGAGTATACTCTGCTAAATGTCGCTGTAAATCTTCAAAGGTAAACACTTCTGGGTCAACGTTCAATTCCTCCAAAAAGGAAGTCAAGGAATTATGGTAGATTCTTATCAGTTTGTCAAAATTTTTGAAATCATTGCAACTAGCATAGAGAAACAAGCAGATGTCGTATATTGGAGTTCTCACGTCAGCGAGCTGCCAGTCGACCAGCTTCACAGAGATATTTCCTTCCTGGAATTCAAAAACATATAACTTTTTACATACTTTGCATTCGCTTCATCAGTTTGATAGATCTAAATCACCACTTTTTCTCCTCTACAAGATGACATAATTAAGATTTCAATGTGACTTATTTTTTCTTAAGGACGCCATATTCGATTGTCTTATGATTTTCGTTCTATCAAAACATTCATGGCCATCTAAGGAAATACATCCCTGATTTTAGGTAGAAGAGAAAAATTAGCAATAATTTGTAAAAAACATTTTTTTAGGATAGTCAAAAGATCAAAAACATGCATAAAAACATTTCCAAGGTCAAAAATTGTGAATCTGACATAGCCCAAACTTCGCTAAAAAAACAGACTTTCTTTAATCAGTTTGTGTAAGTGGATAATTAAAAGAAATATACCGATGGAACCCGGTACGTGTTTTCAAAGAGTTGGTCAACTGTCCACCAGTTTATTTCTTTTCGGATAAATGAATAATTTCCATAATGCCGTTTTCAAAACAAATACTTCATTCTTTTATAGTAATTAACCTTGCTAATTTACTAGACTTACATCGTATCGGAACATTATGTTATTGTTCCAACCATCACCATGTGTAAGCACTGCCTGAGGTTCATCGTCCACCTGGTATCCACAGTACTTATTACCCCACATTAACACAACGTTTCCTATTTCCTCACTGAGACTAATATCACCTTTTTTCTTCAACAAATGCAGTGCTTCTTGCATAGATGCATTGTACATGGCTACGTACGATAATTTATTATGCTTCATGCCTAGATCCCTGCTGTACTCTGCTAGTTTATCGTATTTTTGTCCATCGCGACTTTTTAGCGCAAAAGACATGGCATGGAATTTTCCGAAAACCTCAATGACTGCTCTGCAATGGTCGAAATCCATAGGGGTGTCTTTGTCGATCATTTCGTATCCTTTAGCTTTTAGGTTTTCTAATACGATAATGTTGCGTTCTGTAAAGCATTTAAAGCAATGCGGGTAGGGCTTGAATTTGTTTTTGATGTTCTTCTGTATGCTCTCAAAGACAGGAAATACCTGTTGGAAAAATATTCAACCGTTAATTGATCTGGTAAGTTGGTATTCCATTAGTCTTTTTTAACAGAAATACTATTTTAGTGCAATTTTGTTTCTATTTATATAGAGTTTTCCATGACGATTTGACAATTCAGATCGAAATGGAAAACTACTAGGATTTTACTTTTTTAAAACATTTGAGATATCTGACAAATTTTTACACTTAGATGGATTAACCACTGGCCTAAAGAATCCGTCAGGTACGTGTATCAACCAATTCATCACTTGTGATATAAAAAAGGTGTCAAGTAAACTGAATCTATGAGGCCCCGCTGAAAGCTTAGCTACATCAGGTAGATTTGGAACCAACACCTGTTAGATACTCTACTTGTATTATTATTAGTTTTCTTGAAAACTATATGAAACAATTATTTCCAGGGAAAGGAAAACGATTTGCTATCTGTCACATTGGCAGTGGAGATGACTTTGTGCCCACTGCCCTATGGGCACTTGAGTCAAAGAAAACGACCGACTACCATGAAGAAATGGACGGGATTTCATTTGTGCGATGGTTTGAAGAAACGCTCCCAAAGCTTGACAACAATACCGTCATTGTACTTGATAATGCTGCATAACACACTAGAAAGCTAGAAAAAATTCCCACAATGTCCACAAGAAAGGGGCCGTTCAAATATTACGTGAGCACTATGGGGGTGGGCTTTGCTTATTTTGGATGACATGGGGGCTAGGGGAGTCTAGATGATGATTACGTCATATCGGTAGTTATTTACTTTTTTACTCGAATGGCAACCCTCACATTGTCTTTGTTTGAAAACGAAACGCATTTTCGGGGATTCCCGCAAATAATGCATACGTTTAGTGAACAGCGCGCCGTAATTCCCCTACTCGCTTTAAAACCGAGTAGGGGAATTACCGCGCGGTGTTCACTTGTCTAAATTTCCTCAGTGTATTGTTTCGTTTGGATACTATAGCGAGTAGACGTGTTGTAAGCATAGTAAAGCAAGTTAACATTTGTGTTACCATTGATTCTATTAGCCAAAGTGTAATGTTTAAATAAGATGTCGTTTCACATAGACAAATCCAAGTTATACCAAAAATTTTTTGAAAGTTTTAAAAAAATCTCATACAAGTACGAAAGTACAAAATGTACAAAATTTAGTTAACGAAGTGTGGCGAAATTACAAATTACAAGCAAAATCCGTCAAGGAACTAGATATTATTGTATCTAAGAGAATCGAAGAAGAATTGCAAGCGGCGACTAAGAACAAATCCAATCTACTTAATTTTTTTTCTAAGGTGAGTGACGAAATCATTTTAGGTACCTATGAGTACTAGAAATATTAGAAATCGCCGGAAATGTATTAGCTGAAGTATGGAGTTCAATGGAAATTGATGGCTATAATCTTAATGCAAAATATGTTGGGGCAGGTGAACAAGATCTTCCTGATTTTCCAGACATTAAATGGCATTCAGAACATGTGCGTGAGAGCCAATACTTGCTTCAAATTGTAAAATGTAGAAATACAGAATGCTGTCGTCCAAGAAGTGGCCTATTTAGATTACTAGACAATATGTTTCTTCCACCACCTGTAAAAGAAAAACAAACAGTTGACCATGATGTTTAATGGCTCGATGAGAACGAGATAGACATTCCAAAATCCGATGAAAGCGAGCAAACTCACATCACTGAGCAGCAATCGAAGCAATCCAATGTCATCGAAAACTTAGAATCATGGATTCGGGTTTCATGGATTGAAGACTTAATTTGAATTTAATATGTGTACCAAAAATTTAAAATAAGTTTGTTATGTTAGTAAGATATAATATTTTTGTCCTTTACTCTATGTTGAATAATGTATCAGTAAAATAACATCTCTATCCTAAATCTATTTTCTTATTTTTCAAATTATAATTATAACGTTATAATTATAATATTAAAAAAACAATACATTAATTGACAAATGTTTACGTAAGAATGGGGGGAGGGGGTAAGAGCTTTGCGGATGGGGGGTAAATATTTGTAATAAATCTGCTTACGTAATACTTGAACGGCCCCAAAGGCAGAAATTCAACAATGGCTCCATCTAGTCAGGCAGCACAAATATAAATATATAATCTTAATGTTATTGACGAAATGGCTCAAAACCAAAATAAGACCGTTTTAAGCCCGCCCCTTACCACTGCGAATTAAATTCCATTGAAATGATTTGGACAAAATATAAAAAACTATGTGGCTTCAAACAATAGAACATTCAAATTTTCTGACGTGAACAGTTTGTTTTATGAAGCTGTCAACAGAATGACGGCAAACCATTGGAAAGGTTGCATCACGTTCAAGAGACAATCGAAACAAAGATATGATCGATATTCAAATTGAACCTGTAATAATTAATATTAACCATACGGACGATGATGCATGCACGTACTTCCGGCGAATAAAGAATTGTGAAAAGTATGTGCACTTCTTTCTATAAAAATAATCATTTATTTTGTTAGATTATTCCAAGACCATTGAGGAAAATGTCCAATCTCGCTTTTGGGCATGCTCTCTTTTGTCTGGGCGTAAATGGTCTACGCATGGGGTATAGTTATGGAATTCTTTGGGAATTCGAAAATATTATCAATTCACAAAATGTTCTCCTTCAAATAAATCAAATAACTTACCTCATCGTAGAAAAATCTTTCTTGTTTATAAACACTCTCACATTCAACTGCTACATCGAAAGGTAGCACTTTGGCCACCTTTACAGCAACGTCGATTTTCTTTTCGATTTTGTCTTTGGTTTTTCCATGAATTGATACAAATAATAAGTCCCCTAAGTAACCATCTTTACTTGCAACATCTTCCACGGTGATTGTGAAATTCGTAAAAATGTTACTAGCTACATCTGCTACGTATTTCTGGATTTCTTCGTCCATTGTTAAGAACTAATCGGACTAATTAACTAGTGAGTTGTATTGTATAAAGCACATTAGTACAATAACCGATAATGAGCAATCTATTGTCGGATAGTTAAAGTGTACCCAGCATTGTAACACAAACAAGAGTAGTAGTTGCAATAATAATGTTTAGATGAACTATGATCATAGCTCAGGTATATAGACATTACCCAGGCACGATTAACGAATCTATGTACTATTCAGTGGCGTAACGATACATACAGAGAGATTAGTGAAGCATCTGGCTAGACTTCTGTACGTGACTCTAACAACCTAGGGATGAGGACTGGAGCGTATTTGAGATCAAACGTGTCTTTAACTATCTCGATACACTTTGCGCAAATGCTCCTGAAAAATTGCGGAAGTGATAACGACCTCTCGGGAGAGTTCAAGATTGGTAGGAATATGAGTTTCGGTGCCTTTCTACCTACCCTGAACTCACTGCTTGTGGGGCGTCGTTGTTACATCCTCAGTGTTTGAAGAGCATCTGGATAGACCGCTCGATTATTTTTGCGAGCCACTGAACGTCATATAGACGTCATATCAACGTCATATCGACTTTGTATTTGGTCTTTTATACGACATACTATGACGTCATATACTGACGTCAATTGGGTGTGAGATTAGACCGTCATAATGACGTCATTTATACGTCATTTTTGTTAGTCGGCGTACGTCTGTAGTGCCTTGAAAATGACGACAGTATGACGGAGCCAATCAGGAATCACCCTCTGAAATTTGGGCAGTTAATTTATTCATAACTAATAACAACCGGCTTGACGAGTGGTAGAACTCTTTTGTAGTGACAGTTAATTTCTCAACTTGTTGTATAATTAGACCTTGTAGGTGATTTCGTTTAAGGTTTGATATACAGGGGTAAACGTTGTGCTAGTCATTATTGAAATGTGTAATAGGGGGATTCAAACGAGTCAAAAAGTTCATATGACCCATGGACCAAAAGTCAATAGATTTTTGTCTAAATGGCTTTATAGTTTACAACTTTAATTGCTTTATATCGTCCACAATCACCACAATCTTACTAATTTTTATAATCTAATGTAAAACGTTTTTAAATTGGGTAATTAACAAATAAATGGCGTTAAGTTTTTCCGAGTTAAGCCAAAATTTGTAGTCAGTAAGTAAGTTTCATTAAATTAAATATATAAAACACGCATGACAACAGCGCGTCGGTCTTCCATCAAACTTATCGAACCGGCAATCGATCGCAAACGGTAAGAGTGGTTAGTTATTGTTCGCGTACGTCGTCGTGTTTATTTACAACGTTCTCGAATCAAGAGTTCGCCGACATGTTGTTAGTTTACGGTGAAGCTCGTCAGAATTCAAATCTTGCAGATATCAGAACGCCGTACGACTACGATGTAAATATAGATTTTACGACAAAGCCGTACTTGGAATTTCAATTCAACTGAACAGTAAGTACTTTTTTTCACCACACATTAGCTTTGTTATATCAAGCCTAGTTGTGTCTGAGAGGTTCAATCGAGTTCTCGCCTGCGGACGCCCATGACGAATCTCCGACTCTGATGATTACATGCGCAATCTCAAGTGCATATAAATAAGCTGCAATTTATTACAATTAAGTATTATTATATGATAAAAATAAATTGCAACGCAGAGCGATATTTATCATATTGAAGTACATACATTTCATATGTATAGTTATGTACAGATACGTTTGTTGTTTTGCTCAAAAAGTAAATTCTCTAAATGTTATAACACGATGACATCATTGATTGTAATATTTGGTTTTGATTTAAAGTTGAATCCCAAGTCAGAAATGAACGTAGTTATATACAGGCTGGGGTATAAGTAATGAACGGGCTTGTCAAACTAATTGCTTGTTCTGTGGTGGGGTGCATCGTCTCACACGGGTATTACGTATCTTGAAACGTGACATTATGTCGATTTTTTTTACATTGTATTGGTTTTTTGTGACATTATGTAAACGTCATAAGGCTTCAGTTATCAAGCTGATGATAATTCCATTGGATTCTTGTTTCAAATACACTTACCTGAGAGTCAAAGCTAGAAAATCTGGAAATGACAAATTTGCTGAATTTCAAAAATTAGAGAGATAAGAAGTAATTATATTTACTGTACACTGTCGAATTACAAGTCATATACATATACTTTATCTGAAGTCACTTGAAATAGCATAAAAACCTTTGGTCGGCGCGTCCTTTGTAATTTCATGACGTATCATAGGCGTGCGGTCATTTATTTAGAACGATAATAATAATGTTTTTATATCACAAAAAATGGATTTTACTATCTTCTTATTTTTTTTATTTGGGATAAAAAATACTTATATTGGGAGTTTAATTTATGTTGACTGAAAGTTAAGAAATGGAAAAATTACAGAATTCCAACGTTTGACATAGGCAAATATTTATATAGCAGGTAGGTATATAAAAAGGTATATAAAGACTCACATTATAGGTATTTATATATCATCCTCGCCTTCGGAGCTGACGCTAGAGTCATCTTGTAGAGGAATTACAACGGGATTTACAGGAGGCAAAACACAATATTCATTTTCTTTTTCAATAATATGCCTAGAACACTGCTTCCATAGGTCTGTGGCAGCAATATGAGATACTGCATCTCTTATTGTGGCCAATAGCGATTCACTTAATTGAGGGGTCTGATTATGTTTTCTTAATTTTTTTTTAAAGCAGCCCAGACCAACTCAATCGGGTTAAAAATGCAGTAATAGGGAGGTTGACGTAATACTTCATGGCCATTTTGCTGAAGCAGATTGTCAACAGCATACTCTTTTTCAAACTTTTGTCTTTTAATAAGATCCAATAATATGGCTTTGGTTGATTTTTGTGGTATTTCCATTCCCTTATCCTTCATAAAATCAATAATGTCTTGTTTTTTTGTGCCTGTATTCGGAATTTTGTTTTTGTGTCGGGAATGGTATGGCGCATTGTCCATAATAATCACTGAATTTGGGGAAATGTTTGGTATTAACTGCTGCTCTATCCACTTTTCAAATAAGTCGGAGGTCATGTCCTCATGATAGTCGGCACATGATTCTTTGATAATTTTTGGCAGATAACAGCAAGGCATTAGGTATAAATCCATTTTCACTGCCAGCATGGAGAATAATGATTCGTTTTCCACGGTTGCATGGTGCATTTAAAATGCACTTGTTGCTGTCGTCAACCCAGCCGTACTGCACAACATCATGGGTATCATACCACGTTTCATCCAGGTAAATCAGATTTCTTTTCTGCTCTCTATAGATTTTAAGTTTGTGCAAAAATTCTTGGCGCAATTCAACGATTCGAGACGACTCCATAATCACCATTCTTTTATCTAATTTTTTGTATTGAAAACCACACAGTTTTACAATACAGTGCAGTGAGTCTAAGCATTTGTAATTATAAAAATCTTCAGGATAATCTTTTAATTTATCCCGTATCATTTCCAACGTGGGCACCAAATTTTCTTTATAAAATCCGTATATTATACGACGAATATCTTCCTGAAAACCCACGTCTATTCTTTTTTATTTTTGCCCTATGCGCTTTCTGTGGAAGGAATGGTTGACTACATCTCCCCTTTTTATAACCCGATAAATGGTAGACCGACTGATTTTTGTCAGGATACAAATTCTGTTTAAAATTTGATTTTGCGAGGAATCTGGATTTTCGTTTTTCAGACAATCATACATATTTAGGATTACTCTTTGGGTCTGTTCCTCTAAATCTTTATGAAAGAATTCTGCCTGCACAGGTTCATCAACCATCTCCTCGTGGCTTGGAGCATTTTCCCAAGGTCTCCAAAGAGCCATATTTAGGACGCACAAGAACAATCAACACAACAATTAAATCAACAAGTAAACTGAGTAATCAAAAGTCAAAAACACACAAACTAATAAAATCTATGAAAAAACACGGACAGACTAAAGAAAACACGTTTATTCACCGCTACACGGCACTGGCTAAACTGTTTCAATTTTTGAGTAGCCACCTGCACTTGTTCGGAGCTCTGAAATACACGCTTTCTCATTGGCTATGTCCACGCATAGGCGTGCTTTACTCCACGTGGACCGGTGAAACTGCCTTTGATCTTATACGGGGGATATTTGCTGCGAAATTTGGCGATTTTTGCAGCAACAGAGCGTGTTAAATATAGATATATAAAACGCACCCGGTATTTCACAGTGTTTCAAGTGACTTCAGATAAAGTATACATGCTAACAGTAATTACACACAACGCGGGTGCGGTGGTGATTTCCCGTAATTATCTCTTTTTGAAAACACAAAAAACGTAATTTATAACTTTGAACATAACCTGTCTTCAGAAAGGACAACATGTAAATAACCCGTCCTGCACAGCTAACAGATCTACTTCATTGGCAGCATATTCAGTAATTTTTTTTCTCACACAGCAAATATAACTGATTTTATACACATGCAGACCAATACACCTAATCTATATTCGATCTTGCGATTCAAATAACTTTCTTCTCAGAGATAAAAACTACAAACTACTTACTCATCGGCTTCACAATACATATGCAACCAACAATGCGTGTAGTTGAGCCATTCCTCCATAGATGGACGCTCGCAACGATCCTAGTGAGTAAACGTGGAATGACTGTTTGCATCCTAAAAACTACCTAGTCTGCAAGATGCTATTTTATAGGTTTTTTACATAATACCAGCGCCGTTTTAAGTCGACGCCATGACACAGTATAGCCATGATTTGGACAGGTGAGCATCATGGGTGTTTAAAAACTAATGAATGATGATTACATCAACCGTATAAATCGTTGTCAAGAAATGCATGAACGAATCCCCGACACGTCAACGTTTTTCAGCAGCGACGAGGCCCACTTTCACCTCTCTGGGGCTGTCAATAAGCAGAATTTTCTCTATTGGGTTGACGGTAACCTAAGGTAACTTCATGAGAGACCTCTTCACTCACCTAAAGTGACAGTGTGGTGTGCGATGTCACAATTTGGGATCATTGGACCTTGTTTTTTTGTCGAGAATGGTCGAACAGTAACTGTCACAGCTGATCGTTATGTTTCAATGCTGCAAAACTTTTTCGAGCCACAATTGCAACAATTGAATGACAAAGCTAATTTAGGAGATCTGGTGTTCCAACAATATGGGGCTACAGTACAAACTGCTCGGATTTTTATAGCGAAATTGAGAGAAACGTTTCCTAGTCGACTCTTGTTTTTGAGAGGTGACTTGGGATGGCCAGCGCGCTTACCAGATTTAATCATTTGCGACTTTTTTCTGTAGGGTTATTTGAAGGAGAAAGATTTTAAACATCGCCCTCACACTTTAGATGAGCTAAAGACCCGAATCGTTGAGGAAAGATCCACCATAACCCCAGAAATGTGTAGAAAAGTAGATCAAATCTTCAGTGTATTACTGCTGAAGGCCATCATCTTGCTGAAGTTACCTATTACATAGGTCTTTATTAATAAATACGTACATGTATATCTCACATTTTATGTACAAACACGTACCTTTGTTACAACAAGAAACTATTTCACATACGTGGCGTAATAATGCTGAAACGCTGATTTTATCCTACTATAAATTAAATCCTTCTTTAAAGGAGGAAAACGAATAGTATCTTCGCTATTCTCATCAAAGTCTTCTATCCTCCCGTCACTGAAAACGAATTTCATCAAAAATGGTAGATGCATTATGATGAACGGAGTGTATTTCTTCAAATGGTCTTTCAAATCCTGGAATGTAAATACTTCAGGATCAGTATTCAGTAAAACCAAAAATTTGACTAAAGATTCATGGTAAATGCTTATCAGTTTGTCAAAGTTTGCGAAATCGCCACACGATGAGTACAGGAACAGGCAAATGTCGTATACTGGTGTCCTTATGTCAGCAAGTTGCCAATCGACTAGTCTGGCCGATTCCAAGGCATTGTCTTCCTGAAAAAATAATATCAATCTGTAGTATAATGTAACTGATGCTCTATGCAATAATAATTTATAAAAATAAACCTATAATCTTTCTTTATATAGGTACACCATGGCGGATTTCTGTCTGACTATGAGTAGAATGTTATATTTAGATTTTGTGCTCCCCAAAGTGCGTACCAAACAACCCAAAAAGGTGACTACCTCCTTCCCGAAAATGCGAAAACCCAGTGTAGTATGTCGCAATATACCGGTTGACATGTGACGTTTTCGGGGCGATGAGAGAGGGTGAAGTATCTGGTACATCCAAAACAAAATAACTACATTTCATGCATTCATTTTCTGTTGTACCTACTGCCTCAATATACTTACTACTAAATAGAAATTAATTTCTATACTCACGTTGTAGGAGAACATCATGTTGTTGTTCCAGCCATCTCCATGTGCAAATACAGATTGCTGTTCATCAACGTCAAAGTAACCATTGAATTTGAGTTCCCAGCTTGCTACTACGGCCTGCATTGCTTCACTTAGCAAATTGTCACCTTTTTCTTTTAGAAGTTCCAGAGCTTCTTCCATACTACGGCTATGAACGTCGAATTTCCTATAGATTGACTTTTCAACATGCATTAGACTCAACTTATGAACATGCGTTGCCAATTTGTTGAACAATGAATTGTTGTGGTTTTTCAGTCCAAAAGAAAGAGCATGGAATTTTCCAAAAACTTCCATTACCTTTTTACAATGCTCAAAATCCATTGGAACGTCTTTATTGTACATTTTATATCCTTGAGCTTTTAAGTCTTCAAAAATGAGTGTATTATGTCTAGCAAAACATTTCAAGCATCTAGGATAGGGTCTGAATATACGTACTAGATTTGTCTGTATGTTTTCGAAAGCTGGAAATACTTCGTTGTAGATAAAGATTTCTTCCTCAAATATTACCTCCGAAACATCTTTAAGCATACCTTTTAAGTCATCTTTCTGCATCTTTACTGCAACGCAGAGTGTTTTGTTTTCATTGCCGATCCAACTAACACCTTCAATCGTGATGAATGTGAGGCTGCCGAAAAATCCATCATTTTTCGCAATATTCTGAACGATTATTTTGAACTTTTTAAATGTTTCACTTGCAAACTGGTTCAGCAAAGTGCTCACTTCATTATTCATTGTTTGCTGGAAAGGTATAACTATAAGTAGCTAATATACTAGTGTTACTGGCGAATACAATTATTTATAAGTTGCAATTAACTTATCTATAGTGTTGGTTTTGTCATAATCTGCTCGATACTTTCTAATTAATGAACAAATGAAAATTAACTATCTATTTCTTTTTGAGTAAACAATGTCGTTAAAACATAAAATGATATGGTGACAGAGTGACTGGGTAATTCGCAAAGTTTTGTAACCCAATGGTTGAGTTTATTCTGTAGTTATCAGTAAAATTTATATGTGGAACATGACATGCCATTGGTGGATTCAGATGTGGTATTATCGGAATATTTTCCCAGTCACCTCCCATACACGCGCATGTGAGCCTGTGTGTGAGCGTGATTGTTTTTTTTTTGTTTGTTGGGCATAAAAGATATTTTCACAGTTTCCATCTACCTAGCTATAATGACGTTCATATGTACAAGGTAAAAATGTTAAAAACGCACAATAAAGTATACAGAAAATGCATTTTTGACAAAAATGATAGCATTGCAAACAGGCAGTTGAAAAAAGGGACACGCGACCTCAAATCACTTTTCAAAAAACATATGTCTTTTTGGAGTTTGCTTATACAGGGTGACTTCGAAGTTGAGTCATTTATTTTAACAGTGAGTAGATCTGATCAAAAGAAATGTTTTTTTCATTTACCATTTTTCTGGTAAAATTAAAGTAACAAAGTTATAGCCCTTTGGAAGTTTGAGTACCGCCCTGTCTCAATAATAATATCATGTGCTCGTGTTTGGCAACAACGGATATAATCCGCCTTATCGGTTCATCGCATCGGAAACAAAAAAGCGAAAGAATTTGGAACGATGTTTTTACAATTATTTTATTCAGTTCAGTTATACATACAGTCAGTGTCAGTCGGTAACGCGTGTGAATAGTGTCTGTTGCGTGGCTCAAACGAAATAAAAAATGGCACATGTTTATGCGGATCGGTTTCCCAATCGAGTGCAACCAACCCCTCATGCCTTTGTTAATGTAGTACAACGGGCTCGTGAATCAGGTGACTTAAGACCTCACAGGGGACCTCACGATCAAATACAGGTCCGCACTGAAATACTTGTCGGGAGGATACTTTATAAAACAAGGTAAACATTTTTTTTTAATTTTTTTTTTATTTTTACACACATATTTTGGTTTATCTTCCTTCTACAATCATTATCTGAAAATTAATGACTCAACTTCAAAGTCACCCTGTATTGTATGATTGCTACGGTTTCGCACTTTTTGCTTAAAAATTATTTGGAATGTTAACCTGAACTGTTCGACGTGGGCGGACTGATTCCGTTATCTTTTTTTACGCCCTAAAATCGTTGCAACAAAGATATGCTTGGGTAGTTCAACCCTTTAGCAAAAGATTTTTTTGTTCTCATCAATGAAACATCACACATCATTAACGAAAATCACACACATTTGGTCTCAATAATGGCTCACTTTGTCGATATAAGTTTGCAACCAAATGCTTATACTAATAGACGGGAAAAAATAAATTGTATTAATTGAAAATTACAAACAATGCGCTATTCGTATTATCTTAATACCATATGTTAACATTATATTCATTGCTACAATGAAATTGTTTGCCTAACAAACTCTCTAATATTTACTATTTAAGTTTGCAATGATACTCAAATTATCGCCGAGTCATTTTATTTTACTGGAAAGGCCGATGCGCCAGCATGATTTCTTCATGTTCTGCGTATCGAACAAAACACTTGAAGCTTCAAAGTTCATTAGATTAGTTTTGGCGCCATTGGTTTGCAAGAACCTTGATAATAATGCACAATGGAATGACCAATGAAAACTGCCAAACAACAGAATAATAACGTGAACTTGCAAAGCTTGGGCTGGAATTGGTTCTGAAATGGTAGAAAGGAAGGGAAGTACCTTTTATTGTTTTATATTCTGGTTTTGTACCTTTGCCAAATTTTACATGTTATTTTAAGCCAGATTATTATTAAAGCTTCAAGTTTCACATTATTGTTAAATAGTTTGCCTTCTGCTGCAATTATCTCCTGCTATGTGGGGCTCAATGTATTCCAAATAAAATAAAAATAAAATAAAATAAATGATTGGTATCGACCTTTCGAACACCCTGTGTTAATATTCCCTCAAGATTAGCTATTCAAATTCTGAACAACCCCCCGTAATTGGGCATTCGAAAAAAACTACTGTGACCTTGTGCTGGCCAAGCCCCGCCTTCATGGTGTTTGATGTATCTACGTGTTCTGTGTCAAAGTGACAAGGGAACCTTAATAAGGTTATGTTTATTATTTACATTTTATCTTTTATCAGTGATGCGTTTTAATATGCAAACTGTCTATAATGCCTAAAGAATAATGATGACAATAAGCCATTACTAAAAAGAAAATGTAGGTGAACTAAGGAAAAATAGGTACAGCAAAAGTAAATCAATTGTATAGACAGCATAGCATGATCAAGTTTTGAATACCCTCTTTTGGAAGTTTTGTTGATAATAGCAATGGATCAGGATGATCGTTCATCACCTTCACCACCTCCACCTAGTGAACCTGCACCAAGGCTACCACCACCACTGCCTTTAGTAAGTAAATTAAAGCATTTCTATATATGTACCTCAGACTCGGAATGCATTCTATATGCCAAGTCCATGATAATATTGTGATTTTTGATTTGCTACTTGCAGTCTCCACCTACCTATAATAATAAGGAATCATGTTGTTTCACACTGCAAGCCACAATGTAAGTGCCCTTGACAGACAGAAATAAACTTAGATAGCACTTTTCCGTTACAGTTTAAATGGCAACATTGATGTGGTTCTGCCAATCCAGCAGTGTATGTTGCTACCTGAATATTATTGCCATCAGCATTACCTTAGCTTTTATAATATCACTAGTTACATTCTGCATATTAGTTGTGATCTCATCTGAGCAGGAATTATTTTATAGAACATCAGGTCAAGGTCTATCTAGTATTTCGACCAAGAATTCATTATTTGTTTTGTAAAATTATATACTTCTTTTTTATCTTGTTGGGCATTGGTAGCTGAACTTTTAATCTAGCCTGACAATTGTCTTTTGAAAATCACCTTCAAGCCAAAAATCTAAGCAAAAAATAATTCACATACAAATCTCAGTCGCTTAGCCGAAACTGAAAGTGGCCATTCAGCACAATCATAGAAAGGGAAAGAAAACATTTATTAGTACATAGACTGAAGATACATGTCATCATTTTGGACTTTGTAGAGGAACCTGAGCTTCCTTTTTGAGACATACGAACGACTTGGATATAATCATTTATTGTTCCTACAATTGTAGGACGCCTTTCTAGCCTCCTTGATTTTCATAGTATTTTCTCTCCTTCAGAAAGGCAGGGCTATTTCTAGATTTATATAGTTTCGTGTCAGCACTCTCCTATTGTGCGGTTATGTTTTCTTTTTGAATTATAGAAAATTTCAGGCTCACATAACAGATAATATAAATCAAAAGCATAAACAATTTGAAGCAAATAGACGTTTGTAACATAACCTCAAAATCGAGCCTAACACGGAACAGTACAAAACTACGAAAATCAATTGTAGGACGCCTTTATGGCCTCCTTGATTTTCATAGTCTTTTCTCTCGTTCAGAAAGGCTGGGGTATTTCTAGATTTCTACTGTTCCGTGTCAGCGTCTGCGCAGAGTGGGAGGTTATGTTGTTCAATTGTAGGAAATTTCAGGCACATAAAAACACTGTGAACAAAGTAGAATCATACGGAAAATTAAATATTTCTAAAAAAACATTCCTCAAAATCAATTTTCTAGCTGACAGTGCCCAGTTGGAGGAGTACAACTGACCCTTTTTGCTATTTCTCTTCTTTCCTTCCTTTCTTCATTCTTTTCCTCTTTTTCATACAATTTTAGCGCCCAACAAGACCTTCAGAAAATTCTCTCAGTACAGAAACAGCACCGGAAATTGACGAGGATGATATGTCCCAGCAAATGACTCAGTCTTACAGTGAAATATCATTCCAATCAGGTTTTAGTCCTGATACTGACATTCCATCCCAGATCCTTGATGAAGTGACTGAAGAGATTCTAACCAGACCAATGACCTTACCTTGTGACAGCAATAAGCCAGAAGCAGTGTCTCTTACACCTCTGACCTTAGAGGGATCCGTGCATAAGGAAGGGAACATGACTCATTTTGTTACTGAGGATCTAGAGCAGAAGCTCCGACTTTGTAGCCCTGTTAGTAAGAAAGGTAATACTCCTTGCTACATGTACAGTCCTTGGATGTTATTTCGCACTGTTTGTTTGCAGTAATTACAGAAAAAAGTCACTTGGCTTCTGGCTTTTATAATAATTACTGTTATGCATGACCTTGAAGGTCGAGTTTGAATACATAAGCGCAGACAAAATTGATTTGAAGAAATATGCATGAACTTCAAATGACCTTCAATCTCGTATGTAAGGTGACCATGGATTAACCTGTAACAAATCCAGTTCAGTTGTTTTGTTTCGATCTATTATGATATGTTGGATGATTATTTTATTTCCCACCTGTTGTATTGATATAGTCGAAATCACGAAAGATGACGATTACGTCATCAATTTAGTTTGTAGTGAAGACAAACGACAGCGATTTGTGAGTATTTTTAACGAAGTTCCAGATATGTTAGACAGAAACAAACAGAATTTTATTGTCTAAACAAACTGTATTGCTAGTTTGCATGTACCCGACAAAGATAGACGATGTTTTCATGATGCACGATCGATCATATTTGAAAGATGGATAGTTAGGTTATGTTAAAGCAGGTTAGGTTGTTTTCGAATGATACTTTGGTCTTTGAAAAGATCCCCACTAAAATTATTATTAAGGTATCACTCAAAACCATGTTCCTGAAATCGTGATTTTATCATCGACGTACGTCCATTGATTACTTCACAACAACTTATAGCATGACGTAATAGTCGTCTTTCGTGATTTTGACTATAGATATAAAATTTCCGCCTGACTGGAAAAATCCCAGATTTAGCATGACTCAATAACATCAAAATATCAAAGCAACTCTTTGAGATTCGTCACTTAGTTTGATGAATTGTGAGTCCATAATACTGGCGTTGTGGGTGAAAATCCCTTGGAAATGGCAGCAGAATTTTTTCTACTTTGAAATTGCAGCTTGCATTATAAGAATTAGAAATAATAATAATTTCTACAGACACACCTGGAACTTCATCTAGCTCAAGAGCTTGCACCCCTAGTCCACTATATAGGCAGCTTTTAGGACCTCAAATTGGACAGCTAGATACTGCGTTGATAAATGATCTAGAATGCGAGGCTCATAGAATGGCAACATCAATTGATAGCTTAATAGAAAATTTGTCCGAGATTTTACATTCGGTAAGGTTTACACTACTCTAATTAAAAATGAAAAAGATGTTTCTCAATTTAATTTGACCCACACCTGCCACCTCAGGAAAATTATTCCAAATAATATCTTTTATACTGAAAATCAGTTCACATCAACACTACAAGCTTAGCATTATATCAATGCATTCTTATAATAAAATTGTTCTTAAATATGGACATTTTGAGAAAGAGTTCCGACCATTGCTTTCCTATGACCACCGTAATATATATTGTCAGTTGCACTTGAATCCTATGCATAAACATTTTTTTCAAATTATTTTTGCTACTTTTACCTAACAATGTTTTTTTATTAGATATCATCTATAACCGCCGATAATGTAGATGTATATAAAAATGCAGTTTCAAAAATGTCAGATGCTATGGACTCAAATATAAAGGTTAGTAATATGTGTCAGTTAGTCTATAACGAGTGTATTTATAGAATAACATTTTCTTTTTAGAGTATGTATACAATGATGGCTAAAGTGGAGGAAGTTACCCAGTCGATGAAAATCGTAGAAACACATGCAGCAAGAATGTATCCTTTCATTTACTCGAAATTCTGTTTCGTATTATGAATTTTTAATAAAAAGTAACCTGGGAAAATACCTATGGTTATTGTTGAAATATTTGATTGGGGAGATTTTATGAACCAAGATGTGGTTAAAACCATTATTTTTAATTTCCTTAATGTTTTTACAGAAAGGAGATCAAAAGGCTAGTGGATTTGTTCGAAAGTTTTGTGTAGATATGTAATTATGTATGCCATGTTAATAATAATATATTATTTATTATTGCAAATAAAATAATATTCAGTAGCACCTTTAATTTATTATTACCCATCTTCATTGAGCATCGAGGAACACTACATAAAAGATACTCCAGTGGGAATCTAATTGTCCCTACGAATAAAAAGCAAAGACTTCAGTTATGATTATTTATTAATTTATTTCACACTTTATACATAACCAATAAAAGTAGAAAAGCCACAACATAATCTCACAGTAAATCATAATCTATTGATGTTTGCTTATGTTTAAAGCTACGTCTAAGCTCAATTACTCATTTAATTCAAAGATACCTATATATGCATATTGGTTATTAACACTTTACTGATTCATAAATGCATCTTAACATTGATTACAATAACTAACAGCTTCTAATTTTTCAGCAATGCTTAATTAAAGCTACGTACATATATACAGTCTTAAGTGTGAGATTATATCGTTGAGTTGGCCAGAGTACTTCAATAATATTAATCTATTTAAGTAGTACACATTGTGATTATCACAACCGTGAATGTGTTGTTTCGTATGCATAATACTGCAACGCCACCTTAGTTAACAAGATTTAAACTTTCGATCTAGTGGCCTGTTGCCTGGGAAAAATTTTGATACGGTCTAGCTGTTAGTTCGTCAATTTGGAATCAGAGCAACCCCCTCCCCGAGACGAAAAAATTTTTCGGTGATTTTCAACAAGCTGTATTTCTGTGAAAAATTATTTTTACTTTACTCTATAATTAAAGTCTAGATACGATCATTTTTCACCGAAACACAACATGTCAAAAATCGCTGAAAAATTTGGATTTTTTTTCTGAGTGTATCACATTTTGTCAGGTAATATATCACAACACTATCGGCCCAGGTAACCAGTTTGTTTAAAATGTATTAAGGTACCTTTCCATTACAACATGAACGGCTCAACTTAAATGGCGATATGAGCTTTGAGTGGTACTTTGAGTTGTAGGAGTAAATTCACGATCTTTGCAACTTATGAGTCACCTCATCAGTCTAAGTGCTTTTAAAGCAAGGTGAAGAGCAGTACGTGTTTCTCAAAATGGACTATAACGCCCCCTTGTGGGCGCTGGAGCCTTAGGAAGGGGGGCGGGGACGCCAAAGAGCCTAAAGGAAGTTGGAGGGCGACGCATGGGATAGAACCCTGTCCTAATTGTCACATGGACATACGCTCTCAGAAGCAGTGATGCGGAAATATTTATTTTATTCATTGTGTTACCATATTAGGGGTGTCGAATTTATAGGAGTGACATATATCTATCGAACCAAAAATAAAAAAGGCAATTTCGGCAAGATAATGGGACGTCGCAGAATCAAACACACTTTCGACTTTCACACAGCGTACATACATTTAAGGTACTTACAAAGTATAATATAGTGATTCACGTTGAAATAATCAGCAACACTGAGTTCATTTTCTTTGAGATAAGTACACCAATATATATTATTCATATCCTAATATCAACGTTAATAGCCATTTATAATCAGATTTGATGTCGTACAGACACCACGCCGTGAATTGAAAATCGTTGTATACAATACAAACTGTTCCGTGTTTTATTTTTTTAATTAGATTTCTACCCATATTCTAATGCATGCGATTATAATGAGTTTTAAATTAATTTCAATCATTTTGTTTCCATCATGTGTTAGGGAACTGAGCCTAAGTTTGTAAAAATCATTAAATACAAAAAATACATTATTGTAATGTTATGTACACTTTAAAGCATGTTGGTGAATATGAAACTAGCTATAAGTATCATCTTAGTGCAAATTTATAATTTCATTTACTCAAATTTGCTATTGAAATTCTAAAATAGTATTTAGATTTTACGTCATTATATATAGACATATATAGTTTTCAATGTATTGCACATTCAATTTCATTGTAAAATCAAGCCTTTTTCTAAGATTCAAAATCTTAAAATTATGCAAGTTTATCGTTTACAATTATTGGTGAATCTAAAATTGCAGCCCGTACAGTTTATACTTCAAAGACGTCTTTTACGTTTTTGGGAGGGAAATGTATTTATACTACTTGTTTGTGGTTTTAGATTGAATATACGATGATACGGGACCATATATTTTTCCAGAATGCTCATATATAATTTTGAAATATTTACTCGTATGGTAAATTACGTGTAGTTCTATTACATTTACTGGACACAGTTGTAAACAACCTAACATGCATAAATAACTTTTGTCTCAATAACGCAAGGTGCACGAGTTTTCGTTTGTAAAAAAGATCACGAGTAGGAGATCTCGACATAAGTTAACCTCCTTCCAGATGAAAGGCATGCAAATCCTCCCGCTATTGTACAGACCTCAAAATTTTATTTCAATCTTGTAAAAAGTCTGTTCATACTATATTCGAATTTTGTACATGCAACCCTTACTATTACTGTTATTCTCAAGGCTGATTAACTTTTTTCTTGACGTATGGCGTATAATGGAAGAATAAAATAATTATAAGGGATTTTGGAAAAAACTTTCTTAGACAACACAAGTTTACAGTATTTGCTACAGGATGCGACCTAATAGGTAGATAACAATTTACCTTTGATCGGGAGTCAGGACTGTCTAGGTAAGCAAACCTGTCTTTGGTAAAAATTGTTAGAGTTGTTGCATTTCTTTACATGCACCTAGAAATTATGCGACACAATCTATGAATACGGTAATCTTTTTTAATATTATGCATTGTTTGCCCCTAAGGTCACGCAACTACGTTCACATTCAGGATTTATGATTTAACTCCGACATAAATATTTTGAGTATTCGTTCCAATAGGTCAACAGCGGTCCCTTGACAAGCGATCGATACGATCCACAGATCTAGATCGAGAGATGTGGATCAGGTGAATCATCCCTAACTTTAACAATAAATACGAGAATCAGATCCTCACGTACCGAGACTAATGAAAAGTTCTGTATATTGGATGCTGCTCGTGTCTCAGACTTGAGTAGTATTCGAATACTCGGTGTTTTAAATCCTATATTCAGAATACATTTGGTTGGTATTTGAATTGTGAAAAGTGGTATTTGGTATTTGACTATACTGTTTTGGTCAGTACTCGGTATTTTGGATTCTGATTACCGCTCCTGAATCCCAATATTCGAATAGCTACTTTGTATTCGAACCCTGTTTTATAATAAATTTTAATACCTGTAAATATTTGTGTGATATGGCAGATAAAGTAGATATAGAAAGGTTAGTTTGGTTTTTAATTATGCAAGTACTTTGTGTAAGATTCATACATTTTCTTATTTTTATTCTACTAATTGTCTATAAAAATCTAATAAAAACCAAAGAATAAATTTGTATAACTTCACTGTGACACTGTACGTCAAGATCTTATTTTAAGTTTTATTCAAAGTGCGCATATGTTTTTTAATTGGAATCTTCAGAATGTATTCTTATTTAAATGAATCAAGGTACTCAAAATAATGGTATTCGAATATTTTCTTTGTATTTGAATCTTGAGTATTCGAACACAATTTAAAATAGAGGATTCATATTCGCATGCCGTATTTCAGTATTCGAGCCAAGTCTGTCGTGGCTGACCAAAAATGAACGCCGCATACCAAATCCGTACGATTATCAAAAACGTTTCAAAACTCGCAATACGAAATAAGAATTTCCAATTTTATAAAGTGCTGTGGCGTCTCCAACCTACACGTACAGCATACCTGCTCTCATCTGGCTGTCAGTGAAGATCGACGTATGTCTGTAATCTACGAGTTGATACGAGAAGGATAGAAAACGAACTCGGCGCCGTCGATAGTGTTGGTAATAGAATGCAAAGATGGCTCAGAGTGGCTGCCCTTAGCCTGCAGCAGGTTGCGGGGCAGGCGTGGCTCCAGGTGCTGGTGGAGGTGGAGGCGGTGGGGCGTACACCACTTGGGGGGCGGCCGGCTTCTCGTCCGGCATGAATTTCACTGTGTGCAAAAGAAGAACGGATTGTAGAAATGAGCTATTTTAGAGCGATTCTGGTCTATTTGATGAATTAAAAGTAACGTCAAGTGAGTTGGCTCTGTACTTCCCACGCTACGTAGAGGATTACGCTTGGCACAAGTTAGATCTTTAAAAAAAATTAAATGACCTTCCTCCGACGTTAATGATGATATTGGCCTTCACCATGCACACGTTCACGCAGCCCGCAGTATTGTGGATGCGATTGCCGACTGTAATGTACGACCACCGACGACGACCATTGTCCATCGGTGAACGACGTCGCACGTATCGACAGCCGATTGTATGAGATTTTTCCAAGTTTTAACGGTAAATGTACGGCAACATCTATGATGATTAAAATATGCCTAATATGTGCGTATAATTACTGGAAATGGAGGCTTTTAAACGTCAAAAATTTGAGGTTGATTTTAAGACCGAGACAATATTCGGTAGAGGCGTTGCAGTTTTAATTTATACTGTTTCTTTGGGGACTATAAAAACAATGTCTTTAATAAGTTCGAAAAATACCATTAAAATACTATGTCCCCCATTTTCCATTTTCACCAGAAGAATAACTTTTTACTAGGTATAAACATCAACAAGATAACCACAGAAGTTAAATTCATCATCCGTATTTTTACTCATACTGCACTAAAAATGTTCATTCAAGTATTGAGTTTAGTAAGGTATTTTCTAATTAATACTCAATAATCAAATCCAAGCGAATAACCAAAATTTCTGTGTTATGTGCCGCGGTTATAATATGGTTCAAGATGACACACGGGCTGATGACGTCAGTTACACGAATCGCTTGAACGCGTTGGTTTTAACCGCGGTTTTGTTGCAAGTTGTTTATTTTAGAAAAGCGCGTATATAATCTCTGATTATTTTTATTATCACTTAATAATCGGTGCTTTTTCGTCTACAACTGTATATGGAAAGTTTAAATAAGAAACCTTTCATAATATTCATGGATAAATGTTTTTTTCAGATTTTTTTTTAATGATGGAACCATGGCTTTGTAGCTATGATAACTTTCAATTTTCTAAATTTTTCCGCATGTCAAAGAAAACATTTATTGATTCAGCAGAAATGATGAAAAAAGAAAATAGCAAAACCGTATACAGGTGGATATCATCTAGTGAGTTTATATGGCCCTATTTTAATATTCTTGTGGTATATGGCTACACAGGATACTTTGTTAAGCATAGAAACTACATTTAAAGTGTCCCCAACAACCGTAATGAATATAACTAATAAGGTGCTCCACTTTATGGTAAAACTGAAGTCAGCCTGTATCATTTTTCTCAAAAATGAAGCTGAAGTACAATAACAATATCCAATATCCGGCAAAATTCTAACTTCTCACATTTCAAATAATAACCAGAAATATAAAACTACTCTTGAGTTGGGTAAATACCACAATTTTGAGGTGATAACTATGACATATAACAGCTGATTCGTGACGTCACGGATCTCATAACCAAACTGATAACTACACTCGCTTGAACGGATTGGTAAATACCAACCCAAAATGGTAAATAGCATTTCCATTTGGTTATCCGCTTAATAAGAACAGCTAAGAAATTTTTTGCAAGCAGTGGTTCGAGTTTATTGAGAAAATAGCGGAAAGCTCTTCTTAATACTTAAGACATACCGAAAGCCATATTATAGTTTTTTATAGCCCACCGTGTAGTCAGTAATATAAAGATTTATTTTTACAAGGTATTTTCTCGTCTAGTCGTAATATAAAACTGTAAATATTGTTTTAAAATACAATTTTATCCGGCAATTGATGTGTTGTGTTTGGTGTAACCTCTGTCTGTCTTTCCTTGTAATTTTTGATGTTCTGATGATGTCAAATGATGTAATGAATGTATCATGATTCAAGCAGAAATGTGATAAAAGTAGAGTGTTGTAGTAAATGTCAAAGTATATAAAATACATGCAAAATTACCTTTGTCAAATTTCTCCTGTCCTCTTCGTAATGCAGGGTGTTTTCCAAAAGTGGTGTAATGAAAGACAAGTCAACGGTAGTGCCACATAGTTTTATTTTAATTCCAATCATGATTATTACGAGTATTAACAAAAAAATGTCTACCAAACAAAAATCTCAACGTTGCTATTCATTTCACTCTCTTTATATTATAAGCAATTTCAATATGCTATATACATTTATAAACACTTTATCTAGTAAACAAAATTATAACATACATTTAAAAGTCAGTATACATATAGTTCAAAGGATATAGGTAGCCTGAATATGCACCCTGTAACTAGTATTTACATATTCAGAATTTCTTTCTTATCTTTTATAGCGATAGGTTTAGGACTTCGGACCTGGTCAGCAAAAGTAACCTTAGAGAAGTACGATACGCCAGTAGAGGTAATAATGATACCCAGTAACAAAAACTGTCACCTGTTGAACATAAAAGCATTCCAACTATTTGATAATATATGCATAGATACACAAAAAAAACATGAACAAGAAAAGCGAATGATATAATATTTTCCTTCAGTGCTTCTATGTTCAATGATTTTTTCCAAATTGGGTCAAATTTCCTTTAATTTCAAAATATCTTTCTTCTTAGGAAGATAATTTTTTCGTAACCTGGATATATTTCAAAAAAATGTCAATATTATAAAGAGCACAGTATTCCACAAATATATCAAAGAATCGGTGTCAAGATACATTAACTTAACTAAATATGTGCGTAACTATGGCGTTATTTATGAGGTGGAGATTCAGCAGCATTTAATTGAAATAAAATCGCACGATGTTTAGAACATTTACAACTTACTAAACTACGAGGGTGAATCAAATATGAACCGGACTTTTCTATTTAATGCGGCATAGGTGAATGGAGTGGGGCGACGCCTTGGTATATGTTGGGTGGGGATGTCGGGAAGAGGGGAGTCACTGTTCGGCGACAAGACAGTTTAAGGACACAAGTATACGACTGACAAAAAAAATTCCATGGAGTGGCGAAAGCCTGGAGAGGCAGCACCGCGAAAAGAAAAGATTTTGATAGGGGAATTAAAAAACTTCCGATTCGATGGAAAAAATGCATCAACAAGAGAAGAGATTATGTAGAAAAATAAGATGTAAACAAACTTGTATTTACTACACCAATAAAATTACTAAAACAAAAGTCCGGTTCATACTTGATTCACCTATATTCGAGAAATAGAAGTACGCCTCTTAGCAAATATTTGATGATATGGTTTTATTTAGGCCTGAGTTCAAAACATCATTCAGTCAGCTTCAAAGTTGACTTATCCACGGAGAGTAGTCAAAAATCAAATACTCGACCTACGATTAGGGATATAAAAACTGGTAGGAGGGTCTTAAAAGTTCGTAACGTATGAGTCGCTTTTGTTGTTCATTTTTTTTGTGTCGATAATGTAGCTGATTGTACAGGACCTTTAAATTGGCAGCTTCAGACGTATCTACATCTACAAAGTCAATTTGTTTGTTCTTCGTAACCTAGCTAAGGTTATGACATTAGAGTTTATCCATTGAAAATGTTATACAAACAGAATCCCAGTTTTTCTTGTGAATTCTAGAAATGCACTGGAAACTATTCTGATGAAATGTTCTATCCGACAGCAAAAAAATCCAAAATACTCAACTACCTAGCTTAAAGCTGTATTTCTAACTTAATATCTATACCATATACCGCATTACGAAAATTCAGAATAATTTCCAGTCATAGAATCTCTTGGATGGAGAATAAAAAAAATCGATAAGTGTCTCTGATATTTTATTTTAGGCAACGATCCGATATGACATGCTTTAAAGTCATATTTTAATAATGCATAATATTGCTTGTTCTATCAGACAATACAACACTGGGATCACAAATTAAATGACGCATTTGCGATAACGACATGACGTATGTTTGGAGAAATTTGCACAATTAGAAAATCTTTTCAAATTATCGATATGATCAGAATTTTATCGCAACAAAAAAATCTGGTATTAATGGCTTCAGTGTCATATTTCTGAGTAGAACGAACGATATATCTAAACAAGATTGTTTAATGATTTGTTGAAGCAATGGTGTATACCTACACTTAAACTCGTGCTAATTGAATCATCGGAACTATTTTATAAACAATGGTGTTTCGTTTTTTTGCATTAACTTCCGAATTGTTTTGTAAAAAGCTGTATCATACGATAGGTATAGTTTCGTACTACTGGATGGCAATGTTAGTTCCTTGTTCCGGGCTTTGTTTAGTTGGTAAATCTGGTTTTCCTATCCCCATTACTTTAAAATTTCTTTCATTCACCTGATGAGAAGCAGTACTTTTTGTGAAAAATGTTAACACTGTTACTGTCAGGAGAATTATAAAATGGTAACAATGAGCGTGTTTTTCAATAATTGTTTATAATAATTTTAAACCCATTTGTTTACAACATTTATGTATCCAAGTCCAATTTCGTCGAAAATTAATATGTTTGGACTTTCACTTACGTTTTTCAGCTAATCCTGAAAAAACAATTTCAATGCTGATCCGCATTCTCAACGACTTGCAACTATAGAAAATTAATTCTTAAGAAACTTGATTTCGATGGATCATCAACTAAAATATGTGATGAGTATAGTTTTACATCCATATCTATTACAATACATTTAAAAAATCTAGCAAAAATTACAAACGATTGCATGTCGAATGGTGCTATCGTTAATCAACAAAAACATTTGTTCAGTTCTTCTAAGAGTTTGCAGATGATAGAAATAATACATCTTCATCCCAACTTGTAATAGGAACACATTATATTCGTCACTAGCTTTCAAGGCAGTCCGCGCGGCGCCTCATGTTTCTGCCATAAACAGAAATTCTCGTCAATATGACAACATGATCCATTTCGCTGTTGCCCAAAACATAATGGATAAAAGTGTATTTATTTCTATAATCGAACAACAGATCTATTGAACCATGCAAGTCGTGGCTAAGGAAGAAAATTTGATACACATTTTAACTTTACCTATCGTAAAGGCTTGTCTCGTCGCAAAATAATGGCTGCTTTATACCAATAGCAACATGATAAAAAATAAATGAATAGGGGATTCAAAATCCAACCAAACCTAACGTGAGTGTATCCTCAAGAAGATAACAACAGTTCATGTTGTTAATTTGCTTACAAAAATGGCAAGGACCTCACAAAAAACTTTAAAATCAAGAAGAATATGGAAAGCTCTTCGACACTTGTATATTACGAATATACCGCGGTGAAAAATATAAAGATTAACTGCAATATAAAAATATTAAACGTAAGTTACACTCTCTGAAATTGTGTATACAGAATACAATAACTGTTCGATCTCTTTTTCAGCATATTGTCTGGAATTTTTATATAAAATGTAACTATAGTGATTTCTACAACTTGCATATAACACGTGCTTCAGATCCTTTACTCAACCCCAATGATTATTGAAGAATTTAAAATTGATCGGATATTTTATGTGTAGCAAGATTTCTACACTTAATCACGAAATGCAAGGAAGACGTATCAGAGTAAACACTTTTTAAAAACAATATCATTAAAGATATTTAACAAATTATACACATATTCATTCATCACATCTAAATGTGTGTTTCTTCTTATCAATATCAATCCACCCTTATACGTCGTCGTTTTTTTAATGTTGATGTTTAAATTTGGTGTATGGTGTTTACGAAAAGAAGATTTCCTTTTTTTGCCAATAATTCGAACTGCAAAAGAATTTAAGCCGATAAATACTAGGTCAGTAAACGATGCACAACTTTAGATTATACAACTTTGTAATTGGGACCAGGTACAAATCAAATTAACGGATAGGGAAGCCACTGTATGTACATAAAATTAGAGATGTAAAAATGAGGCAGGAACGATATTTTCTCTTCAAAGATTTAGACATACGTCTGACTTATAAACATTGTAGATCGTATTATAGTCGAAATCACGAAAGATGACTATTACGTCATACCCTAAATTGTACTGAAGTAATCAATGGACGTACGTCGATGATTAAATCACGATGTCAGGAACATAATCACAACAAATTTATATTATGAGTTTGCGAAGTTAGGTTATTTCACTGATTATTTTTATTTTCATTTTGTTTCATGGTTTTGAATGATACCTTAATAATAATTTTAGTGGCGAGTTTTGGTTTTGAAAAAAAACAGTTATGAGTAGAATACCTTAAGACAGGAACACCAAAGACCAAAGTATGATTCGAAAATAACATAACCTGCTTTAACATAACCTAACTATTCATCTTTCAAATATGATCGATCATGCAACATGAAAACATCGTCTATCTTGGTCGGATACATGCAAATCAGTGTTGCCAGAAGTAGCGGAATGCCGCTACTGGTAGCGGAGTTTTCAAGTGGTAGCGGCGTAGCGGCGGAATTGGATTTTTTGTTAAAAGTAGCGGAATGTTGCAATTTAGATACACATGATGGATATTTTTACCAGAAAAAAAAATTGAGTGCAGTTAGTAACTAAATCTAAATACAGATATCTTTCCAATCGACAGTGGTAACCACCGGTCGGTAATTCTTATTCAACTGAGACACGTATACATGGTAGTAGGTGGTAAGAACACTACCTGTGAAGTGTATTTCCAAAGTTTGTCTAATAATTTTAACATTTGCCACATGGTGATGCAGATGTCGAGTGGACATTCTCATATATGGAGATAATCAAAACACAGAAAAGGAATCGTATTTTACCTTCAACTTTGTGCGCGATCCTTATCAAACTGGATACAATACATAAAAATGTTGCAGCTTAGACTTCGAGTTTGGTGAAAAACATTTTAAAAAATACAAAAATAATTTATATAGTATAGAGAGAACAGAAATGCAACAACAAGAATCTGATACAGACAGTGACTAAGTTTAAGTAACCCAAAAACTTCAATTTTTTTATGCAAAACAGAAATGGCCGTTAGTCATATGCTTTTTATTTTTTTGTTTCCTGTGATATTTTTTTAATATGAAGCTGTTTGGTTTTTGTTTTTCTCTTTTGGCACAACCTGTATAATAAATGCCCCCTGTTTTATGATGCGTAACCCCCCTCCCCCGACGATAATCCCCCGGGGTAGCGGAAAGTAGCGGAGTTTTTCGATATCAGTAGCGGAATTTTCAATGTGGGCTCTGGCAACACTGATGCAAATTAGCAATACAGTTTGTTTAGACAATAAAATTATGTTTGTCTCTGTCTAACATATCAGAAACTTCATTGAATATATTCACAAATCACTGTCGTTTGTCTTTACTACAGACTAAAGTGATAACGTAATCGTCATATTTCGTGATTTCGACTTTATAATCAGTAAGCTGTGCCTTCAGCTAATACTATAGCTACGTTAAATATAAATTTTGGTAATGGTGCAAAAATCTCGAAAATCTCATAAATTGAATCTTTCAAGAGACGTTCAAAATAGTGTCAATGTCAAATAAACTACACTACTCAAGAAAATGAAGGGGCAAGAAAAAATCCAATTTTTGTGGTAATTTTTGATAGCCTGTAGCATTTCGAAGCTTTAGGATTCGAGTTTTTAGGTTTCTTAGCAGAAAAAAGATTGAGCAACGGTTCTCACGCAATTCTAACAGATAGCACAAAAAACATTTTTTGCAAGATTTTTTCCTTCTTTTTAGTCCACGAGCTTGAATAATAATCACGAAAGATGACTATTACGTCATACCCTAAATTGTACTGAAGTAATCAATGGACGTACGTCGATGATTAAATCACGATGTCAGGAACATAATGACAACAAATTTATATTATCAGTTTGCGAAGTTAGGTTATTTCCCTGATTATTTTTATTTTCATTTTATTTCATGGTTTTGAATGATACCTTAATAATAATTTTAGTGGGGAGTTTTTGTTTTGAAAAAAAAAACAGTTATGAGTAGAATACCTTAAGACAGGAATACCAAAGACCAAAGTATTATTCGAAAATAACATAACCTGCTTTAACATAACCCAACTATTCATCTTTCAAATATGATCGATCATGCAACATGAAAACATCGTCTATCTTGGTCGGATACATGCAAATCAGTGTTGCCAGAAGTAGCGGAATGCCGCTACTGGTAGCGGAATTTTCAAGTGGTAGCGGCGTAGCGGCGGAATTGGATTTTTTGTTAAAAGTAGCGGAATTTTGCAATTTAGATACACATGATGGATATTTTTACCAGAAAAAAAATTGAGTGCAGTTAGTAACTAGATCTAAATACAGATATCTTTCCAATCGACAGTGGTAACCACCGGTCGGTAATTCTTATTCAACTGAGATACGTATACATGGTAGTAGGTGGTAAGAACACTACCTGTGAAGTGTATTTCCAAAGTTTGTCTAATAATTTTAACATTTGCCACATGGTGATGCAGATGTCGAGTGGACATTCTCATATATGGAGATAATCAAAACACAGAAAAGGAATCGTATTTTACCTTCAACTTTGTGCGCGATCCTTATCAAACTGGATACAATACATAAAAATGTTGCAGCTTAGACTTCGAGTTTGGTGAAAAACATTTTAAAAAATACAAAAATAATTTATATAGTATAGAGAGAACACAAATGCAACAACAAGAATCTGATACAGACAGTGACTAAGTTTAAGTAACCCAAAAACTTCAATTTTTTTATGCAAAACAGAAATGGCCTTTAGTCATATGCTTTTTATTTTTTTATTTCCTATGATATTTTTTTAATATGACGCTGTTTGGTTTTTATTTTTCTCTTTTGGCACAACCTGTATAATAAATGCCCCCTGTTTTATGATGCGCAACCCCCCTCCCCCGACGATAATCCCCCGGGGTAGCGGAAAGTAGCGGAGTTTTTCGAATTTTCAATGTGGGCTCTGGCAACACTGATGCAAATTAGCAATACAGTTTGTTTAGACAATAGAATTCTGTTTGTCTCTGTCTAACATATCAGAAACTTCATTAAATATATTCACAAATCGCTGTCGTTTGTCTTTACTACAGACTAAAGTCATCTTTCGTGATTTCGACTTTATAATCAGTAAGTTGTGCCTTCAGCTAATAATATAGCTACGTTAAATATAAATTTTGGTAATGGTGCAAAAACCTCGAAAATCCCATAAATTGAATCTTTCAAGAGATGTTCAAAACAGTGTCACTGTCAAATAAACTACACTACTCAAGAAAATGAAGGGGCAAGAAAAAATCCAATTTTTGTGGTAATTTTTGATAGCCTGTAGCATTTCGGAGCTTTAGGATTCGAGTTTTTAGGTTTCTTAGCAGAAAAAAGATTGAGCAACGGTTATAGCACAAAAAACATTTTTTGCAAGATTTTTTCCTTCTTTTTAGTCAACGAGCTTGAATAATTTTTTTCTGATATGCCATCATATGGATCAGATAGCCCGTTTATTCAGCTTCAATATGCTGTTTTTAGACGATTATTCTATTTTATATTGCTATTGAAGCTAACGCACATATTTTTACCCTATAAACGTCGAAAAAGAGTAACAAATTTTGGCTGGCTTTCCAATATTTTCATCTTATTTAGGTATTGATTGGTGAGATTGAACCTATTAATAACGTTCAAAACAACATGAATCAGAGAGTTGGTAGCGCAGTAATATTCACGCTAATGTACCCTACATATATACATACAGGGTCTGTAGTTATCCATTGAGACGTCAATTTCATGCAGGTCATGCTGGAAAGCACTTACTATCCTTGTACAAAAGCAACAACAATGGAAAATTTTCTTATAGAAGTGTTTCGATTATATCGCTAAGTACATTCGGTGAATGGTCTGCAGATACACAACAATACTGGGCTAGAGGGCTAAAAATTGTGCTGACTTGGATTCCAAATTCAATCACAGTGGGATATTCTAGATTTCAAGCTATCTCAGCTCATACCTTCGCAAATGACCTTGAAATTTATAGTTAAAGAAGGGGTACTGAAGATCTGAGCTCCTCTATGCAGTTTTAGATTCTTCTGTTAATAATAGATATTTCATAATAATAACTATTATAACTTTTACTTCTTGGGCTTTCACCCATAAAAGGGGACTGTCAATTTATGATGAAAACCCTGTATAATAAGATATTATAAATCTAACTCTGTTATACTATAATTACGATTAAAAAACAGTATATTTATTATTTTCTTAAAACAAAATCCACAATTAATCTTAAGTATTATTCTTGTACTGGAATGCAAATTTTAATTTTATTATAAATGAATTTCCTTTTTAACAAAATAGCAAAAATACGTAGGAATATATGTACGAGTATTCTATACAATCCTAGCTCTAGCTTCTAGCACTATAATCACAAAACCGCAGTTTATGTTCTGATGTAGGTATATGATATATTGTCACAAATCACAACCATTCTACAGGTCTGTGAACTGTAAACATAATTACCTAAAATCTAAATTACTCATGCATCTAATAAGTGATATACATGCAATTTTTATCACACATTTATGTTTAAATTGAAAACAGCCAAAAAGGTCTATAATATTTTCAAAACTTTTAAATCAAGCATAAGAACATAATCTGAAAATATCGTATTTTAATTAAATGGTTCTCATCCCGATCTGTGATTATCATTTTAAAAATCTAATGGCTAATACATCAACTAGTTATTAGGATAGCATTTTAGCTTTCTCGGTTTTTATACTTTGCTTTTAATATACAATGAAACATCAATTGAAATAATAAAATGTTCAACTTTTCAACTAACTCTATATTCGTACTGAAATCGACTGGACATGAGTGCTATTTTTGTAATAAATGCGTGATAAAAATATGATAACGATATTGACAACGGTGATGGAGGATTTTCGGGGCTACGACAGAAAGACAGACAGACAGGAAGCCTTTACATCAAAACACACATTTCATTCAAATTTACCGAATTGTTTGGCCCATTGAGAGTTACATGAAGTTCACTAGGAAAAGAAGAAACCAATTTTAATGATTTTTTCTATAAATTTTGTGGTGTTTTGTATGTATAGATCATTTTTGCTGAATATGTGGTTTGTACTGTTATTTTTTAATGTATTATGTCGTAGGTTGTCATGACAAGTGACTGAAGATGTAAAATGATGAAAGAATGTAAAAGAAATGTGTTACTTACTGACAATGATGATTAATATTACAAGGCCGATCACACCCATAATTATCATCATCTGAAAATAATAATACGCGGTTAATGTATTAGGGTCTTAAGGAAACTGACATTCATAAGAAAATCGAGATATGTCCTATACTACAACTATTTAAAACTGTAATGACTCATACGCGTGATCAACACGTGATCAGAGCTCGATCCCGGCTTCCTCCAGTACAGCCGTATAGCGTACGACGTATATCGCTTCTGTGACTTTGCGGTGGTCAACAGCACAGACAGAGATGGAAATAATGGCTGATTGTTCTCCGCCGGTAGATCCAATGAAATCAAAGACGCGCCTCGACCGGCAGACTCATAGGCGTCGGCAACGCATTGGAACGTGTTTCGTTGAGCGATCGCATATTGTGTGTTTTTATAAGAATTGTTGTGTGATTGTTATTGTTGTGGTTTCTGTGGTTACTGTTTTGGTTATACTTAACCATGGAGAGTACAAATGGCACGAGTGGAAGTACTGAAAGCCAGGGAACAAGTAGACGGCTTCGTAAAGCACTGAAGAGGGACGCGAAAGAAATCGTGCTCAACGTGTTCAATTATCTGAACAGAACTATGTCGCAGGGAGATGCACTCGCGCGTTGTGAAAGTATGACAGGCGTTCCAGAGTGGACCATTCGCAGGGTGGTGCATGAAAAGAAGAAAACTGGAGCTACTACTGATCCAAAGTTTAATTTGAAGGGACGACAGACCGTTAAATTGGATGACGATAGCAAAATGGCGTTAAGGCGAACCGTACATTCATTCTTCTTTAGGAATGAGATACCAACCCTCAAGGCTGTACATGCAGCGATCAAGGAAAATGAAATTATACCCCAAATGAGCGTCGAGGTAATGAGCAAATCCCTGCACGAAATTAATGTTCGTTAAGAAACGCGTAATCGGAAGTCAGTATTGATAGAGAGACCTGAAATAGTCGCCTGGCGTCGAAAATACCTACGCGAAATGATTGAATATAGGCGACAAAGCAGAAAAATCTATTATTTGGACGAGACATGGGTAAATGCAGGTCACACAGTTAAAAAAACCTGGATAGACAAAAACGTAGTGCGTAACCGACAAGCAAGCATTGAAGGTTTGTCAACAGCTCTTCGTGGACCGTCAGGGAAAGATCAAAGATTGATCGTAACTCATATTGGTAGCGATAGTGGCTTTTTAGAAGAGTGTGACTTGATTTTCGTCTCTAAGAAAGGAGGTGATTACCATGACGAAATGAATGCCAGCTGCTTCGAGAGCTGGTTTCAAGGGGTGCTTCAGCGAGTTGAGCCCAACTCTGTGATCGTCATGGATAATGCTTCCTACCATAGTCGTCGAGCCGAACGTGTACCGACTATGGGATCTCGAAAAAGTGACATGCAGCAATGGTTGCGCGAAAAAGGAATCCCGTTTGACGATTCATGTGTGAAAGCGGAATTGTATGAAAAAATTAAACCGCACAAACCTGCGAACATTAGTTACGTGACTGATGAGATGGCCCGTCAATGTGGTGTCACTGTGCTGCGGTTACCGCCCTACCACTATAAACTGAACCCAATAGAGCTCATCTGGGCTCAAGTGAAGGGTTATATTGCGCGCCATAACACAACCTTCAAATTACCAGACGTTAAGGTTTTACTTGAGACTTCCATACAGCTAGTAACGCCCGGAGCTTGGCAGAATGCTATCCGTCATGTTGTGAAGGAAGAAACAAAAATGTGGCAGCTTGACCACCACGTCGACACCATCATAGAGCCAGTTATAGTCAATTTCAACGAGGAAAGCGATAGCGACAGTTTATTACTGTCAGATGTAAGTGGAAGCGACGATGAATAAAGGTAATTCCCAAATTTTTGACTTACAATATGTTTCAAACCACTCTTTATTAAGCATGTGACAAATCTAGTTCACCCATGTTAAACATTCATACCCCGCCTATGAACAGCCGACTACTGGTAGTTAAGTGATGTTCACGTGAACATCGATGAGTCATTACAGTTTTAGATAGTTATAGTATAGTGGGATTTTTTTTGAAAATGTAGAGATACGATTTTATGTGACATTATTCACAATACAACTTTAAATATTATTGGAAATAAAGATTGTTTGATATATTTTTTATCTCATAATTTCCCAGCTTTTTGCTACAAAAGTGAATAAAACCATCCCTGTGGTATAGATGGTACACTGATTGCCAAAAATGATGACTTGCTAAAATATTTGCGGAAAAGACATTCGATAGACTGTTTTCGTAGTATTTTCAGACTTCTCAAAAAACTGAAAAGCACAATTTCCTTATAAATTTGTTTTCAAAATACCCAGAAATGCATATAGGCATCGATAGGGTGATATTAATTATTACGATTCTACTTAATTTCAGCAGTTTCCATTCCGAATGGCAGCTTATATTTAATAATGCTCTGATCCATATTCTTAATGAATCTAGAGAGAGAGAAATGTAAGCGCTATGAGACATACCTTTAAATTTTGTAGCCAAAACTTTCTCTTTAATTTGCCTGCTTGTTGTTCAAACTGTGAAGCACCTTGTTGTAACGCATCTGTAAAAATAAAAATATGCTGCTCAAAATTCCCTCTAAAATATGGTTTCGTAATATTGTCATAGAGTACGGGTCCTTAAGGCAGCTCCGACGCAGCGAGTTTCAAGCCATTCAGCTGCTTCGAAGCTGACTCCATTTTTCAATATTTTTTCATGAAATTCATACAGTATATTCTGAAGACAATTGCCAAGGGTGCTATCAGAGTACTTTTTCAAATTTTGTTTTTGCACAAGATTTATAGTGGGTTGAAATGCTTACTTTTTTGTTGAACTTCGAGATTTTTTTAAAAATAGCCTAGTGGAAAAAAATAAAAAGTGGCTTGACAGCACCCTGTAGAGTTTTGTTTTCAGCACACTGTAAAAATTTCATCCGAGAATATTGAAAAATGAAGCGTCAGTTTCGAAGCGCGAATACCTCTACAAATCGGATTTTGCACGAATTTTGTCTACTGTTTCGTGCTCCCAGCCCAAACGACGCGGCTTTATGTACGGACTAAGAAAGGATGTATTCAGATAATTTAGCGATCCTATTTCATATAATATCTTGTGTATAAGTCATTTTACAAATAGGTGTTCATAATCGCTATTGCTGATACGTGTCTCTCTGACCTATCTATCTTACACTAGTCAATAAATGAAACCTATGATGGTGGATATACTGATTTCCTGACGTTTAGGCTACTTCGACAAATTAAAAAATTTATTTAGTTTTTTAGGTCTTATATGACATCTCATTCAAGAAAAACTATATCACTCATTTCCGCCTGTCTCTCTGCTAATCCTTTGCCCGTCTATAACTTGGAAGTTACCGCTCGAATTTTTATGAAATTTCTCCACGAGGTTGCCAAAGCTTTGAAGTTTCAATCAAGTGGCGGCGGCGCTATAGGCAAAAAATGAAAAAATAACAAGCGCAGATACTCCGTTTTTGACGTTTCAGGGGTTCCTTATCATAAAAAAATGTAGTGCTCAAAAACTGGGGGTTCTATTATTAAGAAGCTTCTGATCCCAGAAATTACAGGTAATTTAAATAACAAAAATCCGACGAATAATGTGTAATCCGACTCTTATTATGGAAATTTACCCCGGTACGCGCCCGCAGTCATCTTTTCCATTTTTAAAGTAGCGCCCACAGACGTTTCCGCCGTTACCTCAGGAGATGGTCTTGGTTATCGTGGGAGCCGCGTAAAAATGGAGACGTAACTGTTCATAGTATATCGTTTTTAATTTAAACCATTGATTCCCAAAGTGGTCTATATCGACCCCTAGGGGTCTATGACAACCTGCAAGGGGTCTACGTCAGCGAAAAAAAAAATTGGGGGTCCATGAAATGAATATGGGGGTCCACGATAGTGGATCTCAACACATACACTGATTGTACCTATTTACTTACATCATACTATCTTATAATATCAAAACATATACATTATTTATAAAAGTACCTATGAAGTAAAAAACTTATTATATATGTTTATAAAATTGTGTAAGTTGTAGGATGTTGGTATTCGCTTTATGGTCGCAATACATTTTGAACTTGTAAAAACCTGAGAGTCGCAGTCTCAGAGCTTCGCTACCTTGCACTGACTTGTTCAATTCGCCACTCTATAAATACGAATGTGGGACAAATACGTTTATTCGTTTCCTGAACCTTGAAAAGGAAAGTGCTAAGAAAATATTTTAAAAAATATAAATAGATAGTATATCACACAAATTATAGTGAGTCAGTGTTATTTTGTTTGAGAGTGCTGGAGAAAAGTAAGTACATTATTTTTTATTAAATTTTAGTTTTGTACTCGTAGTTAGCAAAGATAGATAAATTACGCCAATCATGACTTTATTAGTAGTTAAATATTCAATCATTCAAAATTACATGAGTACTCCTCAATAGTTTCTTTTTGAGAGTTTTAGCAATCGGTAATATAATTACAGTGCAATCTCCGTAATTCGAGCTAATTGTTGCAAGAAGATGTTCGAATTATGGAATGTTTTCGGAAAAATCAAAAAATGTTTTTAATATACAGCTGCTGGACTTTCTGTCTTATTTAAATAATTTAATTTTGCCCACAGATGACTGATGCCATGTCCGAATCTAAAAAGAAATGTAGACAGTACAGTGTTGATTATTTGAAGTTTGGCTTTATTCCATCATTGCCGGACAAACAATCGCCTATGTGCCTTTTATGCAACAAAGTTTTGGGCAATGACGCTATGAAACCATCTAAACTGCAAAATCATCTGAGAAGATGCCACAATGATAAAACAGAGAAAGATTTGAAATACTTTCAAACGCTCAAAGATAAATTTCAGAAGAGACCTACACTGGTCAGAAGGTTCACTTCGACGTCACAAAGAAATGATGATGGTTTGCGGGCGTCTTACAATATCTCGTTACTTATAGCAAAATCCGGAAAACCGCATACTATCGGAGAGAAGTTAATTTTCCCATCCGTTGAAGAGGTTTTTGAAAACTGTTTTACACAAACCAGCATCTGATATCATTAAAAGAATTTCGTTAAGCAACAATACTGTTGAAAGACGTATTGATGAAATGAGTTCTGATGTTGAAAGCTTCGTATGTAATTATTTGCAAACGACCCATTTCTCTATACAACTGGACGAGTCAACTTTACCTGATAATGCAGCATTATTATTGGCATATGTTCGTTTTATTATGAATCAAGAAATCTGCGAAGAACTGCTCTTCGCAAGAACTTTGATAACCGACACTAAAGGTGAATCAATATTTCATGTTTTGAAGGATTACTTCATTGAAAAAGCAATTCCTTTATCAAATATAATATCAGTAGCTACAGATGGAGCACCTGCCATGGTTGGACGTTATCGTGGATTTATAAGCTATTTAAAACAAAATGTGTCAGGGGTGTTAGCAATACATTGCGTCATCCATCGACAACATTTAGTTGCTAAAAATTTCAGTGTTAGATTGCATGAATCACTTCATTTAGTCATTGATGCAATAAACCGAATCCGAAGCAACGCGTTAAATACGCGGTTATTTGCGCAGTTGTGTGAAGAAAATGACGAACACTTTCATCAATTACTCCTTCACACTGAAGTACGCTGGCTGTCGAAAGGCTTATGTTTGACAAGATTTTTTGCACTTTTTGAGACTATTTTAGAATTTCTGGATACTAAAGTTAAAATTTTAGAAGAAAATTTAATGAAGTGGAAAACAGACATCGCCTATTTAAAAGATTTGTGTATAAAATTTAATATGGTTAATCTGCAATTACAAGGCGACAGTTTAAATTTGATTAAAACAAAGTCCATCTTATCAGCGTTTCTTGCCAGAGTTAAACTAATGAAGCAAAATATTGGACGGGGCGAATTTTCTCAGTTCCCCAATTTGTCACAGACAAGCTGCCAGGAAGTCGACGTTTCAACTTACGTCCAACATTTAAATGCCCTCTATTCAGATTTTGAACCTAGGTTTGAGGATATTTTGACTATGGTAATACCACCGTGGATAATTAATCCATATGGCGACATAGAAGAAACGAATGTCATAATACAAGAGGAACTGAGTGAACTAAGTACAAACGAAGAACTTAAGGTTCAGTTTAAAAACGGATATCAGCAATTCTGGCTGCAAAACAACATACCCGTTACTTATACCGTATTATGGAATATAGCGAGGAAATTTTTATTTTCCTTTCCATCGTCATACCTAGTGGAAAGGGAGTTCAGCACTGTTACCAATCTCTGACGAAAAAAAGAAACAGACTGGACATCATTAGCCGAGGAGATTTAAGATTAACCCTTACAAAATTGACGCCAAATGTTGATAATTTATTATTAAAGCATCAGGTTCATCCTTCTCACTAAAAATATTGACTTATTGCTTATGTTATTTTATTTATAGTTTATTTTATGTTTATTGGTGTCTGACCAATAAATGCCCGCATTGGGAATAAGTGCCCGCATTGATTTTTTTAAAGAACCCCCCTTTATAGAAAATATATTTTTTTTAAATTATTCTGAAAATTCAAGGATAGGTACACACTAAAATTCGTTAATTTTTTGCCTATTTTTAGATAACTTAAACGTATAAGAAGCGGAATTTAATCAAACTAACAGTGAAATTATTGTAGAACATACGTTTATGTTATAATTAATAAACGAACTCGCTTATTGTACTATTTTAAGTAAACAACTTTTTTGTTATTATTTTTCACTTTTTTTATTTTATCCCTCTTATTTTTTTTCTTCAATGCGGGCACTTATTCCCAATGCGGGCACTTATTGGTCAGACACCTGTTTATTTAATGTTACGTATATTTTACATAACAGAAACAAAATTTTATTTTGAGTAGTTTTAATTTAAATTCAATTAATAAATGTATAAATTAACATGTGTTTTTACTTTAAGTTTTTAACACTAAACTTCACTACAGTTAGAAATTTACAGGAAATCAATATCAGGTAAGTAGGGGTTCTACCCAACACGGAAAAACATGGCAAATGGTCTACGACACAAAAAGGTTTGGGGAACTCTGATTTAAACCTAAGCTGAAGGCCACTCTAATCGCCTCCTAGATTCATATTTAAATGTGCCTAGCTCAAGATCTGCTTCAGTTTTCGGAAATAATTCTATCTATAAATTAAAAAAAGCTTATTTCTAGTAGAAATAGTTCTGTGGCGTTATTATCGTTGCTGTTTTGAAATTCTATATCTCTTAGTTGTTATTTGGTGAATTAAAGTTCAATGTTCAATTTAACATTTGGTGAAAGTACTACTAGAAAATACGTAGCACATTCACCATTTTTGACAACTTTTACGAGGGCTGTCTGAAAAGTACTTTAGATTATCCCGTAATCCAAATGATTGGAGGAAAGATCAATATTGAATCGATGCACATACGAGCACGATCTCTTTGCTTCAGCTGTGACCTCCTTGCAATAAAGCTTCATTTTATTGTTTTATTTTCGTACCTAGTCCCTTCTAACATAAATGCTCTGGCATTTCAATAGCCTCTTGTACGACTACTGAAATATACTCCTTTGCTTACTTGTTTTTTTTTTCTTGTAAATACTTCAATTTTGGAAGTACATATTATAATGTTTCTTGGTGGGTCAGATCAAGGGACTGTTACATTGTTACACTGTACTACATATATAAATGTTGACGTGCCCTGAACTGAATTTTGGGTGTTTGGTTTTCAAAAACTATAATTTTGCATAAGTTTGCATAAGAGGGCAACGATATGAGCTTCGCGATAAGTCTGGATGAGTTTACTCCACAATTGCCTGGAGGTCCCCTGTTTTCGATATCGTATGTGTTAAAAAATATTTAAGCCTTTAATACCTTGGTTTTGGTTTGACGTTTTTTTAGAACCTTTAGAACCCTGTTTGTCAAAAAAAATGGCGTCAAGAGGGTTGACTCTGCACTTCTCACGCAACGCCGTCATCAGGCGGGCAAGTTGATGTAGTCTATACTGACTTTTCGAAAGCTTTCGACCGTTTGGATCACGGTGTTCTACTGCAGAAGTTGTCCAAGTACGGTTTAACATCTAGATTCTTAGCTTTCTTTCATTCATACATCAGTGATAGACAATTATGTGTGGACTTCCGTGGATATGTCTGGTGCGGTTTTAGCTACAACAGGGGTGCCCCAAGGTTCTGTTCTGGGTCCTCTATTATTTTTAATTTTTATCAATGATGGTACAACAGACTTGCGTTGTGAGTACCTCAAAATCTTTAATAGCGTGTTTTGCTTAGAAGACAGTTTAAGGTTACAGGCTGATTTGAATGTCATTGATCACTGGTGTAAAGTAAATAACATGCACTTGAATGTCAATAAATGTACTACTATGACGTTTACACGCAGGGTGGAACCGACATGTTTCAATTTTGAAATCGGTAGCAATGTTCTTTGTCGTGTTAATATCGTCAAGGATTTGGGCGTATTATACGATCTAAAGCTTTCTTTTATTGATCACATTAATGCAATAATAGCAAAAGCTTTTAAAAATCTTTGTCTTGTTATAATAAACACTAGATATTTCAATAATACTACTACATTAATTTTTTGTTTTTTCCCTGCCTGTTAATTGGATCACTCTGTTCAGGCAGTTTATGGATTATTTTTTATTATAAATCAGTTCATAAAGGATTAAGCTCAGCAAAAAACAGACCCTCTGAGAAAAAGTCAGTCAAACAGGTCCAACCAGCTCCCCACCCGAACCCTACACACCACTGGAAATCAGGTAAAGCTGAAGAATGAGTTGGACTTGGGTACCAAAACGGAAGAGAATATCATAACACATCGTGCGTTACAGTGAACGTTAACAGTGCCGTACGATGTGTTTCTTCCGTTTCGGTACCGGACTACAGTGATTAGACTCACCAGCTCGATCATCTAGCTCGGAAAGCTTCTGGTCCCTCTCGAGCACCTTTTCTACGTTCGTCTTCATAATGTCTACCACTTCGTCCACCTGGGCTTGTGTCTGTTGCAACCTTCGTTGAGCGGCGATTTGTTGGGGCGTTCTGGGTCCCCCCACGATGCCTCCATCCTCTCCGGTGGCACCGGCTGCTGGTGCGCCTGGTGCGCCCGGCGCCAGGGAATCCCCCGCTGACCTATTAAATCATCGTACAGGTTCAGAATGGACCAACTGTGTCTATACGAGTATGGTGTTTCCAAAACGCGGTAGATGGAGTGACTCTGGACAATAAAAGATATATCTTTGCATCTGCCCTTTTTTAACGAATCTGCATGTTGCGCAGGCCCAAAATTGCGTCAAAAATTAAATAATCTGTTTTACTTCCCACGCCTACTGGCGTCCCCGATAGCATTAAATATTTATTAAATATTTTGAAAAATGTATGTTTAATATTTGTAGCGACAGAGTTTTTAATATTCAATAAATATATTTCTTATATATTCATAAAATATTTATTATAGATATTTGTAGTATACAGGGTGTTTCAGTTTATTGTTGCATAACTTTAAGATTCGATAGAACTCTTAAAATTAATGCATAAAGTCTATATAAACATGGGTCGAAAAATGCGTGGCTTCCCAAATACAGGGTGCTTAAATTTACTTTCTAAACTAGTTTTTTTAAATATTTCGAACAATATTTGATGTATAACAGTGAAAATTGGTATACACGGGTTTTTTGGTACGACAAAACGAATCAAGGGCATAGTTTTATTGTAGCCGCTAGAGGGCGCTCTCTACTGTACCTGTAGTATATTAAAATGACCAAAAATTTTTTCTTCGTGCAATTTTTTGCTTTTTGAATAAAAATACTGATTCTTCGCACTTTTCAACATAAAAAGCTCTCCTGTGAGTTTTCGTTATAGTTAGCCATTTTTGAGATATTTCGATTTTTAAGGTTCGATACATTTTTAATTATTTATGATAAAATAACGTTAAAAAGTCAGTATCTCTATAATTTTTAGAAGTAGGCTGTGCCTGCAAATATTTTTGAAATTGAAAGCAGAATAAGGTTAAACGTCAATTAGTTGACAGTTAGTTTTGTTGTCTGTTGAAACCTGAAACGTTTTTTTGCAACTGTGAATGCATGAAATTTAGTTTCTTTTACCAGACTGAATCAGTAAATGACCTCAAGAACTAGCTGTTTAATGCTCTTTCAAAAGTAGTATAACGTTTGTAGGTCCTTTTTACTAAAAACGAATAATTTCAACTTTTGTCATTGCGAAATACTACAAATAAAAAACAAGTGCAATTGTTTTTTGTGTCCAAATTATAACTTTGTAGTTGCTGTAAACTTTTCATTTTAGCAAATGACTAAAACGGCTATCCATTATCCTTTTTTATTCGTCGTTGTATGCAGGCGTATACACAAGTAAGAATATAAATAATACATATAACAATGCATTATTTATATTCTTACAGAACTTTATAGAATTCGATCAGCAAGAGTTAGATAACCGGTGTCCAGTGTCTGCTTCAAATTCCAATAAATTCGGTGCAAAGGTCACCAAGATTAAGCGGCCGCAAAATATCTGCAGATCGATATGACGCAAATGTGTGAGATTTTTGAGCGGGAGACATCACAAGACGAAGGAAAATACATGCTCTTACAGGATAAAAGTGCACTATTCAACTGAGTTGGTCAATACGTACTAAAATTTTAATTAAATATGTAAAATATGTTCAATGAAATATTGAGAAGAAACAGGAAACGATGTTGCCTTAAAGAATGACAAATCGATAAAATATACTAAGTGACATATAAATCTGAACACCCAGTTTAAATGGTTTTATTTTAATAAAATTTTGTAGTACTTAATGAAGCATAATAAGTAAATGATAAAAATTTCAAAATGGTTGCACTGCTTTAAAGCCCTTTGACCTGTAATAATGTGTGGATGCACCCTGATGTGCTACGCATTCTCCAACGCGCCTAGGCATGCTTCTGATCAGGTGGTCAATGTCCTCCTGTGGTATCTCATTCCAGGCAACCACCAACTCCTCTCAAAGTGCTTCTAGAGTCTGAGGAGGACGTTGCAAATTGAGCAATCTCCTACCCATCATATCCCACACGTGCTCAATTGGGGATAAGTCGGGAGATCTTGGTGGCCATGGTAACAATGTGACATCATTATGTTGAAAGAAGTCTATTGTAACTCTTGCAACATGTGGTCGGGCATTATCTTGTTGGAAAGTTGGATCTGCCAGGGTGTCAAGATAGGGTCAAAGATGGGGTTCTAGAACTTCATGTTACCTCTGACGAAGATTAAAGGTGACCTGGAACCATAAGCTATAGCACCCCAAACCATAACTCCAACAGTGTGATGAACATGTCTTTCAACAAAAAACTGTGGATTCCTCCTTTCACCACGTCGCCTTCTAACCCTGGCACGACCATCGTGCATGCCTAAACAAAATCGAGACACGTCACTAAAGACAATACTGTTCCATTCCTGATCCCAGAGTGACCGTTGTCTGCACCACTCAAGGCGATTACGTCGGTGTTCTCGAGTTAAAGGGAGGACCCAGTGTGGCCGGTATGAAAACAAGCCAAAACTTCTCATTCGTCGGTAAACACTTCGCATGCCAATAGGTCTTCCGTGTTCTGCAAACCATTCATTTGCATTGGACCTGGTAGTGGAGAAACGGTCCCTTAAGGCCAATAATCTTAGGCGGCGATCTTCACGGTCTGTTGTTCTTCGGCGGCGTCCAGTGCCACTTGCTCTTTGCGTACGGCCTTCTCGAAGCCATGCCTGACAACACCTAACCACAGTGTCTACACTTCTTTGCACTCTAACTGCAATTGCCCGAAAAGAAAGTCCAGCTTCCCGAAGTCCCACTATACGGCCCCTATCAAACTCACTAAGTTGACGAAATCGTACAGGTCTCCGTACTCTAGGCATTGTAACCGATCGTAAAGGATGTCAAGAACCAAAATCCGCCAACGTTGATTCTTTACTGCGGCTGAAATATTCATTTTTAGAGCGTTGGTGAATTAAAAAAAAGCAGTATAAAAACCGGAATGTCCAACTGATAAGGCTGAAAATTTTTTCACTTGTTATTTACAGTAAGATAAATACATTCACCAACTTTTATTAAAATAAAACCATTTAAACTGGGTGTTCGGATTTATATGTCACTTAGTATACATGCTCTTAAAGTATAAGAGTGCACTATTCAACTGAGTTGTTCAATACCTACTGAAATTTTAATTAAATATGTAAAATATGTTTAATGAAATATTGAGAAGAAACAGGAAACGATGTTGCTTTAAAGAATGACAAATCGATAAAATATCACTAATGGGTGATACCTTCCTATTTTAAGTAGCCTCATGTATATGGTTCATCATGAACCGAATCGGGAATTCTCGCTTCCGAGTTTGTAGACATGCCTTTTTCCCTCATACCGTATCTTATTTTAGTGTTAATTAAAGCATAGTTGATTCTCACGATGGATAGACATTTTCTTTGAATACAAGTAACACTGAATGCGCCTAATAGCATTCATGGATATAATGTACATCAAACTTCGAACAGCTACAGAGTAAGTTTATATTCTGACAAAAATTGATAAGCTGGACACTTAGCATATACGCGTATATGTATGCCGAAATGAGAAACTCCAAAATACATAGACGAGATACTCCGAAAAGTAGGTTGAAAGGTAAATCACCCGGCGATTTGTACCCATCTATAAAGGCGGTAGAGATGTTGTGCGTCAAATTCCACAACATACGATGCAATTAATTTTACAATATCTTAGGTGTGATAGAATATTCATTATATGCTTGCTCTATTTATCTATATGCAGGTATTGCTGCGCCTGCGTATCATCTTTGCCATAAAAATCAATTTTCAACACCTACTTAACGACAAACAAGTATCTAAATTCTTGGTAAAACGGGAACCACCAATTTCCTTTCCAATATTTTTCCCATAAAAAAATGACAGGCCAGTTTATCGATCCCACATATACACCCACATCTTACACATAGTTTTGCAGTATAATCTAGGCACGGAAGTCGATACCAATAGATTAAAGACGTGTAGATAATGAAACTTTACTAAGAAAATAAACATTATATTCTTAACTTGTGATACACAAATATTTATACTACGCGCTTTTTTATAATGCATTTCTGGATATTTTCGGTTGATGAGGATTTGTTATTTAATTTTTCCTGTCATTTTGGCAAGGGTGTAACTCTATTACGCAAAATGTACAGCAAAAAATCTAAAAGGAATATAAGAAGGGTACATTAAGCGGGTGCAGATGTATGCTTAAAGGAATGTAGATTTTTTCACAAGCGAGGAACATTTAAAGATGGGTGCATATTAAAGGTCGCAAAGTTCAGTGGTTGATAGCGAGTAAAAAGCATTGAGAGCGAAGACAAGCATAACATGAGAGTTAGACTTACATGTTTGTGTAGAACTATAACGGAATAATAAAACTTGGGGCCGAGTGATGTTGTGTGAGTGCGATATATCGGATCGGATTTTTCGTGTCGGTTGCTATTGATCGTGACGTCAGAGTGGCGCGGCGCTGCGACGCCATAGCGTCGGCGCTACGGCCCGCGCACCAGCGCATTGCCATAGGTCATGTTTCATTAATAAATAGCGGATTGTGCGAAGGGCGGCGGGAAATATAGTAGATTCAAATTGAATCTGCAATTAAATCCATTTTTCCCACATGCTTGTCTTACTGAAAACGTTTCATTAAAAGCAGATGCGTATGGTTTATTAGCTTGGGGTGGAGCTGTAATCGTCCACTTAGCAAAACTTGAGGAATGGAAAAAACAGTTTTCAAAAATAACTAATGATAAAAACAGACTTTATCCGTATAGAGATGCAGAAACTCTAGATCTTCGGCAATTGTTTTCGTTCAGTTCAGTATATGGATTGGTGTATCAATTACCGATACAATATACTTATTAGATTAGGAACAAAATTAATAAAATGATGAAATAAAAAATATCTTCGTTACCAAAATCTAAAAAGGAAATAAAAAATTCTTACTTGAAAAGGGAAAAGAACTAGTTCACAGAGATATAGAAAACAGATAAAACATTACACTTACATATAGTCATGTTGATATTTAGAAAAAATCTTTTATCGATTTTATAATATACAGGGTGTTTCAGTTTATTGTTGCATAACTTTAAGATTCGATAGAACTTTTAAAATTAATGCATAAAGTCTATATAAACATGGGTCGAAAAATGCGTGGCTTCCGAAATACAGGGTGTTTAAATTTACTTTCTAAAATTGTTTTTTTTAAATATTTCGAACAATATTTGATGTATAACAGTGAACATTGGTATACAAGGGTTTTTTGGTTCGACAAAACGAACCATGGGCATAGTTTTACTGTAGCCGCTAGAGGGCGCTCTCTACTGTACCTGTAGTGTATTAAAATGACCGAAGATTTTTTCTTAGTGCAACTTTTTGCTTTTTGAATAAAAAAACTGATTCTTCGCACTTTGCAACATAAAAAAGCTCTCTTGTGAATTTTCGTTATAGTTAGCCGTTTTTGAGATATTTCGATTTTTAAGGTTCGACGCATTTTAAATTATTTATGGGAAAATAACGTTAAAAAGTCAGTATCCCGATAATTTTTAGAAGTAGGCTGTGCCTGCAAATATTTTTGAAATTGAAAGCAGAATAAGGTTAAACATCAATTAATTGACAATTAGTTTTGTTGTCTGTTGAAACCTGAAACGTTTTTTTGCAATTGTGAATGCACGAAATTTAGTTTCTTTTACCTGTTTCTTTTTGAAAGTTTTATAAAAATGCCATTTTTATTCTCCAATCAAGAGTTAGCGGATATTCATTTTGTGTATGGCTTTGAAAATGAAAACGCAGTAGATTTCCAAACAGACGACATCCAACTCGCTCAGTATTTGTAAGAGTGCATCGCCAAATAATTGAAAATAGTTTTGGAAATCTCCAAAGGGATCAAAACATAAATGTTCGTCAGCGCAGATTTGCCCGTATGATTCTGCGTGAGTTTGATAGAGATCCGACCACAAGTGTTAGGAGAGTTTCTGGTGCCTTGGGAATTTCAGCAAGCCATGTTCACCGTGTTCTTAGAAATGACGATAGACGTCCTTACCATTTGCAACCTGTGCAAGGACTACAGCCAGGGGACGGAGAAGAATCACATTTTGTCAGTGGATTCTTGATAGAACTGATAATAATAGGGTGTTTTTAAGTAACGTTTTATGGACCGATGAGTCATGCTTCACTAGACGTGGAGTGGTAAATTTTCATAATCAACATATTTGGTCGCATGAAAATCCGCATGCAGTTCGGGAAAGAAATTTTCAGCAGGAATTTAGTGTGAACGTGTGGATTGGTATCTACCGTAATCGACTATTTGGACCCTAACTTTTGCTTGCAAGGTTAAATGCTGCGACCTTCTTGGAATTTTTAAAGGCTGAACATGCAAATATGTGGGATGATGTTATGTTAGATCTAAGAAGATTGGCCTGGTTCCAACTTGATGGTTGTCCAGCTCATTATTCGAGAATAGTTAGAAACTGGCTGGACGAAAATTATCCAGAAAGATGGATCGGCCGTGGAGGACCAGTCGCCTGGCTTCCACGATTCCCTGACCTAAATCCATTACATTTCTTTGTGTGGGGATTTCTAAAAGAAAAAGTGTACCAGACTCCCGTAACCACAAGAGATATGCTAATAGACAGAATCAGGAATGCGAGTGATGAAATAAGGCCACGTTCGACCATTCGTAGATGTGAATTGTGTATTGAACAATTGGGTTTACATTTCGAGCAACTACTTTAGATTTTGTATGTTTGTCTTAACTATCCAATAGCATTTTAGTTGTAAATAATTAATTTAATTTGTTAAAAATATTATTGGAAAATTAAACAAATTAATTTTCTGTTTTTTTTTTGTGTTTATTTGCAGTTAGGAATTATTGCTGTGTTTAAAAACACAATCTAAACGATCATCTTAATTACTTGTAATGCCTAAATCGAAAATGTAAAAAGAAATATTATTTTCCCATAAATAATTAAAAATGCATCGAACCTTAAAGATCGAAATATCTCAAAAACGGCTAACTATAACGAAAACTCACAGGAGAGCTTTTTTATGTTGAAAAGTGCGAAGAATCAGTTTTTTTATTCAAAAAGCAAAAAATTGCACTAAGAAAAAATTTTCGGTCATTTTAATACACTACAGGTACAGTAGAGAGCGCCCTATAGCGGCTACAGTAAAACTATGCCCATGATTCGTTTTGTTGTACCAAGAAACCCTTGTATACCAATTTTCACTGTTATGCATCAAATATTGTTCGAAATATTTAAAAAAAACTATTTTAGATAGTAAATTTAAACACCCTGTATTTCGGAAGCCACGCATTTTTCGACCCATGTTTATATAGACTTTATGCATTAATTTTAAAAGTTCTATCGAATCTTAAAGTTATGCAACAATAAACTGAAACACCCTGTATAATATGACTCATCTATTATGTTTTTTTATTGTTAAGTTTCTTTCTAAAAAAAAGTGTAGCCGTTTTATCAAATTAGTAAACCGTTGGTTAGGTACTTAATACTTTTATATTTCTGTTTTTTAGATGTAGGTTTTTGAAATAAAACAAAATTGTTAACGCCCCGTATATTTTAATAGCTTTTATCATTATATTTTATAAATATTCAACGTCATGTAGCTAAAAATGAGCAGGCCCAGAAATGGGTGCATTGCACCCTATCCATCTAGGAGCCCCATCATGTAAAAACTATATATTCTGTCTCACATTTAGAGGAACATCTCTAATAATTGTGACAGATTTTGTCGAAGAAATTCTAAATAAATGTCACCGGTCAGTCGAGGTGGGAAAAAGTAGGGTCCAACAAGCATGAAACTTACCACGCCAGCCCAAACATTTAAAAAAAGTCAAAATGAGCTCTTTTTACAGTATGCGAATTTTTTACTGCCCAAACACGATTGTTGTGGAAATTGTGCGCTCCATTTCGTGTAAATATGGCCTGCATTTTGTTGGCACTCTCCGTATTTTAGTATTATGCCCTGTAGTTCATTGTTTTCGTAAACAATAGCCATTTTTTCGCACAAAATAATCAAAAACTACAACTGATCGAACCAAAGACTCTTACTGAAAACCATACAAGAGTAGTAAACAAAAAAACGCTAAGATTTTACACGTCAGTGGACGAGAATATCAAAAAATCTGTGTAATAACACTCTCATTTTTTAAAATGTTTAATCTTTTACTATTTTAATCACTGATGCATAAACGTTTATACAACTATTTTATACGGCATATTTGCAGGTTAGTCAACATGGTTGTGTTGTGGCATCCATGGTAACGTTTATAGAACAAACCCGATCCTTGTTGTTTTGCTGTGCAAATTTACTACTTTAGCCAACAAATTGCTCCAACGGAAGCACTTATACAACTGTTGTTTAGTAACTGCTAAATATGTTGGTATACAACTTCACCATAACCTAACTTTCTGCTGTCATATTTTAGTTAAAATGCCATAATCAATGTTTTAAGACAAACAACGCATGCATATTGGTTCAAAATGTTTTATCAACTGTTCAAACAGAAGATATAGATCTGGTACAAATTCTGGGTGAATCATTCGACTCTGTCGGTATTTCATTTCAGACATTTGTCAAATTGTTGTATAACATCTGCAGGCAACACCAAAATATTCTAATAACCTAAAGACAACATGGACGATGCCATGATTATACACAACCATCCGCCATATTGGGCAAACATTTATTCCTCTATTTGGTATTAAATAATTATGTTTCAGTTCGAAATTACAGATATAAAGTGATAAACATTAGTGTAATTGTGTCTAAATATAGGATTTGTGGAAGATTTAACGCAGATAAGTTCAATTTTCCATCTTAAAAATCTAGACATACTTTTGATCTTTATCAAAATATGAATCAAATACGAATCCCGTAGAATTTGCGTAACTACTTTGCACGATAATCACAATAAAATTTGCTGCGCAAGTAATTCAATAGCCCTATATCATAGTATAGAAGTTTATCATATACCTGTGTATGAAATTCACAATGGCCGATATGTAAGTAAACAAGATGACTGTATTGTGTTAGTTATATATATTCTTCACTTCGTCTATGCAATACATAAGAAATAGTTTGGTTGCAATAAAGTATAATCACGTAACAGAATAGTTGTATAGTTGACAAAAACTGAATCTTGCACTGTCGCAAATGTTCTACAGCGGCTGCAAGAGGCTTACACTTCTGTTACCTGCAGCCCTTATTTAACCTCTTAAATGATTGAAGTGTCCTATTAGGTGTGCCCATTCCGCTTGTATAGCTGTTCTAAGAGGGTTTTGCCAATGTTCTTATAGTATACAATGCTGTTTAAGGAATACTGTATAATCATTCTTGCAACTCTAATAGGAGTGATAATTGTTAGTTGGATAGCCACTTTACGCCCTATATCCGTAAATAACTATTGAAATCTCGTTCAACCACGGGAACTAGTTCACTTTAGAAGTGTTCAGTCAGCCCCGCCCATCTCTAACTCATGATGAGTTTGTGAATCGGTTAATGATAATCCTGATAGTCTGACATCTCTATTTTCATAGGGCTTGTGCCGCCCTTTGCAAATTATTTAAGAAATCGTCCAACACCACAATTATCTGCCTACACTCGCATTTTTGAAAAATAACACTACGAATTCAAATTTAACAACAGGACTGTCAAAAAATTGACTTATGCCACATGCGCTTTGACCCCACAAAACATACTATATACACTGACCCTTATACTGCTTATACAAACTTGGGATTCAAACGTGAATCCTGGCAGGCTCCTTCTACCTACCTATTGTGCCTACCTAGTCTGAATTCATTAGCATGCAGCATTTCCCAGCATGGTTAATTATCGCCGTTTATGGTGCAATCATTTTAGCTGCTTTTTTCTGTTTATGTACAGTACTTTTGATTCTATGGGCCTTGTGGAAATTCTTTGTGCCGAACAACGCTCGCCTTACTCAAAGTAGACAAAAGGCTTCAAACCCGACAGAATCTTGTGTCTAACGTAAAAACTGCAAATATAAAGAGAGTATATAGAACAGCACCATCAGTATGGTTGAAGACATTGTGATCACCAGTGACACAAAGGTTTGGTTATAGTTTAGACCTTTTGCCCATTATGCTGTATGATATGATACTATAATAGAATGGTATCCAGCTTGAAAATTTTTTCTGATGTTCTCACTATAAGTGTCATGCTGTATATGATTCCAATATGATACAGTATAATAGGCCAAACACTTCAATCAGAATTGTAGCTCATTTACATTGATGCCCTTTGCAGACAAACGCAACAAACATTAGATCAAAATCTGTATACTCATGGAATCTGGGCACATTACTCAGGATGATTGACAAATCACTTCTGAGACTGAGGATAACAAATGATTTTAAAATTGAGCTTGAAAATTGATATTAAGGAGATAAGGAATATGCAAAGGAGGAACACAACACATAAATAATATGCTATGATTATTCTGGTGCTTGAATTTTGAAAATTGTGGCTTTCTTTGTTAAATAGGATGTATGTTGTTAAAGCTTTAATATGAAATAAGCAGTAAAACCAATAAGATTGCTAGACTCTGTGATCAAAAAATGTCCTATTCCTATGCATAGGAGTTTTTGAATGTATTTTCTTATGAAACAGTAATGGACCTAAATGTTGAGAAGGGTGAATATGCCAATTTGGTAACAATGGAAACAAAGTGTAATTTCGAACATAACTAAACTAATGTTTTTGGATGTGATCATATATATGTAGCTTTTTGCTGACAACAAGTACATTGCTTATAGATATCCTTGTAACTTTTTGAAAAATATTAGATCAAAAAGATGCTATCTTGCCAGTACTTGGACAGAACATGCTAATAGTCGGCCGGCTAGTTTCCAGTTTTTGGACAGCATTTGATTGGCTGATTTTAGGCGGAACTATGTTTAAAAGTTTGTAATAGTTGAATAGAAATTTCAAATCAGTTGTCATTAAGTCTTTGAGGAAAAGGAATTACATACACTCATACTGAATCCTTTTAATATAGATATTTTTTTCAAACATACATACGAATTATATAAAAATGAACAAGAAACTAATTTTTTCCTTTAATCCGGTTCTACGACTTTAACTACCACACTATTTATAAACGAGGGATGTCTTTTAAGTTTTGCATATGGAAATAAAACAACACGGTAGGTAGTTTTAAATGACTTTATTGTTTTTCGAAGTATTCTCCACGAAGATTAATACACATCTGCAAAACGGCATTTACGTCAACTGCTTCTTCTGGTGACTGGAACCTTTGACCACGCAGTCTGTTTCTAATTTTCGGGAAAGTAAAGAAATCGTTATGATTTAGATCGGGACTATATGGAAGATGGTCCAATAATTCCACGTTTTCTTCTGCTAAATACTGCCTTGTTTTTTTGGGCTGTGTGCGAGCTTGCATTGTCTTGGTGGAGGATGATTCTTCTTTCGGGGTTGATTTTTCGAAGCTCGGTGATGACTTTTGGCAAACAAATAGTGGTATACCAATCCGCAGCAACAGTTCTTTGCTCATTAAGAGGAATTGTTGCAATATGACCCGCTTTTGACACAAATGTCGCGACCATCTTTTTCGAAACACTTCAAGAACGGATGACTTTTGTTGGCTTTTCTTCACCTTGGAACACCCAAACAGCCGACTGTCGTTTATTTTCTGGTTCATAACAGTAAAACCACGATTCATCACCACTAACAATGCTGTACACATTTTTTGAGTTTCCGGAATTGAAGCGTCAAGCGTTTTCTCACACCAATTAACCCTGGCTGCTTTCTGCTCGTCAGTCAACAGGTGGGGTATCCTACGAGAAACTAATTTTCTTTCAAGTAAAATTTTTTGAATTGGGTCTTTGAGATCTTCAAGGACGCCTCAATCTCGCGATATGTCACATGTCTATCTGCAATGTCACTGTAGTGAGAACACTGCACGTATTGATGTGAAACTTTAAGTTACTAAAGTTTACTAAAGAGTGAGGTTAAGATTCAGTACTGACTACTATGTTTCTATATGCAAAACTTAAAAGACATCCCTCGTATTTCATTACATCTATTTATTTTTTCCTTGGTATCTATTCCCGAAAGAAGTTAAAATGTGAAATTTTATTTGTAAACTACGAGTATTACAAATCGGTTGATAAATCTGGTGTACCAACTACCAGCAAGTATATGATTTCAAATATTCAAGTTTTAGCCAATAAGATTTGTCCAACTACTGGTAGTGTCCAGGTTACGACATATTCACGCTTTACTAGCAATAATTTGTTATGATGTAGCCCCCAAAATAACAAAAATCAAATTCAAGCGGATAACCAAATGGAAATGCTATTTACCATTTTGGGTTGGTATTTACCAATCCGTTCAAGCGAGTGTGGTTATCAGTTTGGTTATAAGATCCGTGACGTCACGAATCAGCTGTTATATGTCATAGTTATCACCGCAAAATTGTGGTATTTACCCAACTCAAGAGTAGTTTTATATTTCTGGTTATTATTTGAAATGTGACAAGCTAGAATTTTGCCGGGTATTGGATATTGTTATTGTACCTCAGCTTCATTTTTGGGAAAAATGATACAGGCTGACTTCAGTTTTACCATAAAGTGGAGCACCTTATTAGTTATACTCATTACGGTTGTTGGGGACACTTTAAATGTAGTTCCTATGCTTAACAAAGTATCCTGAGTATCCATATACCACAAGAATATTAAAATATGGCCATATAAACTCACTAGATGATATCCACCTGTATACGGTTTTGCTAATTTCTTTTTTCATCATTTCTGCTGAATCAATAAATGTTTTCTTTGACAGTGCGGAAAAATTTAGAGAATTGAAAGTTATCATAGCTACAAAGCCATGGTTCCATCATTAAAAAAAATCTGAAAATACATTTCTCCCATGAATATTATGAAAGGTTTCTTATTTAAACTTTCCATATACAGTTGTAGACGAAAAAGCACCGATTATTAAGTGATAATAAAAATAATCAGAGATTATATACGCGCTTTTCTAAGATAAACAACTTGCAACAAAACCGCGGTTAAAACCAACGCGTTCAAGCGATTCGTGTAACTGACTTCATCAACCCGTGTGTCATCTTGAACCATATTATAACCGCGGCACATAACACAGAAATTTTGGTTATTCGCTTGGATTTGATTAAAGTTTCTTGGTAGTGATAGAAACGTAAAAATGTCTAGTGAATATCCAGGGAATTATGACAATAACCTTCGGCAAGCTTTGAGAAAGCTCTCATGTGATATGCAGGCATAAAACAACTTAAATATAAAAGCATCGAGGAGTAGGTACCTCAAATATAAACTTAAAAAAAATAATGTTCTTGTTCTTCCTAAAGTTTTTAGTGTTATATTATTATATATTATTAAATATTATGACTACTTTAATGTATTTTTCATATTTCCCTTATCCTTTGTTTATGATCAATACTTCACTTGAAGGGCATTTACTTGAGGCGAATAAAAATATAAATATACTAAATGACATGGAAACTGCAACACCGACTAGGAATACTGTAATTTTGAGCATACTTTTACAAGTTTCAGATCTACTGATCTGAAGACCCCTTTGGCGCTAAAATATCTCTTTCTAAAACTACTGAAATCTTTTCTAGAAGGAAGGAAACTTCAGATCAAAATTAACGGTGTTTTGTCAACAATATAGCCAGTACAGGCCGCTGCACCTCGGGGCTCGGCCTTACGACCAATCCTTTACTCGCTTTTTATCCACGACGTCCCTGGCCTTGCCCCAGCAACTGTGATACGCTGACGACGTTGCACTTGTCGCCCAGTCGTGTACTGGTGACCTGATTCAAGATGAGTTGCTGACTGGGGTTGACGAAGTACTAAAGTATATTCAGATAAGAGATAGACCGGACATAAACAAGACCAAGTGATCATCGAACGCTGTAACATTCGGCAGGGACGTATTAAGAGTCACGCAGTACATATTTTAGATAGTAGATGCTGCTTTGCGTAACTTTGTAGTAAATTAGCACAATTCGATGTGTATACGATTGGTGATGGATATAGGATCATGTGGGGGTGGGGTAAGAAATATATAATGATGTAAATATACATAAGGGTTTCAAAATTTTCGCTTCGATTTCCAGCTTCGGATGCCGTCTGATGTTTGGTGAAATACAGTCGAATATAATCTCAAAATGGCGTTTAAATTAGCCTAAATTAAAAATAATCGTATATCTCTTAAAATTGCTTTTAGAATATTGATTAGTATATTTTTTGATTTCTGGTAAATATGTAACCAAATTAAAACGTTCAAAACGTAAAAAAATGTGCATGGTTGAACATTGTCAGAAAGTAGATTCTTGAATAGGTTTTGCCAAAATGGGTTCAAAAATGTCAATAATTAATTAAAAAATACAGTAGCTTTATAATTACTTATAACTTACCGAATTTGATGAATGACATCTTTTATTGGAAAGATGAGCTTGATGAGCTTTCATCATCGCTACTGCCTGAAGCACCAACGTCAATAATGAATGGCTCGACTTGTTCCTCTAAAATATTGTCCAGTTCCCGCATTCTCTTTTCAACTTTGTCTTTCACGTGCTTAATACAGTTTTCCCATTTTTGCGCTGTTATTAATTCTAGTGCTTCTTTGAAAAGTCCTTTGAGGTCACAAAATTTAAAAGTTGTATTGTGCTTAACTATATAATTTTTAACCTCTGCCCATATGAGCTCAATGGGATTGAGCTCGCAATGGTATGGAGGTAAACGGAGCACAGTTTTATTTTGACTTGCTGCCATTTCGTCAATGGCGTATTTTTAATATTCCGCCTTGTGATCCTTGACAATTCTTAATAATTGTACTTTCAGCATTGCTTCTTCAAAGTTGATATTTTTCGAGCGGAGCCAATTTTGAACATGAACTTTCCTTGAAGCCGTTGTTGGGACCTTCTCCATTCTTCGAGAATGATAAGGCGCATTATCCAACACAATTACTGCGTTTTCCTCTAAGTTCGGTAAAATTTTGAAAACCACTGTTCAAACGATTCGCCATTCATTTCCTCGTGGTAATCTCCAGTTTTCTTAGACTCAAAGCACCACAGACCGTCAACAACAAATCCATCCTCACTGCCAATATGGCAGATAATGAGCCTTTTCCCTTTACCTGGAAATCGAAGTACTAACTGGTGTAGATTTATTTCAATAAGCGAACCTTTATCAAATGTTTTCATCACATTCAGCGAAAAAACATTGAGACATGAGTATCAGATTGCTATAATTGGGATTATCTAGTCATATTGAAAGAAAGAATATTGAACGTCGTATGATTACTCAGCGCTTCACAATTTAATTTAAAGTTATAAACCTCTAAAAAATGAATGATCAGGACCTGAAATACGCGCAAATATTAATATTAACAAATTATAACTTTATAAAGCTTAAGGTATGAATTAAAATGATTAGAAATATTAGGAACGGTACACAATATAAAACTTAGTAACTTTTTTTAAGTTTATAATATTCGACATATTTTAAGATTATATTAAAAAAATTATTGAAATATCGAAAACACATAAAAACATGGCTTAAAAAAATTCTAACAAATGAAAATGACAATAAAACATCCACGCATCTTATCGAAAGTTATACAAGTTTTGTTACTTGTAATATGTTTTATCTGCCCCCTGGAATTAATGTATAGAACCTTGTTCCCAAGGTTTGAAAAACATCCGATTGTTGTCTATTACTCGTATTTACCTGCTTGATTTTTTAATCCGGTGGACAGTCCATCTAGAAAGGCCCTCCTGGATGAAGTTACAGAATCATCAACCCATACTTTACTTGTAGTGTGTCCTGCGTTTACCCACGTTTCATCAAGGTAATAAATCTTCCTGTTTTGATTTCTATATTTCCCAATTTTTGTTAAATAATCCCTCCTCCATAGCACAATTTCTTCTCTATCCAGTAGTAAACTATTACGACGCATGGAAAGTTAATCGTTTGAAATTTGGCAACGTTGTATCTCCATTTACCTCCTGCAGTACTTTATCTATAGTAGGTATTTCATTCCTAAAGAAGAATTCATGCACTTTCCTCCTAATCGCATGCTTATCAGCTTCATCCAATGATTTAACAATACTTTTGCGATGTTTACTGGTCATTGGCTCAGAAAAGGTGTGATTTTTTTTTTGTATTGTCTTAACACATTAAACACTGATGCGCGACACACCCCAACTTTGTGAGAAACCTTCACAACAATTTCTTTGATGGTTGATGCCTCGTTCTCCTCGCGCTCGATCTTATATATATTCAAAATGACCTCTTTCATTTCTGCACTCAGGTGTCTTTTTTTAGAGCGTTTCCTAGGTGGACTACAGGAGTTTACAACTTCATCGGCAGTATCTGTACATCCGGTCTATCTCTTATCTGAATATACTGTAGCAGTGTTGTGCTCGATGAATTTTGAATTGTGCAAAGATGTTAATAGAAATTGTGCATATTTCTTTAAAAATATGCATATATGTATACTGATTTACTGGCGCAACCGCCAATTTAAAAAAAACTTAAATTTCATGGAACCTTTTTATTGTTTAATGAGAATTTAAGAAAATAATACAATAATAAAAAAATATTTATTTATTAAATTTAACTAAGGCCATCAATTATGAACAATCATCGGGACTCGGATGCGTAACAAATAATTACTGGATTAGTATTTTGTATCTGTCTAACAGTACATTTCACTCGTTCATGCAGCTGCTAAGAAATTCATTGCCAGTTTTGTATAAAAAAATGCACTTTATTTATGGCGATTGTGCATATTTTGTGTGGGGGGTGCATATTGTGCATATGTTCGTAAAATTGTGCATAATATGCACAATTGTGCATGTCGGAACATTCCTGAGTACTAGAGTGGGCGGAACGATAGCTGATTGAAATTAATCAATCGAAAGCGCAGGCTATTTATTGTACCAAAAAACATCCCCAGCCGAGGTTTCCGTAGACGGAACTCGTATTCCATGGACAAATTTTGCCAAGTACCTCGGTGTCATCCTTGATAAAGGCATGACCTGGCAGAAACATATACAGCAGCGTTGAAACAAAATTCCAAATTGCGTTTCGGCAACTATATCCTTTGTTATGTAAATCCTCCAAATTGAGTTTGATAAACAAAGTTCGTAGATATATAAAATGATTATTATTATATAACTTATGTATGTGCGGCTTGGTGTTTTCCTGGCAAGACACACTTGCAGTCTTCAAGTCTCAAATGAGACACTAAACACAGACCTTGATATTCCTTACTTGAGGGAGTATGTTAAGCCTCAGGCTCAGCGACGTTAAGTCAAGTGGAATCGTACAGCAACCCTTTGTTGCGTGACTCACAGTGGAGCAAGTTCGTAAACATTCAAGGCCATGGCTCGCACTCTGATAAAAAATTAGTGCTAACTTTTAGAAATCCAAAATTACACTCTGACAAAACCTAAATCAAAATTTGTTTTTAGTTCACCTTAAAATAAATAAGTGTACCAAGCCAAAAAGCTTAGGAGTTTTTCTCTGTTCTCTTTCCCTTCCTCTTTTTCCTTGACATTTTCTGGTTTCTGGGTAACCAGAATTGACAGATTCGACTAACGTACATTAGACAGTGACTAATGGGCAATGTCCTACAGACCGCCCAGACAAACAAATGACGAATAGTAGATGTTGCGGACCACAGCCTATAATCGTTCGCAGGCCGCGGAAGAACTTTGTATGTCGTAATAAGCATTTATATCCCTCTAATTCCACGCCACGGAATATACTAAATGTCCTTTACACCATATATACAGGGTGCGCCATCTTTTATGTCGGTATGTAAACATTAAATAACTTTAATAAATATGGTCCTTTACAATTTATTGGCACTACTTTTTGAATACAACATCTAACAAGTGGCCATCTTTATTGGCCAAAATAAAATGTGCCCGTTTTGCTGCGTTTTCCATTACTTGAGTTCTTCAGTGGTCTGGGGCTTGCTGGCGTACACTGGACTTTTCAAATAACCCCACAAGAAGAAGTCCGGTGGGGTCAAATCTGGAGACCTGGGTGGCCAGTCAATGTCACCTACTTTTTAACATCAGACGTCCAGGGAATTTTGGTTGCAGACACTGGATTGTTTCTTTTGCAGTGTGGTATGGCGCACCGTTTTGTTGAAACCAGTAACCATTAAGACCTGTTTCACGCATTTATGGGCAGACATAATGAGTAAACATCCACCGATATCGATTTCCATCGACTGTTTCATTTTCGTTGAAGAAAAATGGCCCAATGATGGTTTTGGCGCAAACGCCGGCCCAAACAGTCACTTTCCGGTCATGCAACGGCATTTCGTGGATCTCATGTGGATTTTCCGTCCGCCAAATGGGCCTGGTCGCTCATCACAATTTGCTTCCAAAAATCAGGTTCATCATCAACCATGCGAGCGACTGTTTGGGCGTATTCCAAGCGATGTGGACGGTCAGTTGGTAATATTTTTTGTGTTAACTGCACCTTATAAGCAAACACATGCAAATCATCCTTCAAAATGCGCCGCAACGTGGTTCAACTGATGCCAAAATGCTGAGCGCGGTGATGGGTTTTGGGCAACTCTGTCTCTGACCGCTTCAACCAATTCATTGGAACGTCTTGGTCGTTGATGAACGGTACGTTGACGATCTCCCACTGTCCCGTACTCAAGAAAATTCGAAACCAAACGACGGATAGTGTTGTCAGGCGGTGCCTGTTTGCCACGATATTTTCGACGATATGTACGTTCCGTTAACACAACTGAACGACGATTTTCAATGTACATTGTGACTATTTCGGCGCGTTGTTCCAGTGTTAAGCGATTTATGACTAAAATTGTAGTAAATTTTCAGAAACACGTATAACCAAATCACTCGATTGTTAAATATCAAACTCATTCGATGTTTCAATACAGACATAAAAGATGGCGCACCAGATACGTAAATAACTATTGGCATTTCATTCAGCCAGAGGAATCGTTCTTCCTGAACTAGTTCATTTGAGATGTGTTCATTCAACCCAGCCCATCTCTAACTGGAAAAGAAAATTTTTGTCTTGACATTTACAGTTGTGATCAGTGTAACCAGATCTCCTGTTTTAACAGAAGATCTACTGTTTTTACCTCGATGCTACTGAGCTTCTGTTCTCACTAAAAAATCTGTTATTACGACAATACCTTTTTATACTTCTCACCTGTCACTCCTAGAAAAGGGTGTCAGTTTTTGAATAGTGATTATTGACTGATCTGTATGAAAGTCGAAGGTTTATTTTTCAATTCCTACTAGATATTAGCTCATTTTTGATCGTTAATAAAATAGCACAATAATTCGACTACTTAATTTAATTAATTCAAGATAATTTGCTGAAAACAAAACAGCGAAATAGGTTATCTACTTATAGCATTGTAGGGCTACTTCATGGCAAAACCTTCTTGAGACCTAAGAACCAATCGTACCAAAGTTTATTTTTATTATTGTACTTTTTCATTTGGAAAAATTAGTGTTTTATCGCCAAAGTTTATTTTTATATATTATTTTTTGGCTGCCTTTATGTGATATTATAAGTTTTCGATGAAAGAACGTGATATTAATTTACTTACAAGTATGTTTTATTTAGTTTTCTTTGTGTTTATAAAGTTTTATTAAAAAATCTACATATTTATTAAAATCTACTGTTGGGATAGGCACATGTCTTTTTTAGTCCTGAAGGAAATATTCATCTGGCAACACTGGTTGTGATGCAGTTACAGAACAAATAATACTGGGATGCTGCCATGCAGCCTTTATTTTCCTCCTGGAAGGTTTTATCTGTTTGTATTGTTGTGATCGGCTTTGCTTTTGTCTGTTTTTGTATACTGCTGTGGATGTGCGTTGTGATGACCATTGCTTACCTTACTCACAGAACAATAATACCTACAAAACCAACAGAGTCTTATGTCTAACGTAAAAACTGATATTCATATAAAACTGCAAACATAAGATAAAAGACAGGACAGTAACCAACATTATGGTTGAAGAAATTGTGAACACCAGTAACTCAAAGGTTTGCTTACAGTTTTGATCTTTGTGTATTATACCATATCATACTAGAATCATTTTTGGCCTGACAAAATTCTCTGCTGGAAAATTGATATTTACTACTTTAGAACTATGAAAAATTGATTCAATCTGTCTGAAAACACGAATTCTATAAAAAAAACACATTTTTACTGTATATGATACATTGCAATCAACAAAGAGCTTCAAACAGAATTATAGCATATTTGCTTGCTTCACAGACAAAGGCAACAAACAATAGACCAAAATCTGTATACTCGTGGAATGTAACAGATGTTCAGAAATGGCTAAGAAGGCACTGCAGTGATTACTACCAGTTGTATGCAGAGAATTTTATCCAGCATGACATAACAGGTCGCACACTGTTGAGGATGAATGACAACTCACTTTTGAGACTGGGGATAACGAATGATGTCCACAGGGAGGCGATTTGGAGGCAAATTTTAAAATTGCGCTTGAAGACTGATATTATGGAGATAAGGGATATGCAAAGGAGGAACACAAACAATATGTTTTATGATTATTCTATTGCTTGAATTATGAAAATTATAACTTTAATTCTATCTTATAATGTTACATAAGTTGTTAAAGCTTTAATATGGAATAAGCAGTAAAATAAATGACACTATATATTATGAGATAAGATTTGCTGTAGACAAAAAATACTATATTAATATCTTATACAGCTTAGTAGAGTATATTTCAACAGTTGTTTATGGGTGGCAATGTTTGCTTTACTTGTAGTAATTGCTGTATATTTATTCTAATGCATATAAGAGAACAAAAATAGCTCAAATGGTAATCAAAATAAATCATCAAAAACTACTATTCTATTGTGGTTAATGTGTAGGTTTAGCTGGTTGTTGAACTCTTGGTCCAGCATATTTAGCATTTGATCACAAGTCTTCTCTTTTTGATGCATTAGTTTTTCCCAGTAATTTTTGTCAGTAGGTTAGACCTATTTATAAGGCAAATAGTCAAGAGTGTCATGTCTCTTTTAGGAATATATGTAGAACTCCAATGAACTGTATTGGTTCATTCATAAGATAGAAATTTTTCACAAATAAATCACTATGCCCAAAGACTTATCATGTACCCAAAGGACGAACAAAGAAGTTTGGGAATATTTTATTTATATATTGGATTGAACCATTGAGGAAGATTCCAGTTCAAGTTTAAAAAAAAATATACTTAAAAAATAAGTTTTTGTTCTTCCTGAAGCTTCCACTGTTTTAAAATTATGTATTATTAAATATGATTATTCAGATGTATTTTCATGTTTTCCTTATCCTGTTATTTATGAAACCTGAATTATATCATTTGCAAAACTTTTACATGGGGCAAATAAACATTAAAGTATATTGTTCAAAAATGCTTTAATTATCATCATTAGACACTGTAACATCTTTATGTAACTGTTTCTCTGCTGCATCAAAAATTTTCATTAAATATATAACTTCTTTAGATTTCTTGCAATTTATCCACACTTTGCCATTAACACCCAATGCCATTTCATAAGGTATTTTTTTCCTATACTCCTGAGTAATGGATTTTCAATATCCAAAAGGCTCTGTGTTAAAGGAAGGCTGATGTTTAACAAAAATCCTTCGTTTGGTAATATTCCTAACTTTCCTGCTTTGAAGTAAGAGTCAATACACACAAGTTCTGGCTCCATTTCACGATGAGCATTTAACAGTCTAGCATAAACACAATCTCCGACTTGTACATCAGGTTTCTGTTTCTTGGTAGCACCTTCGAAGGCCAGCATTGACAGTGAAGCAAATTCAGCAGCACCAATGTCTACTTTAAGAGAATCGCCAGCTTTTTTTACTACAATTCCTAATACTAAGTCCTCCCTTCTTAGGAATGTACCGTTTTCTTTTGCCTTCTATCCAATACATATTTGGTGCCCGGAATCGTAATATGCCTGGTTGAGTTACACATAGGATGTTTGGATTTTCTTCGTTCTGTCGTAATCCTGGTCCTAATATGGCAAGGCCCTTGATGGATTTGATTTCATCTAGTAGATCACCGGGCAGTACAAAATCACCCGATTTTAATGGCATTTTCTGTTACAAATCAACCTATTAAAATGTATGTAAACATCGCATCACAATAATCGTGCCTAATAAGTTGGGTTAAGGTTTTGACACATTTTTGACAATACATGCTGGGGATGGGAGATAAAAAAAGATTCGATAGGTTATGACTTTCAGAAATATGTACTATCTGGGTAACAGCGGAGCATAAGGGACGGTATTTTAGGATTATTACTTTTCCCACATTATAATCGTTAAAATCGATATGAAGTCACGCTATTCATATCCGTTGATCGTCTAATTGTCTTGCATTCTAGACAATGAAAGCGTTTTATCGTCGGTTTACCGCAATCAGTAGCGAAGATTTTTCTTTCTTTGTCGCTCTAGAGTGATTAGTTAATCAATTTATTTTTTTCTATTGGCATTTATCCTAGCATGCTCAAAATGACAAAACACTTTAGCAGAATCTATACTCAGTTATGGTATTTGTATTTTGATGCTACGCTCAAGACTGTTCTCAATTCACTTGTTATCTCACAGAAAGCATTGTCTATTCAAGATATGTTAAAATGTATCCTACCCTTGGTTTGTTCAGAGAAGCGGTTGAGCTACAAATCTCAGAGATACAGAGAACACCAAATTTGGCTGACGGCTTGAGTTTAATGTGTACGTGAGAGATGCGCGATAAGTGTGTTAGAAAGAGATAAGATAGAGGCCGGTTGGCCAGCGAAGCTCATCATCATCCCGCTCCATTCACTACTGGATCTCGCAAAAAATCTTTACAAAAGGAGTTCTGTACGAACACCTAATTTAATATTTTGTTTTCATTTTGATTATAATTAGTTATCTTTGATTTCCACCGAATGGTGATAAAATCAACACATCCTGTGTTATTGTTACATTTTGCGACAGCGAGCGGTCCGACACTTTCCAATGAGATGGAGATACGTGCAGACCAAAATCGCTCATATATGATCAAGGAGGTGGAAACCTTGCCCTGGAATGTACAAGATGCGATGTTGTCAAGCGAACCAATGTTGCAGAATTTGCGGCGATTCTGACCTTTCATTTCGTCCTAAAATGGAGCGTCGTTGGGACCGATCCGGAATCGATCCCAAACCAATTCATGTGTATGCTCAAAATAAAACCATTATTTCGACGTAGAGAAACAACTAACCCATATATTCAAAATGCATCTTAATTCAAGAAACTGGTGTAACATATTGGCAAAGCGCTTAGATTCCTGCGTCAGCGTTGCTTGTCAATGCGGTGTTGAGCTTCGCTATCCAGTCGGCTTCTATCGCTTTCTAACATACAGGGTGTCCGCAAAGTTGGGGTTTTCCTTTACACGACGTGTAGATCTTGCAAACATATGCAATTTTTCTCAGTACCATATACACCAATGTCTTAAGGGAACCGAGATAAAGGGCTCTGCAACATCAAAAATATCTGAATACCGTCCTGTAGTACAAGGTCACTGGCTCAACCCGACGACAGAACTGGGTCGGGGTCAGTGTGTCAGGTTAGTATGCAACCTTCAACCGACGGTTACGGTCACGCGTCTAGAGGTAATCGCGTAGACGAGAATCCCTCAACAAGCACTAGAGAAGTGCAAGTATCAAAAACTGAAGTGTGGCAAACCCTGCGTGAAGAGGGGCTGTATCCGTCTCACGTCCAACGTGTACAAGCCCTTCAACCTGACGATTTTCCAGCAAGAGTGCGGTTTTGTGAGTGGTTGTTGCATCAACATGACAATAATCCGGACTTTTTTAAGTATATATTGGTGACAGACGAATCTACGTTCACGCGTAATGGGGTGAATAACTTTCGCAACACTCATGTTTGGTCAGTAGAAAATCCGCACGCCGTCCGTCGGGCACATTTTCAACAAACATTTTCGGTGAATGTTTGGGCTCACATGGTGAACGGTATGCTCATTGGACCATTTATTCTCCCAAATCGATTGGACGGGATGCAATACCTAGACTTTTTACGCAACATTTTGCCTTCCTTGTTTGCCTGCGTCTGCTCGGTAGCGCATCAGCTGATTTCATTTTCTGTTGGACCGGTATGATTTTGGGCAGAGACGTACTTAGCCCTTCTCGTCAACTGGAGAGTGAGTACTTTTTCCTTTATTTTTTTTTACTTGGTCGCCCTCGTTTCACTACACATTACCTTTGTTATTTCAAGGGTAGTTGTTTCTGAAAAGGAAAACCCCAACTTTGCGGACACCCTGTATGTGCCTATCTGCCTATACACACTTGTCTCTCGTGCACATTGAACTCAAGCCGACAGGACAAATTTGGTTGAGGGAACATTTTTACGTATTATTATCATTAGCACTTTCATCTAAATCGTATATTTCGACTTTCGCCCTGGGTTTTTGAGTTAAAGAGTTTTTTTGAACATTTCGATAATACATAAATTATCCTAAAAGATTATGTTTTTTACCTAGACGTTTTCGATAACGCTGCTATTTTTTTACACTTGTATAAAAGAAAATGTATGTGAAATGTCTGCGTGGGAGGGAACTCGTTCAAATCCTCCTTTCCTTTCTAAAACCCCTAAAAATAATCAGTCTCCAGAAACATCCTGTGAATATGCGAGTCTTGGTGTCCCGTGATTCGAATCATCGGAATGATTCGATTTTCGTGGATTTGAAGTTTGAAGGGAAAGTTGTTTTGAGGTTATTTCAGATTTTGGCTACGTTTCGTTTGTTTTTACATTTCTTTTTATTTTATACGGTAATTAGATTTCAAAAATCTCCCACTTATCTAGACTGATTTGATAACGTGTTTTGTTTGGCTGCTGTTTTGATCAAAGTTTTGGGTCAAAGTCCAGTTGTTAAACAGTGAACATTAGACCACCCAAAATTCTGTTCACTCTACACTTCTACGGTGCCTTCAGATTCCAGCCGCTGGAAAATTAAAAATAATTAAATTATAAAAATGGCTTTGTGCACAGCAAGAAACTTTGTAAAAAGCCCATACGCTTTGGGAAAAGCTCAGCAACAATTGGGTAAGTCAAAAATATATAAATGAAAGGTGATATTCTTCTAACAGGACAAAGTTCAACTGAATTTATGTAATATTTGAAGGTGTCTTAAGGGCCTTTTCCATCGGAAACCAAACCAATCAGACGAAGACCCTAGCACCAAAAACTGGAAAAAATATTGTTTTGCTAGATGGAGTGAGAACCCCATTTTTGATGTCAGGGACCGACTACTCTAAGCTGATGCCACATGACTTGGCTAAATTTGCTCTAAGGTATATTTTTTTTATTCAACCTCGTAACCACACCCATTAAACCATTAAAATAACAGCACCTTGGAATACAGCTTCACCCAAATAAGAAAGACTCCAACTGAGGTATCTATCATAGTAATACTAATAATCAAAAATGCCACGCCACATTTTGCTTTTGACTAATCTGCCAAGAGCAGCTAGAACTTAGCTGTAAAATTGCTTCAAAAATTCTCATCCCACAAACCAAATGTCAGTTAATATTTATACAAAATTGATCTGTAAAGAAAGGTATGTCTTAGTTGGTAGTTAACATGTCAAAAATGTTGTGATGGCTGCTTTCCAGTCTATTAGAAAACCCACAGGTAGTTTTTTGGTCGTCAAGAGCCAAAGTCCTATTGTGTACTCTAAACATAATTATCCCTTACTTTCATCAAATCTTAGGTGCCCCATTGATATTAAGGTATTATGGTACAAAGTTTGTAAGCATAGCACGCAGTTTGTATGTTATTAGAAGTTATTATGTTATCCATATTGTTATTGTATTATAGCAATTAATACAGCATTGAGTCAATTGTAAAGTATTGCGCATTTGAATCATGAATCAATCTGCCATGTGTTATGCAGTATGTGAAATTAGGTAACAAAAAGCCCCATATTTTGGTTAATGAGTTTTTGAACAGCAACATTTTTATAGTTGCTTCATTCATGTCTTTTCTTGTATACTTTATAAGGATGTTGATAATATTTGTTTGCAGCAACACTTGTGGAAATTGGATACAACATTTATAGTTAGGGGAATCAATTTAGTGTAGTGCTCCATCAATTAAGAAGCTTCCTGTAATCAAAAATACTGCTAGTATCACTTGCTTAAAATAGTATAACTAGTTTCTTTGACAAATCTGAAAGAATTATTCATCCTTAGTGCTCTAGGTGACCAGTCACAGTATATTGTTTTTATTGCCCTTGCTTATTTTATCTGATTCAATAACCCTTGAACCCATAATTTTTTTTATAGAACTGACTGTTAAGGAATTTGCTAATGTGTAATATCGTTCAATCAAAATTTGATACAACAGTTGCTATTTGTATCCATGTTTTGTGATCATAAAAACATTCTTTATCATTTTAATTGTCTATCTCAATGTATTTATTGTTGACACTTGTATGTAGATGAACTTATTCATTAGACATTATCAGTTTTATTTTTCCATGCAAATAAATATTACGTAGTCGTGCCATAAGTTCTGTCCCATGATAATCTCATGATAAAAATGAAACAAGATAAGATATATTTATATGAAAGATATTATTTATTCGACAACATTTTTAGAATTCATAATCAAACAGTTTTATTCAAAATGTCCCCCCTTGGCCTTCACACACTGCTTCAATCTCGCGGGCCACTCATCTATCACTGCACGCACAGCTTCCAAAGGAATAGCTGCCGCTGATCGGATCAAATCCGCTTTCAGGGACTCGATATTACGGTGGGCTTTGGAGCAGGCCAACTGCTCTAGCAGGTCCCACAACTTGTAGTCTAAAGGATTGAGGTCCGGACTCCCTGAGGGTCAATCTTCCGCAGCAATGAACTCTGGCACATTGCTTTCCAGCCAGCGCTGCGTACTCTTAGCCTTGTGAGCGGGGGCGGAATCCTGCTGGTAGACCCAGTGTTGGTTGGCAAACAATGTACCACTTAAAGGCTTGACGATAGGATCCAGTATGTCGCTCTGATAGTTTGCCGCTTTTGTTTTCACGCCCTGTTTACAGAAATGGAGCTGAGTGACCCCTTCGTAGGACACCCCCCACCAAACCATGACTGACGCAGGGTGGTGGCCTCTCTCAACTCTCGGAATGATCTCCGAAGCTTCCTGTGAACTCCTTGCATACACTTTGTCATTTTGTCGGTTGAATTTTTCTTCTATGGTGAAGATTTTCTCATCCGTGAACAAAATCTTTCGGAATCCCCCAGCTGCGTACCTCTCCAAGAGCTTCTTGGATCTTGTCGCCCTGATGTGTCGCAAGGTGGCCGTAAGTCGCTGGCCCGTACGTCTCCGGTAAGCCCCTAGCCCTAGGTCTTGTTTAATGATGCGCGACATCGTCCGGACAGGAATCTTCATTTCCCTGGATAGGATCTTCTGCTTCCGGAGTGGATTCCTTTGAATCCTGGCTTTTACGGCTTTGATGGCTGCTGGAGTCCTTACTTGACGAGGTCTTCCGCTTCTTGGCCTGTCATCAACAGAGGACGTCTCATTGTACCGCTGAATGGTCCTAGACACAAATTTACGCGATATTTGAAGGCCGCGTAAGAGTTCAAAAATCTGACTAGCACTGTGATTACACTTATGTAAAGCTATCACTGCAATACGGTTCTCTGCCTTGCCCCACTCCATCGTTATGCTTCGAGAGATCAATACAAACTGAGGTACATGTAATTACCCGAAAAGCGCTTAATCAACTGACACCACAATGTAAACAATCGGACAAGTATTAACAGGTCTACACTTGTTTGAAAACGAGGGACAGAACTTATGGCATGACTATGTATATAATTATCTTCTCAATTTGATAGAAAATATGGTTTCTAGACATCTTGGTGATAAGCAAGTAAATGTTTTGTCTAAACAGAAATGACGTGTATTTTTTTTGTCATGTACTTTTGTCAACTTCAAAACATACCAAAATGTCAGGCTCATATTTTTGTGTATATTTTTCTAATTTTTACATTTCTTTTTCTGATTATTACTAATATTATTATTATGTCATGTCACATTCTTGCGAGTCTTTGGTAGTTTGTGAACAATTTTGAGCCATAATTCCACATGTTTTTTTTTAAACAATCCTCGTATTATTGAAAAAAACTGCGACCGAAACTTAGTGATATCAGGTAACCAAATAAGTTCGTGCGGTTGCCGTATATCGCACATTGACATGGTTGTTGTTGATCGATAGCGATTGTTTGTTACCTGTTGTCACTTTACTATGAATCCTTCTTCTCTCGCACACATAAAAAAGCTGCTGAAAATTGTTACATACCTAGTTTTAATATTTGAAAATGGCGACGAATAAAACAGTAATTCGAAGTTGTTTACTGTGTGAGTACAAAAGCTGCAGCGGCGGCGCGAAAAATATGTACCGCATTCGGAGATGATGCCGTTAGTGATCGAACAGCACAGAAGTGGTGAAAAAAATTATCTTTGGTAAATCTCAGTTTGAACGATGATCCGCGCTCAGGGAGACCAAAAATCATGAACAACGAGGATCTTCGACAGGTTGTGGACACAAATTCCAGGACGACGTGTCAAGAACTTGCAGAAATGTTCAGAATGAGTCCTGAAACTATTCGTTTGCATCTTCATCAGCTAGGAAAGACGTGGATATTAAGGAAATGGCTCCCACATAAACTGACAAATGATAACAAATTAAGTCTTTTTTGTTCAGCTAACATTTTACGCAACGCTAATGAACCATTTCTTAATCGGTTATTAACCTGCGACGAAAAATGGATATTGTATTCGAATTCTAAGCGTTCGTATCATTGGTTGTCGCCTACTGATTCGGTACCACACACGCTCAGTGATTATCACCATTTTTTGGTGTCTTGACAACTGCATGAGGCACCGACAGTTCACAACTCGAGATGGTGTACTAAATGCGGTCGAGCTAACCCCCCTCCCCAATTTTGCCCCTTTTTCCCGAAATTTGACTCGTTCGCACACGCGCCGCGGAAGCACGTTGTGGACGTTTCTTCCAACTGTCGGTTCTCGACTTTTATGGACGGCCTCTTGCTTGGGGGTCCTGCGCTGGGGGCTTTGACTCCACGTTGACAAAAGGTCATTGAATGTGATGGTAATTACTTCGACAAATAAATAATGTCTTATTGTTTCTCAATAAAAATTTATATTTTTCTACTAAAAACCACACGAACTTATTTGGTTACCTGATATTTTGAGTTTATATAATAAAAATTCTTTGATAATGAACAAATTCTGGATTGTGGCACGTTTTTTGAACATCATAAACGTTATCAATCTTTGTATGTAGATCTATATTTTTTGTTATGGATGGTACTATTGATGATGTTCTCCCGATTTATTATAGTGGCATTTTGAAAAAGACTGGTGTTCCCAAAGAAATGATCGATTATATAACCTATGGAACCGTTATCCAAGAAGTCAAAACTTCAAACATTGCCAGAGAGGCTTCACTTGCCGCGGGTTATAGTGACAAAACGCCTTCACATACTGTGACAATGGCTTGCATTTCATCTAACGTTGCCATTACATCAGGTAAGCAGATCTTCAACGACGAATCGAAATCAGTTTATTGGTGTTTCTATCTTATGACTCACACAGGAATGGCCACTCTTAGTCAAGAACTGTTTTTTTTTTGATATTTCCTCTAAGAGTTTTGCTGACAAAAGGGAAGCGTAGCTGATAAATGTAAAAAGTCTGCTTACACAATAGTTGAACAAAAGGCACGACCATCGTGCATGCCTAAACAAAATCGAGACTCGTTACTAAAGACAATACTGTTCCATTCCTGATCCCAGAGTGACCGTTGTCTGCACCACTCAAGGCGATTACGTCGGTGTAAGGGTTAGAAGGCGACGTGGTGAAAGGAGGAATCCACAGTTTTTTGTTGAAAGACATGTTCATCACACTGTTGGAGTTATGGTTTGAGGTGCTATAGCTTATGGTTCCAGGTCACCTTTAATCTTCATCACAAAGTTCTAGAACCCCATCTTTTACCCTATCTTGACACCCTGGCAGATCCAACTTTCCAACAAGATAATGCCCGACCACATGTTGCAAGAGTCACAATAGACTTCTTTCAACATAATGATATCACATTGTTACCATGGCCACCAAGATCTCCCGACTTATCCCCAATTGAGCACGTGTGGGATATGATGGGTAGGAGATTGCTCAATTTGCAACGTCCTCCTCAGACTCTAGAAGCACTTCGAGAGGAGTTTTGGTGGTTGCCTGGAATGAGATACCACAGGAGGACATTGACCACCTGATCAGAAGCATGTCTAGGCGCGTTGGAGAATGCGTAGCACATCAGGGTGCATCCACACATTATCAAAGGTCAAAGGGCTTTAAAGCAGTGCAATCATTTTGAAATTTTTATCATTTACTTATTATGCTTCATTAAGTACTTATACAAAATTTTATTAAAATAAAACCATTTAAACTGGGTGTTCGGATTTATATGTCACTTAGTATAGTATTGCTTTGAGAACAAGGACAACTATACAATTTTTCGAATTTCCTTGTCTGCTTCCAATGGTTAATCACCAATCCATACTATTGATAAAAAATATTTCTTATGCCGTTATTTTTTTTAGCTATCGGTTTAATCAACAGTGGAGTCTATGATATGATCGTATGTGGAGGTGTAGAATTTATGTCCGACATTCCGATCAGGCACAGTCGTAAAATGCGCAGCTTGATGTTGAGAGCCAACAAAGCTAAAACTGCTGGCCAAAAACTCGCTCTCTTGGCGTCTATCAGACCTGATTTCTTTGTTCCTGAGTTGCCTGCTGTTGCCGAATTTTCTTCTGGAGAAACTATGGGACACTCGGCTGATAGGTAATTCTGTTTTAGGGTTTAAAAGTACCATTTCCGCGATATATTATTAACATATCAAATTTGATATAAAATACTATTCATCCATTGGATGAAGGTCTAATTGTAAAACATTCAAATTCAAAATATGACTCCCACTACAGGTTAGCAGCAGCATTTGGTGCAACAAGGAAGGAACAAGACGAGTTTGCAGTCAGGTCGCACACGTTGGCCAAACAGGCACAGGACAAAGGATATTTGACAGATTTGATTCCGGTCCAAGTTCCTGGATCAACCAAGCCGATCACACATGATAACGGTGTTCGAGTATCTCCCATCGAGAAAATGGCCACTTTGAAACCCGCTTTTATCAAACCTCATGGTACAGTGACAGCAGCAAACTCTTCCTTCCTCGTAAGTAAAATAAAAAATATAAACAGGTTTTTATAAAAAGATGATCTTGATAATATCTTGGTGCATATTTTTCTTTCAAAACGAAACACGAAATTTTGGTATTTCAAAAGTTAAGCCGCGGTTATACTCCGAGATGGCAGGCCACTGGTGAAGAGAGTGTGTAGCAGTTCTCAGGAGCGAAAAGAAAAAATACTATGATAAGAAGATCGATAGCAATAAAAATAATTCTAAAATGATGTGGAAAACATTAAAGAATATTGTTTCTTCTAATAGAAAGACTGAATTATCTAAAATGCGTTTCGAAGATCGGGTAGTGTCAGACAAATTAATTATAACGGAAAGAATGAACACTTTTTTTATAGAAAGTATAAATCAAATACGAAGACGATTGATGACGGTGATCCAAACTTATGTCCATTACAAGTATGTCAGAATTCATCAGTGAAGTAATTTAGGACGAATTAACATCAACAATCTAAGAAAAGCTATCTCAAAATTGAAATCTAATAAAAATCCAAGTGAGAATCTCTCAAAAAATATTCTAAATGACTGTTTCAATATAACTGGAGAGATTATTATTATTGGTGAATCATTGTTTAGTACATGGGAACTCCCATCAAAATTAAAGTGTTCCACCATTACTCCTATGCCAAAAGTTCAAAATTCTCAGCTGTATACAAATATGCGACCGATTAATGTCTTGCCCGATGTCGAGAAGCTGTTCGAAGAGATAATATACGAACAAATCATAAGATTCATTGAAGAAACCAACATTTTGATAAAAAATCAGACTAGATTTAGAAAAATATATTCCACAGAAACGGCAATCCAAATGGTGGTGGAAGACTGGAGAAGAAGTATAGATGAGAAAGAATATATTGTAACAATATTTTTTTACTTTAAAAGAGCATTTGAGACTTTGGATAGGGAAAAATTGTTAATGAAATTGCGTCACTATGGCTTTAAAGGATCAGTATTACACATTTTACAAAATTATTTAGTAAATACAAGTAAAAAAACTAAAGTTGGAAATATTATGTCACGTGTTCAAAATATATCAGTAGGGCTGCCACAACAGGGGAGTAAATTAGGGCCGTTACTATTTATTATTTATATAAATGATATCTCTGACATTTTAGAACACTGCAAAATTCAAAAATGTGCGGACGATAGATTTATATATATATAGCACATAAGCATTTGGACACTGCTTTAGAAGTGTTAAATAGTGATATTAAAAAAATTATGAATTGGTTAAATGTCAATAAACTTAAATTAAACACTAATAAAACAAAATGTATGTCAATAGGGAAACATTTAGGTGACATGATTAAAGATGAAAAAATTGAAGTAGTCGAGTCATTTAACTATCTTGGTATATATGTGGATAGTAAGCTGCTGTTTCACGAACATTACACATTATTTCAAAAATATGGAAAAAGATAAATTACTTCTAAAGAGTTTCCCATAATCTTAGTATGTATTCCAAAAATATTGTGTATAACACTATAATTCTTCCCCATTTTTTATATTGTACAACCATCTTGTTTACAGCAAATGAAAACATATTTTCAAAATTACAAATTCTACAAAATAAAGCTATGAGAATCATTTTAAATAAAAACAAGTATACTAGGATTAAGTCTAGGATAGAAGAACTGCAGTGGTTGGATGTGAAAAATTTCATATATTGTTTAGTTCTCGTTTTCATATTCAAATTAATAAATCATTTATTACCACCACATTTAGAGAACTTCACAAAATTAAATAGTCATTATCATAACTATGAAACTAGAGGCAGTATAGATTTTCATCTGCAAAATTGAAATAGCAGCATAACTAGTAAATCTATATTTCACAAGGGAGTATTTGAATTTAATAAATTGAATGATGATATTAAACAGTATTCGAATTTAAAAATGTTTAAGGTGAAATTAAAAAATCACTTTATGAATAATCAAGCATGTAAAATCACAGAAAATGGATTGAAGAAAAATATGTAACCGAATCATTATACAAAATTGACATTGTAGCATTAATGCTAAATAAATCTTCAACAACCACAAAAGGTAGATGACAGGATGCAGGTGATGGGTGACACTGCATTCATGGTCGGACCACCGCGTTGTCCTCCGCCACATATCTCAAGTATGAAAAATGGCATCAAGTAGGTTGACTCTTCATTTCTAATGCAACGCCGTTATCGATTCATAAAGGATCACGAGGTCTGCAAATTAAGTCAAGAGGCTTTTTTTATTTTTTTATACACATATGATGAGTGACAGAAGTGTTACACCCAGAAAACATAATTTTTTCAACTTGTTTTTTGGCAACATAATGACTATATTTAAACCATTTTGTGGCAACATTGTCAACTCTTGAGTAGCTTATAAAGTGTATAAGTATTGCTAAAACATATTTCACGAATGAACTTTTTTTTTTTTAGACTGACGGTGCTTCCGCCTGCATTGTCACGACAGAAGAAAAGGCAAAACAGTTAGGCTACAAACCCAAAGCTTACTTGAGGCATTTCACATATGTGTCTCAAGATCCTGTTGATCAATTGTTGCTAGGACCTGCATACGGCACGCCTCTTATTTTAGAAAAAGCTGGATTGACGCCCAAGGATATCGATGTGTGGGAGTTCCATGAAGCTTTTGCGGTAAGTACATTAGGTCATGATTCCACCAAATTTAAGTCAGTTAGTTTAGGCTAGTCCTAGTTATAGCCCATAATCCAACATCACCTGCCGCAATCTTTATGTGCATTTCACTCACGTGTCGCAAAGCTTTGTAGGTTTATTACTTCGTGGTTTATTAATATTTCTGCTTGCAACAAGTCTGAACTGTCAAAACTGGAGTTGTTCACAGTCATGATGACAGCAACAGAGATATGTCACAATGGACGTAAGTCGATGATAAAATCACGAATCAGAAAAAACAAAAACAAATTAATATTATGATTTTGCGAAGTTAGGTTAATTCACTGATCATTTTTATTTTCATTTTATTTCATGGTTTGAGTGATACCTTAATAATAATTTTAGTGTGGAGTTTTTGTTTTGGAAAAAACTGTTATGAGTAGAATACCTTAAGATAGGAACACCAAAGACCAAAGTATTATCCGAAAACAACCTAACCTGCTTTAACATAACCTAACTATTCATCTTTCAAATATGATCGATCATGCAACATGAAAACATCGTCCATCTTTGTCGGATACATGCAAATTAGCAATACAGTTTGTTTAGACAACAAAATTCTATTTGTCTCTGTCTAACATATTCAGAGACTTCATTAAAAATATTCACAAATCGCTGTCGTTTGTCTTTACTACAGACTAAAATGATGACGTAATCGTCATCGTTCGTGATTTCGAATATATAGTCTTCAGCTTCAGCGCGACTATAGCTGTATCTTGCTCTGTTTTTCGTAGGGCCAAATCATCGCGAACTTCAAGGCGTTGGACAGCACCTCGTTCGCGCAACGTTACATGAACAGACAAGATAAGATCGGCGCTCCCGACATCAATAAATTCAACAACTGGGGCGGGTCATTGTCCTTGGGGCACCCGTTCGCGGCGACCGGAGTCCGACTGGCTATGCATACTGCGAACAGGCTGGTCAGGGAAGACGGACAGTTTGGGTTGATTGCTGCCTGTGCTGCTGGTGGACAGGTAATCCATCGGAACTGATCGTCTATATTCATATATGTGTATTCTTTTTGTGACATTGTTCCACATTCGGATTTCATTAATTTTTGATTTTTTTGCGAATGATCTCCCCGAACAGACAAAAACAGGAATAGTAGTGAAGTTTGCAGATGGTGCATCTGTAATAGGGTATGGGGAATCAGTAATATGTCTGAGATGGAGTTTTGTCGTAGTGGACAAAGATTAAACCCAAGTACACTTTGCCACTGTCAAACATGGAGGCGAGTCTGTTATGGTTTGGGGGTGCTGTTCGGGGTTTGGGATGGGACCTTTATGGAAGACAATATGCCCTTAAGATCAATCTTCCAGCAAGATAATGACCCGAAGCACACTTCAAATCTCGCACAGAAATTCTTTCTATATGAAAAAATACCAGTTCTCAAATGGCCTTCACAGTCTCCCGATATAAACTCCATTGAAAATCTATGGAAATACTTAGATAAGCAAATACGAGATAAAAATTATTCAAACAAGGATGAACTTTTTGCCGCTTTAGAGCAAAAGTGGAGACAGATTGATGAATCTTATATCAAGAAACTTCTATAATCTATGCCGAGACGATGCCAGGCGGAGATTAATAATAATGGTTATGCCACAAAATATTAACACAAATATGGTTGGTTTAATATAATTCAATGAACTTTGCTTCTTTTTTCTATAATTGTTTTGCTTTGTCTACATTTTTTTGTCCTTCATAGTTCCAGTCTAATGAATTTATTTATATATAAGTGAGTTAATACTGCTATAACGAATTATGTATACAGGTTGGTGGATTAATAAGTTAAAAAAGAAATACAGCACAATACTAATTTGTCTATATACTTTTGTCCATTACTGTATATTTCCAATCCAGTGTAAAGCTTTTAGGTACTTTCTAAGAGTCTGATCTCATGTTTACCAGTCACATAAATCATTTCTGCAAAAACTGAACAAGGTGTAACCTCTCCTAAGGATGGTCTTTTGAGGAGTCTCAAAAATTAGATGGTGTCTGTTTTCTGAATCAATTCATTATTTAAATTTATAAAATGAAGGTAACATTAAGCAATTGTTGTCAGACCATTCTTTGATTGATTGTATATCACTATCAATTTTTGTCTTAATTTAATTTATATCTGTGACTTGCCAGTATTGGTATAGTCAGCAAAAAATACGAATTTACCATTTAGTTGGAATTTATTAAATCATTGATATTGACTAAGAATAAGATCGGACCTAATACTGATCCTTGAGGAACCCCTGCGTTTATATTAAATTTCATAATTTTATAATTTGGGATCATAATACCAATTTTTAATTACATATCCATTTGTTACATATTAGGGTTCTTTATTCCCTATTTGAAAGAGACGAAAATATGTAATGTGATGTTCACGACTATATCATACTTATTACCTTTTCTGTATTTTCTAGGGCGTTGCTATGATCCTGGAAAGGCACCCAGATGCTCATCCCAACTAGGTATATTTCAAAGGTGTATTTATATGTAATTAATAATGTTTGTATTGAAAACGAAAAAGTGCTAGATTGAGTATTTTGACATTGCTGATAATAATTCATAAATGGTATTCCATTCATCGTTCGTGATTTGTTTTTCAACATTGAATACGGACAAATAACTGAACCAACTACGGTGATTATTGCAATTTTTTCACTCAACATGTTCACTGAAAATCACTGTCAGCATTTCACATAAAGTATAAAATCTAGCCTAATATCAGAACTGTTTTTTTTTAACTTTTGTTTCTGGTACATATAGCTTTTTAAGTATATATATTATATTGTTAGTGTCTTTTTTATAATATAAAGAAAATATGTAAATATTTTTATAATAAAGTAGCCGTAAATTGATAAATGGCGACTGTAAAGTATAAATAAATTATTGATTGATTTTTTGTTTATTTATTTGTGATGCTCCACCCGTTTATTATCACTTGATAGACGAAATAAATTGCTAATCATACGAAGTTGTACGTTTTATAAAATAAACTGAAAAAAAAATGGTGTCAAGTAAGTTGACTAGGTTACTTCCTCTAACCATTAACTAGTGATTAACATATTCTATCAGAATATACCCAATCCAATTAAGAGCTGTGCCTGCATAGAAGCGAAAATGCGTTTCGTAGCGCCGCCAAACTCTTATTCTTATCATTATGTCCATCCCATGTTGACCACTGTCTCTGGGTGTCAGCGTTGCCACCTCTCGCGGACTGTTTCTGCACAACACAATTTTCTTTCAGAAGGAAAATCCAGTTTGTTTTTTGTATGATAAGGTAAATGGTTTAGTCATCTCAGAGAGTATGATATTCAATGGTTGTACCTACGGAGAATTAAAACAAAAATTTCAAGCCCAAAACAGAGAGTGATAAACGCATCAAAAAATCTTCCTGCATGGGGGCTTGATCAGTTTCCCTTCATACGAAATTGTTAATGATACGCCACTGGAGAATAGAAATGTCATTCTTGAAGAACAGCTACTATTAACATATTCTATCAGAATATACCCAATCCAATTAAGAGCTGTGCCTGCATAGAACCGAACATGCGTTTCGTAGCGCCGCCAAACTCTTATTCTTATCATTATGTCCATCCCATGTTGACCACTGTCTCTGGGTGTCAGCGTTGCCACCTCTCGCGGACTGTTTCTGCACAACACAATTTTCTTTCAGAAGGAAAATCCAGTTTGTTTTTTGTATGATAAGGTAAATGGTTTAGTCACCTCAGAGAATATGATATTCAATGGTTGTACCTACGAGGAATTAAAACAAAATTTCAAGCCCAAAACAGAGAGTGATAAACGCATCAAAAAAATCTTCCTGGAGGGGGGCTTAAGCAGTTTCCCTTCATACGAAATTATTAATGATACGCCACTGGAGAATAGAAATGTCATTCTTGAAGAACAGCTACTAGATGGCGCATCTAACGCCACGTCCTAAATCTAATTAGACTTTTTTTATAATTATAAGAATACTCTTGATGGTCTGAATGTTATAATATGGTGTATTAAAAACAATGTATATCATTGAGAAATTATATGACAAGTTCCTTTTCAATTTTATCTCTCTTAGTACTTTCACATTTCTCCTTTTCAAACAGGAGCTGCGAAATGTCACTGGATGACATATAATCTGTGTTACCGACTTTTTATAACAATGAAAGTAAAACCAATTTTTCAGGGTGGGGTTTATAATATTCTATTAAACACATATTTTTCAGTGTTATTTTAGTTTTTTTGGTTTAGTTATATTTGTGTTAATTGTTGTAATGTGTAAAATAGTGAGAATAGCAAATTATCGACTGAGTAAATCAAATTTGAGGTTAACAGTGTATTATCATTTGTGACAGATCCCAATCCATGTCGTTTTTTGTAATAATTTTGTTATAAATTCATAAAGCTAGGACATTTTAATGTAATTGATAATACAGTTAGTTAGTAAATGCGGATACATGTGAACTGTTTTTAAAAAAATGTGCTTCTCCTGATGTATGGATAACAAAAAGTGATACAAGGGAATTAAAAAACGGCGGCCATTTTATTAACAGGCAGTAATTCGTAAGTTTTTCCTTTGATTTTTTGACAATAATCTTTCGCAAAAAACTACACTAAATTGCTTTTACACTTGAATTATGTAGTTCTTCATAACTTCATTATTGTTTTGTAGTGATCTCATTGATAAACTTTGGTCTGTGGTACCTAGTATTGTGATATTTTGTATTGAAGTATTTTGCATTTTGTAGAAAAAATTATGCTCCACCTCCAGCAGTCTATAGTTGCCTATTAAAAATTGACCCTTGTCGATTTGCCCCTTTAAGTGGTAGACCAAATGCAAAGTATCTCTTGAAACAGGAAAGCAATGGTTCTAGTTTTGTAATTAGGTGGACCACCAAATGCAAAATTTCTCAAGGTGTGGTTTTTACAAAATGAGAATTTTTTTTTAAAATTTAATGCCTGCATGTTTCTGAAGCTGGAGTTATTGAAAGGTCAAAAAGCTGACCTCCTGTAAAAAACTGGTGACTTCCATTAGTGTTTTTTTTTTGAAAAGCTATACTGTGTTACACATAATATTTTCCAGGTTATTAACACTGCAATTTAAACAAAATTAAACATAATTGTTATGGTAAAACAGTAGAAAAAATATCTGTGTGTCTAACAATTCTATTAGGTATTCATACTGCTTTGGTTTAGTCACATTAAAAACAATAATTTGAATAGTGTATAACACTATTATTCTATACAGGGTTATCCAAATTAAGTGTCCACCATTGGTAACTTTGTTATTAGTAAAAATACAAAGTTGTTTAAATTAGCAAACTAGAAGCATTTTTGACGCTGGTAAAAATGAGAAATAAAAAAAAACAATTGAGAGTCGTTATTTTGATTTTTTTCAGTAAAATAACATTTTTTTAAATGGAAACCCCTGTATATTATATTTTTTTCTGTTAAAGCATCAAATTTTAAACAAAAAAGTTCATAATGACTTTTCCGCTAAAGTCAAAAATAAAGTCAAAATAACGATAAATATTTTTAATTATTTGCAGTATTATAATATTAAGACGGCTATGAAAACAACATGGCGTTCGCGATTTGACAGCATTAAGATAAGCGACAAATTGTTAAACTGGACATACTCGCAACTAGAAGGCTTTGGAAAACAATGATAATCAAATAATGTCAAACATTAGTGTAAATACTTGTTTATAAGCTTTATTATGTCATTAATTTAAAGAAAAATGTTCTCCCATGAAGAAAAGTGTGATATGTTAGAATGCTATTTAGTGTGCAGAAAATCCTCCTTGAGAGCAAGAGAATACTACAGTGAATTATATTCCGCTCGCATTCAACCGTATGAACGATATTTTCTGAGACTTTATCGAAAATTTAGGGGCAACGAAAATGTTTTTGCTAAAACAAGGGCAAAAAAAGAATTCATAATAAGCGAGGCCACGGAAATTGCAGTTATTGGATATTTTGAAGCTTATCGTGAGAAATCAATAGCAGATATTCTCAAGGACTCTAATTTCAGTTATGGTACTGTTCAAAGGATTTTAAAAAAATACAAATTTATTCCGTATAAGTACCGACCAGTTCAAACGCTTTTGGCAGGGGATCCAGAGAGAAGACTTGTTTTTTGCCATTGGTATCTTAGCTTCTGTCGCCAAAATGTAAATAACTTTCGTTACCTTTTATGGACAGATGAATCAAATCTTTCAAATTCTGGAATGTTTAATAGAAAAAACCACCATTATTGGTCAAGAGAAAATCTTTTGTTAGTACATCCAAGAGGCCCACAAGTCCGTTTCAGTTTCAACGTTTGGTGCGGTATAATTGGTTCAAAAATTGTTGGCCCGTTCTTTTATGAGGGAACCCTAACTGGTGAAAGATATGTGGAATTTATGTCAGAAATTCTGACTAATTTCTTAGACGAATTGGATCTTATAAGTAGACATCATCTGCATTTTCAGCAAGATGGCGCACCTGCCCACAACTCCAGAAGTACTTCATTTTCTAAGTACTACTTTTAATGATCAGTGGATAGGAACAAATGGCCCAATACAGTGGCCTCCCAGATCACCAGATCTAAACCCACTTGATTACTTCTTGTGGGGTTACTTAAAGAACCAAATTTACAAGCGAAGGTACGATAACCTTGACGCGTTAAAGACTGCAGTTAGGGAAAAGATAACCCAGATAGATGGTAGGACCATACTTAAGACAGTTCGAGCAGTTGAAAAACGTGCCCAAAAATGTATTGAAGAACAAGGTGGTGTTTTCGAGCATCTTCTTTAAAAAAAATTGTTATTGTATTTTGTAAGATTATAAGTTGATGTTGAAAATAAAGTTTGTCGATACAATTTAATTGTTTCAGATTGGAGGCCATAACTTCAACAATTTGTAACCTAGGAGAAAAGTTATTGTGAGCTTTTTTGTTTAAAATTTGATGCTTTAACAGAAAAAATATAATATACAGGGGTTTCCATTTAAAAAAATGTTATTTTACTGAAAAAAATCAAAATAACGACTCTCAATTGTTTTTTTTATTTCTCATTTTTACCAGCGTCAAAAATGCTACTAGTTTGCTAATTCAAACAACTTTGTATTTTCACTAATAACAAAGTTACTAATGGTGGACACTTAATTTGGATAACCCTGTATAATATGGGCTTATCAACTATTTATTGTAGAGAATTGAGGATGAGAAATTATTTTTAGGAAACTGAACTCTACAAATAAATGAAATATGCACCCTATCAGATGCACAACTACATTAATGAGCAGTAAACTTTTATGTTACATTGAAATTTTATACTTTATTTATGCAGAACATTCTAAATTTTTTTTTCAAGTTACCTTATGAAATATGTTTCAAGCATTAAAAATCAGAGGTAGCATAAATCTGTATATCCTAAAATATATATGTTGCTTTAGCACTTTAAAATTAAGTGATAATTTTAAAGTGTTTGATTGAAACTATAATTAAATATATTCTCATATGTTATCTATGAGCAAATTTAATTTCTTTCAATGAACAATAAATACAGTGAAAGCTCTCCTTGCGGACAGCTCCTATAAGCGGACATCTCTTTTAACCGGACAAAGTTCCTGGAACCGAATTTCAGCCATCAATTTTCAATGTTAAATGCATTCCGATAAACGGACGCTCTTATAAACGGACGCGGACACTAGATTTTCCTGTATGTGATCAAAAAATCTCCCATAAGCGGAAGCGAAACTCTAATACCCAGACGATTTTTTAGTTCCGCTTATTGCAATGCACATATCTACATACATAAAATTCAGTAATTCCCCGATTTATATTAGGTGATTCCCCATTTACGCATTTCGTTGGGTAGCCTGTATGTAATATTGTGGCTTGTCTTCAGTTCAGGCAAATTCGTAGTTGATTGAGTTACGTATTTTATTATTGCAACTGTAAAATGGCACCAAAAAAAAGGATGCTCTCGTTAAAGGAAAAGATGGAAGTTGTTAACGTATTAGACAGAGAAAGTGGTTCAGTTCGTCATTTGGCAAAGAGGTTTAATATTGGGAAAACGCAAGCAGCTGAAATTGCCAAAAATAAGGAAGATATCAGGAGTAAATGGCAACCAGGAACTAATATAAATCAAAAGAAGGATTTTTTAAAAAAGGAAGGTTTTGCTATAGACAAAACATGTTTTGAGTGGTTTGTGAAAGCTAGAAGTCAGAACATTCCAATCTCAGGGCCGTTAGTGAAAATGAAAGCTAAAGAAATCGCCACTACTTTGGGCTATAATAATTTCAGTGCGTCCGACGGGTGGCTGCAAAAGTGGCGCAAGAGACATAGTGTGAGTTTCAAATGCATATCTGGCGAAGCTGCTGCAGTAGATCAAGTTGATGTGTCACAATTTTTGGAGAAACTTCCGTCCATGTTGCTTGGCTACAAACCAGAAGATGTGTACAACGCAGATGAGAGTGGACTTTTTTTTCGCGCATTGCCCGACAAAACTCTGTCCTTTAAAGGAGAAACATGTGTGGGTGGAAAGTTGTCTAAAGATAGACTAACCATTTTATTCTGTGCAAATATGGCCGGTGAAAAATGCGATTTGATTGTGATCGGGAAAGCGGCTCGTCCTCGTGCTTTAAAAAACGTTGCTATTAAGGATCTACCAGCGACTTGGAAATCCAACAAAAAGGCATGGATGACCCGAGAAATCATGTCTGAGTGGTTAGTCGAATTCGACCGGAAAATGAGAATCCAAAAAAGGCAAGTTCTTTTATTTTTAGACAATGCATGCTCTCATCCTCGTGATATGAAAATGAAAAATGTGAAAATTATATTTTTACCGCCAAACACAACTTCTGTTTGTCAGCCCATGGATCAAGGTGTCATACAGAACTTTAAATTTTATTATCAGCACTTGATTTTAAAACATATTTTAACAAAAATTGACGATGGTCAAAGCTTATCTGAGCTTACAAAGTCTATCAATGTGTTAGAAGCTTTGTATTTTATAAAAACAGCATGGAATAAAGTAAATTCCTCTACAATTAAAAACTGTTTTGGCAAAGCTTGATTCAGAAAAAGTGAATGTAGCTCAGAATTTGCTGAGCAAAATTATTGCGATGCTGAAGGAGATCTGCCCTTAGCGACACTTGCTCAGTTACTGCGACATGCCAAACATTTAGGAGTAGCAGATCCCCAGAAAGTAGATGATTTCCTGGCCATAGACAATAACATAACAACAGAAGAAAATGCCATTGGCAACTTTTCGAATTTGGATGTAGAAAGCCCAGGCCAACTTGAATATGGTAGTCCAAACGACTCAGAAGAAGAAGTGGAACTGGTGGACTCACTAAGCGGTTCAAAAACGATAAATTCATATGGGGAAGCTCTAAATCATATTTCTATATTGAAAAAATTTGCTAAAGATGATTTCACTGCATTTCAACATTTGAAAAATTTAGAAAGTTATTACGAAAATTGTCTCCTTCAGCAAAAGATGGTGAAATTTCGTCAGACAAACATTTTAAACTTTTTTCAACAAGCTAAAGAATAATGTTTTTTTTAAATTCTCGTACCATGTATTGAAGCATTTATGTTTTTGTATGCGTATATGTACATATATTATATAGATATATAGCATAAATACATACTTTAAAAATGTGGCGAGTTTCTGTTTCATTTTTCTCATGATTATAATACCTCATTTCCTCATGATTATATACCCCGTTATTTATACATACTCTCTTTTAAACGGACACCTCCCATAAGCGGACAAAAGTTACGGAACCGTGAGTGTCCGCTTATGGGAGCTTTCACTGTATTTGGTGTCCCAGTGCATTATTTTTGAAATTTTATACATTTGTAAGAGACATCTTACTTAATATTTAGCTCAGTTGAGAAATAAACATATTAAGAATGAACATTTATTAGATAATTGCAAGAATATTTCATTTATTATTACTGTCAGTTAGTAATTCATTTGTTACATCATGTTTTGCTTCCTTTTCTACAAATAAGTGATTAACCCATAAAGAAAACACACATTCAGTAAGGCCCTTCTGAACTCTTATCTGGGTAAACACAAGACATGTTTTACATGTTTGGTCTAGTAATGTATTGCTTTTTTAAGGATTAAAATTAGAGCAACATGGAGATATATTTATATTTTTGAAAATAAACACAACATATTGTTGATTACATTCTTGTTACTATTTTACCTGCTATTTCATTAAAAACTTTTTTTTTTCACAAAAAGGGATTGTAGGAATGGGTCTAGCAATTTATTTTTTGGTAATATGTGGTAAAAGAATTATTCACTCAATTTTAACTTGTTATTCAAAGAATAATGCATATGTCCCAAATTAACTTGAAATATGTTTTAAAGAGTAAGATTAAGTATTTTTGGAAAGTTGTGTGTGTTTTTTTTTTGGTATTTCATTGAAAAATGAAATGAAATCAATTAGATTATATTCAGCTTATTTCTAAACAGAAAAAAAAAACAATGAGACCAATTGCATGTGACCTAATTGACTCATATTTTATATATATATATACATATATATATATATATATATATATAGGGCGACAGGTAAATAGGTGTAAAACATAGGAGGTGATAGTACAGCTCCTTTGCTATCAAAATTAGTATATAATACCATACCCTATATTCAAAGGTTAAAAAGTTATGGAAGATTTAATTTTTTTTTAACAAACAACCCAGATTACAGAGTAAAATAGTTGAGATAAAAAAAAGTTGGTGATTAAACATTCTTTTTTTGGTGGTTTCAGGTTATTATTAAAATAAATAATTCTCATAAATTAAAAAACATGAAAACACTACTGAAAACGTATTTATTTTAATGTTAAATGAAAATTTTTATTTTCAACTTTTACATTAAGAAGTTTTTTTTTCAAAAAAATCATAATAGAGAAAATGTACAAATAACTGCAAAAACTTCCTCGTTTCATTAGATTTCTAAAATGGTATAATAACATATCAGTAAGTAAACCATTTAACAAAACAATATTACTTTGCTAGAAAGGACCGCTAAGCGCATTTCATTGTACTGAGCAGGTAAACCGAGCCTTTCATGGTTCGACCCTTTTTGTTATTTTTTGTGTCCTGTGCCGTTATTCGGGTTTAAGTATTCGGAATCTGTCGTCGCTCCTCGGAAGCAAGCTCTGCGTGTGTTATGAATTGACACAGCTGACGGATCAAGGAAAGTTAGTAGAATATCAACCTTTAATGCGGTAGGACGTACTTTTACTTTTTTGATCAGTTTTAATAATGGCGAGTTACCGTAACGAAGAATACGCTGATATTCTGTTTTGTTATGGTTTAAGTGATGGAAATTCCGTTGAAGCCAGGCGAGAATACGAAAACCATTTTCCGAATCGGCGAATACCGAGTCATCGAGTATTTGCTTCTGTGTACCAACGCGTCAAGGAAAGTGGACAGGTTCATGAGAGACGTCATGATGCTGGTAGACCTCGGTTGTTTGACGACGAAGATCGAGAGGCAATACTGGAATGCTACGGCAGAGACCCGACGACGTCTACACGAGTTATAGCAAAGCAGCTTGGTTTAACTCAGTGGAAAGTTTGGTTCGTTTTAAATTCGGCGAGACTTTACCCTTTCCATTACACACTGGTTCAAGTATTAGAAGAAGGAGATCCCGCAAGAAGAATTGATTTTTGTCGATACATGCTTCATCGGGATCAAGAAGAAAACGACTATTTAACTAAAATATTGTGGACCGACGAGTCTAAGTTTGACAGAGAGGGGACAACAAATTATCACAACTTACATTATTGAGCCCCACGAGAGGCAAATCCCCACATGGCAAAGACAAGAGCCCATCAAAGAAGATTTTCGGCAAACGTGTGGATGGGAATCATTCATACGTATGTAATTGGACCAGTTTTTTTGCCTGACAACCTGAATGGCGAATCCTATGAAAACTTTTTGAGATCTCTCTGGGAGAATCTCGAAGACCTGCCTCTGAATATCAGGATGCAGATGATCTACCATCACGATGGCTGTCCCGCGCATTTCCGTCTGGGTGTTAGACAGTGGCTGGACGAGAAATATCCTTGTCGCTGGATTGGCCGAGGTGGACTGACACCGTGGCCAGCGAGGAGCCCAGATTTTACACCTTGTGACTATTATTTATGGGGGCCCATGAAGTCACTGAGTCACTGGTGTACGCTGAGCCCATAGACACTCTTGCACAGTTGAAAGAAAGAATTATTGCTGCTGCTGACACTATCAGAGGACAGGGGCTGTACTATCACCTCCTAAACACCTATTTACCTGTCACCCTGTATATATATATTGTGCAATTGTTTTTTTTCTAGAGGTTAAGTAGAAATAGCTTGTAGCTAGACTCCCCCATCGTCAGGGACATTTTTTTTATCTGAATAACATTTTATTTTTGAATACAGTTACTATTACTACCACTATTATGAGTCAAGAGTAATTCCTAGAACTGGTGGCATACTATTTAATGTAAGACATGCATGGTGCAATAAATTAGTCATTGCCTGAAGATATTGAAAACAAAATAGGCATTGGCAAGGTCAAGAAAGGATTGAATATCTTAGCATGATTTATGAGGCAGTAGCAGAATCAAACACTAACTCTTTTCAAAGTAGGGTTCCAAATTTATTTTTGTGTTCTGTTGTGAACTCATAACCCAAAATACCTCTCAAATCCCTTTTTGGATGACAGAATAAAGTATATGGCTGGATATCTTTAGATGTAATGTGTAAATCAATGGTATGGAATCAGAAAATACTTTTTATTAAAAGTATACATCTTTATTCAATAGCATTTTCCTGAGATGCCTTGTCTGCAAAAAAGACATATGAAAAGTTTTGTATTGTATCATAACTATCATATATATATGAAACTTTTTTTCTAAATGTTCATACAAAAAGGATGGATGATAGGGGTCAATGTATAGCAAGTTACCCTTTACATTGCACTTTGCTACTCGATACTCTACTTATGGGCCTCCTGAGGGTACTCCTGTGATAAAACATTCATGGCATGAGGGTTGTTTCAAAAATAAGGTTCCCACATTTTTTCAGGCACAATGAACTTTTTATTTGAAAAAACGAATTCACCGTTGGAAACGTTGTTCTTTAAGCTATTTTTCTCCAAAGTCGCCAATTTCTTCTACGCATTTACGTGAAATCCACTTTTGCCTCAAGGAAATCCGCCGCTAGCCCATTCAGAAACTTGGTAACTGCTCCCAACACGAACCGTTGACCGCCTACGTGTTCCTTCAATTTCGGAAATGCAATGTCAGGGATGGGTAATGACTTCGCAGTCAAATCGCTCGATTAAGTACTTCGTTTGTAAGTCTTACACTTTGGTTTTCCTCTACGTCGATTTTGGATTGCCCGTCTCAGCTTTTTCAGAAGCCTCAGAAATTTCAGCCGCCTATTCCCAGATCGTGATTCGCCGATCTTTGAGCAAGAGTCAGAACCACCATTTGCTTATACACATTTCCTCAATTTTGAGACAATCTTCGTATATTTCATTATTTGTTTGTGCACAAATAGTAAGTTGTGAAATTAATAGTAATAAAAAAACAGTTGAAATTTGGAGCTGACAGGTAGCCCAACGTTGAGAGGCGCCGATGACTATCCTTATTGCAAAAAATCTGCTTTTATCGATTTTAAACTACTTTTTCCGATGCGCGAAAACATTCAGCATTTTCGGCAACTGCGGTAAACACTATAACTGTATGGAAACCCACACACTTTATAGTTAGCGTTAGAGCGAAGTGGCAACTGTCAAGGTGGTGGCTTAAATCTGATAATGTTGTATTGCTTTGCATTCGGACTACTGGTTACGTACTTTTGATTGAAGGCAAATCATATGCTTGTGTTCTACCTAGTGTCAGCCAAATATGCTGCATATTCTGGAATATCTCATTCCCAGCTCTAGTTTGCTATACAGGGTGTCCCAGAAGTCGACGTCAAGCCGAAACCGGGTGATAGGCAAAGTCATAACAGCTATCAGAAAAATATTTAAAAAAATTTTATGTATGTGTTTTGAAAATTATAGGTCTTTGAAAAAAATATAGAAATTTCACACCCTACGGCAGTCTGTCAACTCCTGTTAGTACAAATATTAACTTTTTTTGGATTTTATTTTTACAATGTAATGATGAATAATGCATCTTCAAACTGGTGTCTCAACCTTACTGCCAGCTTTTCTCGTTCAGGAAAAATTGCCACTTATTTCCCAACCAAGTATTCCAAAGTAAAACTTTGCTCAACTTTAACTGGCTGTACTGGAAAAAAATGTACTACGAGAGTTTGGCAAGTAACCTTGAAAGTTGGCGCATTTAATAAGGATTCCAAAATTGTATAACACTTAGAAGATTACTCGTTAACTTATGCACAATTTTTATTTGAAGAAAAACTGATGAAAATTTTTCAAAATTTCCTAATTAAACAGCGATTATGAAAACGCTAAAGGACCCTTAAGGATAACTGTTTGCACAACAGTGGGCGTCAAAATGCTGCTGATGATGATTTACCTTTACAGCAAATGCTCAAACTGTTTTCCTTCAGCCGCAATACACGCTCGACATCTTAAAAAAGATCGGGTTATTAAACGAGCGAATCCACGGTTATTAACAAACTCAGCTGCTTCCAATAGTCTTTGCCGTAGCTCAGCTACATTTTGAATCGGCTTGAAATACACTTTTTCTTTTACAGTTCCCCAGTAAAAAAAATCTAACGGATTCAAATCTGGTGACCGGGCTGGCCACGGTATTGTACCAGACCGCCCTATCCATCTGCCTGGAAAGTTTTGATCGAGATACTCTCTCACTGAGAGTGCATAGTGCGCTGGGCAGCCATCATGCTGAAACCACATGTCCCTGTAAATACTCAGTGGCACGTCCTCCAATAAATTTTCTAAATGATTTTGCAAAAAACCTAAATAAACCTCAGCAGTCTCTGGGAACTCAAACGGACCATTTAAAATTCCTGTCCAATGGTTTATCTTGAAGCGATATTGAGATTTATCTTCTCTCATCAAATGTGGGTTTGCTACGTGCCACTCGTGTAAGTTATGCAGGTTCATGTATCCATCTTTCTTAAATGTGGTCTCATCTGACCATAACATTTTTTCAAAGAACCGTGGATCTTCCATGTGTCTTTCTAAGATTGTACGACAAAAAGCAACTCGGGGCTCATAATCCCGGGGCAGAAGAGCTGTACGTGGTATGGATGGAGCACGTTTTTTTGCAAGATTCTATGGGCTGTACTTTTGGGCACACCTGTTTTTAGTTCTATTGCACGCACTGAAGTACTCGGGTCTTCTTCGACAGCTTCTAGCACCACGTCTTCGTAAGGAAGGAAAGATCTTCCCTCACCGTGTGATTGGTTTGGTAGTTGGCCCTCTGAGAACAGTAAGCGGTGCACATTTGTGAACACTCGATGATCTGGATGACGAGCTGCATTCATACATACCACATACAGCGTGTTCAACCTCTCCTGCCCCGGGACTATGAGCTCCGAGTTGCTTTTTGTCGCACAATGTTAGAAAGACACAGGAAAGATCCACAGTTCTTTGAAAAAATTTTATGGTCGGATGAGACTACATTTAAGAAAGATGGGTACATGAACCTGCATAACTTACACGAGTAGCACGTAGCAAACCCACACTTGATGAGAGAAGATAAATCTCAATATCGCTTCAAGATAAACCATTGGACAGGAATTTTAAATGGTAAAATAATCGGTCCGTTTGAGTTCCCAGAGACTTTGACTGCTGAAGTTTATTTGTATTTTTTGAAAAATCATGTACAAAATTTATTGGTAGACGTGCCACTGAGTATTTACAGGGACATGTGGTTTCAGCATGATGGCTGCCCTGCGCACTATGCACTCTCAGTGAGAGAGTATCTCGATCAAAACTTTCCAGGCAGATGGATAAGGCGGTCTGGTACAATACCGTGGCCAGCCCGATCACCTGATTTGAATCCTTTAGATTTTTTTACTGGGGAACTGTAAAAGAAAAAGTGTATTTCAAGCCGATTCAAAATGTAGCTGAGCTACGGCAAAGACTATTGGAAGCAGCTGAGTTTGTTAATAACCGTGGATTCGCTCGTTTAATAACCCGATCTTTTTTAAGAAGATGTCGAGCGTGTATTGCGGCTGAAGGAAAACAGTTTGAGCATTTGCTGTAAAGGTAAATCATCATCAGCAGCATTTTGATACCCACTGTTGTGCAAACAGTTATCCTTAAGGGTCCTTGTGCGTTTTCATAATCGCTGTTTAATTAGGAAATTTTGAAAAATTTTCATCAGTTTTTTTCAAATAAAAATTGTGCATAAGTTAACGAGTAATCTTCTAAGTGTTATACCATTTTGGAATCCTTATTAAATGCGCCAACTTTTAAGGTTACTTGCCAAACTCTCATAGTACATTTTTTTCCAGTACAGCCAGTTAAAGTTGAGCAAAGTTTTACTTTGGAATACTTGGTTGGGAAATAAGTGGCAATTTTTCCTGAACAAGAAAAGTTGGCAGTAAGGTTGAGACACCAGTTTGAAGATGCATTATTCATCATTACATTGTAAAAATAAAATCCAAAAAAAAGTTAATATTTGTAGTAACAGGAGTTGACAGACTGCCGTAGGGTGTGAAATTTCTATATCTTTTTCAAAGACCTATAATTTTCAAAACACATACATAAAATTTTTTTAAATATTTTTCTGATAGCTGTTATGACTTTGCCTATCACCCGGTTTCGGCTTGACGTCGACTTCTGGGACACCCTGTATATTAGCCTATTTGGTGAAGTGGCATCACATAGAACGTTTTGCTTCAGTTGAGATGCAGCAAGCATAGTTTGCCCTATCCAGGGCAAACGCATCACCAATAGGCGACCTAGGTGAACAGTCTGCAGCGGGTCGCGCTGCAGACATGGCTCCGGTGCCAAGGCCAGGCAGTCTGCGTGACCCAGAGATAGCGGACCTCTTCTACAAGCATGATCCGGAGAAGATTTTTGAAGATCTACGGGAGATCGGTCATGGAAGCTTTGGGGCCGTGTACTATGCGAGATGTCTCCTTACCAAGGAGATTGTCGCCATCAAGAAGATGAGCTATCTGGGCAAGCAGAGCTTGGAGAAGTGGCAGGATATATTGAAGGAGATCAGGTGGGTACATTTTGGAATTACAAAGTGAATGTTTACGCGGGTTTCAAGAAAATAGTGAAGAAGAACCATCAAGAAATGATGAAAAGTTCGTAGACCAGTTTGTGAAGGTTCACAAGATTTGAAAATGTGTCAAATCTAATGCTATATACAGAGTGTTCTCAAAGTTAGGATTTTCCTTTACACAACATATACAGTAATGGACAAAAGTATAAATTAAAAAAAACTGGAACTATGAAGGATAAAAATATATAGACAAAGCAAAACAATTATAGGAAAAAGCAGCAAAGTTCATTGAATTATAGAAAACCAACCATGTTTGTGTTCATATTTTGTAGCATAACCATTATTATCAATCACCGCCTGGTATCGTCTCGGCATAGATTGTAGAAGTTTCTTGATATAAGATTCATCAATCTGTCTCCACTTTTGCTCTAAAGCGGCAAAAAGGTCATCCTCGTTTGCTTATTTGCTTATCTAAGTATTCCCATAGATTTTCAATGGAGTTTATATCGGCAGACTGTGAAGGCCATTTCAGAACTGGTATTTTTTCATCTAGAAAGAATTTCTTTGCGAGATTTGAAGTGTGCTTTGGGTCATTATCTTGCTGGAAGATTGATCTTAAGGGCATAGGGTCTTCCATATAAGGTAACATGACATGCTTTTGTATGTCTGTGTATACAAACTTATCCATAATGGCATCTATTCTATGTAAAGGTCCCATCCCAAACCCCGAAAAGCATCCCCAAACCATAACAGACCCGCCTCCATGTTTGACAGTGGGCAAAGTGTACTTGGGGTTCAATCTTTGTCCATTAGGACGTCTAACGTAATGAACACCATCTGATCCAAACATAATGAACTTGGATTCGTCACTGAAACATACCCTCTTCCAGTCACAGATGCTCCAGTGCACATTGTAATCGGTCTTTACTGTTTTTCCCCAAGGAATTTAGTTTTTCTACTAATAACGCATTTGTTTATGGAGCAATGAAGTATGAATTCGTTTTTTAAAGGTATTTAGATAAATATTTATATTTGTCTATATACTTTTGTCCATTACTGTAGTTCGTGTATAGTAACACTTATTCCAAAGACGAACAAGAAAGGATAATCAAGATATAAGGTTATCAAAAAATCTACTTAATCTTATCCTGCCTTCTCAGCGAGTTATCAGCTGCTAAGAGATGATCCGCGTCAATATTCAACACACGGGCGTCATATGAGAAGGTAAACAGAGGTGTTTCTTTACAAATTTGATTAAAAAAAATACGAAAATGGTACGAATAACGAGTTTGTCGATATCATGTTCGTTTATAGCTAGTGTCTTCAAGATACTGTTGCAACTTTTCGAATGCACCGGGTCATTTTCCTGGGTAAAAAAAGTTGGGTCACAGGCCGTCTGGAATAATGTTGAGGTGGGCACAGTGGAGGACCTAGACCTCGTTCCTGAATAGGAAAACCCCAACTTTCAGAACAGCCTGTGTACTCAATGTTGCGAAATGATTTCCCGATTGTGTTTCCTCAGCGTAAATCCCCTGATCAAAAGCTCGACCATCACTATTGTTTTTCAGATTTTTGAAACAGTTGAAACATCCTAACACAATCGAATACAAGGGATGCTACCTGCGCGACAATACAGCATGGCTCGTAATGGAATACTGCTTGGGATCTGCTTCAGATATCATAGAAGTTCATAAGCGTCCCCTTAAAGAAGACGAAATTGCTGCCATATGTGACGGAGTTTTACATGGACTGAGTTATCTACATGAGTATGGAAGAATACATAGGTAAGTCAACAATAAAAATTTTGGAAGCCTCGTCTTTTCATTTGGACACCCTGCATTGAAAATTCTGTGCAGTATTAGTCATTATCTCATCACTGTCATAATTTTTGTTTCCTCTTCAGAGATGTAAAAGCTGGAAATATTTTATTAACCGAAAATGGTACTGTGAAGTTGGCTGATTTTGGTAGTGCTTCAATAAAATGTCCAGCCAACTCTTTTGTTGGAACACCTTACTGGATGGCTCCAGAGGTATGGATATCTTGAGTTTAAATGTGCATTATTTTTATATGTTAAGTAAATGAGAATTTTTTGAATACTGACCTGTTGAACCTTATTTATTTTCAGGTTATCTTAGCTATGGACGAAGGACAGTATGATGGGAAGGTAGATGTATGGTCGTTAGGTATAACTTGTATAGAATTAGCTGAACGTAAGCCACCGTATTTCAATATGAATGCTATGTCTGCATTATATCACATTGCTCAAAATGAGTCGCCTACATTATCGTCTCACGACTGGTCGGATGTATTCAAGCACTTTGTGGAAACCTGCTTACAGGTAAGATCTATATTCAAATACATTTCATCATATACTAAGTGACATATAAATCCGAACACCCAGTTTAAATGGTTTTATTTTAATAAAAGTTGGTGAATGTATTTATCTTACTGTAAATAACAAGTGAAAAAATGTTCAGCCTTATCAGTTGGACATTCCGGTTTTTATACTGCTTTTTTTTTAATTCACTAACGCTCTAAAAATGAATATTTCAGCCGCAGTAAAGAATCAACGTTCTCGGATTTTGGTTCTTGACATCCTTTACGATCGGTTACGATGCCTAGAGTACGGAGACCTGTACGATTTCGTCAAGTTAGTGAGTTTGATAGGGGCCGTATAGTGGGACTTCGGGAAGCTGGACTTTCTTTTCGCGCAATTGCAGTTAGAGTGCAAAGAAGTGTAGACACTGTGGTTAGGTGTTGTCAGGCATGGCTTCGAGAAGGCCGTACGCAAAGAGCAAGGGGCACTGGACGCCGCCGTAGAACAACAGACCGTAAAGATCGCCGTCTAAGATTATTGGCCTTAAGGGACCGTTTCTCCACTACCAGGTCCATTGCAAATGAATGGTTTGCAGAACACGGAAGACCTATTGGCATGCGAAGTGTTTACCGACGAATGAGAAGTTTTGGCTTGTTTTCATACCGGCCACACTGGGTCCTCCCTGTAACTCGAGAACACCGACGTAATCGCCTTGAGTGGTGCAGACAACGGTCACTCTGTGATCAGGAATGGAACAGTATTGCCTTTAGTGACGAGTCTCGATTTTGTTTAGGCATGCACGATGGTCGTGCCAGGCTTAGAAGGCGACGTGGTGAAAGGAGGAATCCACAGTTTTTTGTTGAAAGACATGTTGGAGTTATGGTTTGGGGTGCTATAGCTTATGGTTCCAGGTCACCTTTAATCTTCATCAGAGGTAACATGAACGCGCAGCGTTATATCCACGAAGTTCTAGAACGCCATCTTTTACCCTATCTTGACACCCTGGCAGATCCAACTTTCCAACAAGATAATGCCCGACCACATGTTGCAAGAGTCACAATAGACTTCTTTCAACATAATGATGTCACATTGTTACCATGGCCACGAAGATCTCCCGACTTATCCCCAATTGAGCACGTGTGGGATATGATGGGTAGGAGATTGCTCAATTTGCAACGTCCTCCTCAGACTCTAGAAGCACTTCGAGAGGAGTTGGTGGTTGCCTGGAATGAGATACCACAGGAGGACATTGACCACCTGATCAGAAGCATTCCTAGGCGCGTTGGAGAATGCGTAGCACATCAGGGTGCATCCACACATTATTAAAGGTCAAAGGGCTTTAAAGCAGTGCAATCATTTTGAAATTTTTATCATTTACTTATTATGCTTCATTAAGTACTTATACAAAATTTTATTAAAATAAAACCATTTAAACTGGGTGTTCGGATTTATATGTCACTTAGTATATAATCTTAGTTTAGAGCTGCAGCACAATTATGCCGTTGGTGGCTACTGTACTCGAATGTGTGTGGTTGACGAGCCACAAGAATATACAGGGTGCGGTAGTAACTTTATTAAAACGCGCACCAACGAGTCGGTTGATGTGGTAGTGGAGTGCTAGTGCTCTCGCTCTATAAAGTTTTGTCCGACACAGTTCGTCGCCATCGCGCGTCGGAACAGTGCTTTGTCGTTGAGGTATACTTTCCGAGCGGATATTCTGTGATCGCAATCCAGCGCGCCTTTCGGAATCCTTTTAATTTAGCTCCGTTGGTCCCCGTTCCAGACCGGAAATCAATTGTTATTATGTTCAAACTGCAAGTGCGACAAGACGAAGAACTGGAGGCCCTCTGCCCATTAGATCACCTGAAAACATTAAGGCCAGTGAGAGGTTCAATGCAGTGATGCTGGCGACTAATTTTTTCACTTTTTCGATCCACCCCACTTTTACTCACTTTTCATTGAAAACATTCACTTTTCTCACTATTTTTGCTCTCGCTGAACAGTCTATCAACGGTTTCGAAGGAGCTGCCGTCGTTCTCTCAAGCCCCTAGAAATTAAATGAAGCGATTTTTTTTCCATAAAAATGACAAAGTTGTCCATGCACAGGCTACTTCCCAAGCTGAGCCAATATGTATTACACATGAGAAATTACTAGGATTAGTTGAAATCTACGTTGGAATTTAATTCAGCTTTGCTAAAAGCACTATACAGGGTGTTCCTTAATGATATGCGAATATTTAAGAGTGTGAATCTACATGTACAATTAATGTTAGTTTGCTTTATAAACTGTGGTCCAAAGATATTTCCTTACAAAATCTCAGGGTGTTGAAGTTTTAGGAAAAAAAATGGAAATTAATTGATATTTTCAGAACCGCTTCCGATATTTCACTGATATTTAGTATGTAGTGAAAGTTAATAAAGTTGCATATTTTTGAATGCAAAAATAAGTGTTAGCTTCAACAGTAGCGTGCGTACGGATATTGACTTCGATATTTTTTAAGAATAAAATGGTACGCCAATGGTTTTTTGCCAAATAAAAAATATTTTTGAATTCCCCGTTCAATTTAAAACAAATGATCTCTCTTGAATTGTTTTCCTTCGATGCGCCATTTTTGAGTAACAAAACAAAAACCGTTCTATTGTCCTGGAAAATTAAGTTGCTCTGGAATATGTCACTGGCTTTTGACATCTGACAAGTCTCTGTTATTCAAGTCTGTTCGCTGTGACATCTTTTTCATTATTTAGTTTTTACAATCTTGTTAATAATGGTGAATTATTCAAATGCAGAAATGGCGGAAATGCATTACGTATATGGTCTTGCCGACGGTAATGGTGAGCAAGCCAGACGGATTTATCACCAGAGATATCCCGATCGTGCTTTGCCAGATAGTCGAACCTTTTCTAATATTCATCGTCGTCTTGTTTAAACTGGTTCTGTCCGAAAAGGAACATCTGAAGGTAGACCTCTAAGTGTGAGAACACCTGAAATTGAGGAAGCAGTGCTGCACGAAGTCGAAGAACATCCTGAAACGAGTACGAGGAAGATCGCTAGACACTTAAATTGTTTGGATTTTTTGTTATACCCTTACCATATTTTCCGAAGCGTGGGACCTTTTGTCAGTGGGATCTTCAAAAAATTACACAAAATCCGCACTAGGGATTTCAAATTCGGAATTCAGAGTATTTTAAGAGAAACAGAAAATACAAATTTGGCTGGCTTAATTTGAGCTGGGATTTCAATATAAATTGCATTATCAGTGGCACTTTTACAAGCCTTGTACAAGTAACTGGTAGTGTGCATGTCCTGAAACTGAACCAATTAACCTTAACCAATCGAGCTGATTTTTTTTATGTCTGGTTGGTTCGTGTGACAATACATAATGAAATAACCGCCGCCATTTTGAATCTAATATGGCGTATGCTACATAATGGCGATTTATCATTTCCATAGTATATGCAATGGGTATCAAATGGAAGAGCTTGATGTTTCTTTTAGGCATCGTATGCATTTGAACTTGTATATGCATGTTCCGTTTCCATTCTGGGGTTTGGTTTTTAAATCATGCTCGCGATCATCCTGTGAGAGTCTGGGAATCAACTTCAAGGATTGCTCCTCATTGATGTTATTAATTATATGAGTTATTCTTGTTTTTCCACACATTCTTATATACTAAGTGACATATAAATCCGAACACCCAGTTTAAATGGTTTTATTTTAATAAAATTTTGTATAAGTACTTAATGAAGCATAATAAGTAAATGATAATAATTTCAAAATGATTGCACTGCTTTAAAGCCCTTTGACCTTTAATAATGTGTGGATGCACCCTGATGTGCTACGCATTCTCCAACGCGCCTAGGCATCCTTCTGATCAGGTGGTCAATGTCCTCCTGTGGTATCTCATTCCAGGCAACCACCAACTCCTCTCGAAGTGCTTCTAGAGTCTGAGGAGGACGTTGCAAATTGGGCAATCTCCTACCCATCATATCCCACACATGCTCAATTGGGGATAAGTCGGGAGATCTTGGTGGCCATGGTAACAATGTGACATCATTATGTTGAAAGAAGTCTATTGTGACTCTTGCAACATGTGGTCGGGCATTATCTTGTTGGAAAGTTGGATCTGCCAGGGTGTCATGATAGGGTAAAAGATGGGGTTCTAGAGCTTCGTGGATATAACGCTGCGCGTTCATGTTACCTCTGATGAAGATTAAAGGTGACCTGGAACCATAAGCTATAGCAACCCAAACCATAACTCCAACAGTGTGATGAACATGTCTTTCAACAAAAAACTGTGGATTCCTCCTTTCACCACGTCGCCTTCTAACCCTGGCACGACCATCGTGCATGCCTAAACAAAATCGAGACTCGTCACTAAAGACAATACTGTTCCATTCCTGATCCCTGGGTGACCGTTGTCTGCACCACTCGAGGCGATTACGTCGGTGTTCTCGAGTTAAAGGGAGGACCCAGTGTGGCCGGTATGAAAACAAGCCAAAACTTCTCATTCGTCGGTAAACACTTCGCATGCCAATAGGTCTTCCGTGTTCTGCAAACCATTCATTTGCAATAGACCTGGCAGTGGAGAAACGGTCCCTTAAGGCCAATAATCTTAGGCGGCGATCTTCACGGTCTGTTGTTCTACGGCGGCGTCCAGTGCCCCTTGCTCTTTGAGTACGGCCTTCTCGAAGCCATGCCTGACAACACCTAACCTCAGTGTCTACACTTCTTTGCACTCTTAACTGCAATTGCCCGAAAAGAAAGTCCAGCTTCCCGAAGTCCCACTATACGGCCCCTATCAAACTCACTAAGTTGACGAAATCGTACAGGTCTCCGTACTCTAGGCATCGTAACCGATCGTAAAGGATGTCAAGAACCAAAATCCGCCAACGTTGATTCTTTACTGCGGCTGAAATATTCATTTTTAGAGCGTTAGTGAATTAAAAAAAGCAGTATAAAAACCAACTGATAAGGCTGAACATTTTTTCACTTGTTATTTACAGTAAGATAAATACATTCACCAACTTTTATTAAAATAAAACCATTTAAACTGGGTGTTCGGATTTATATGTCACTTAGTATATTATCCGTTTAAATTTAGCATTATGATATTCAATTTCTCAGAAAACTAACTCACTTTTTTATGTATAAATTCGCTATTTCTCACTACTTTTTTTGAAAATCTCACTTTTCCCACTTAAATTTATGCTTTGGGCCGCCAGCACCGCTGTTCAATGTTTCGATCGTTCTGTGAGGAGAATTCTTCATGATGATCTTCATTTGCATTCTTACAAAATGGTACTCGTGCATTAATTTCCTGAACCTGACCTGAATTCTCGGATGAACGCGTGTGCGCGTCTTCCCGAAGTCGTTCCTGAAAACGCTGTTTTTAGTGATGAATCTCAGTTTCATTTGTGGATCAGGCGACCAACAATACATGCGCTACTGGGCCGACACCAATCCTCGAAAATTGCAGACTTTGCACCTAAGGCCATAGTGTGATGTGAAGTTTCCTCAGCTGGAATTATTGGTGCTTGGTTCTTTGAGGAAAATGGAGTCACAGTGACAATTACTTTGGACCTTTATGTAAACATGTCACAGGATTTTTTTCCACGGCTAGATATGTGTTTATGTGAACCGTTCAAGGACCCTACAAGTTTTGAAGACCAACATCCAGGAAGAAATTGCCTGCTGTGCTGACAAGAATCATGACAAACGCCTGAAATCCGGTACTAATCCGATCTGATCTTCGAAGCTATATAAAATGCATTATAAAAAACATAAAAATGTTCTGATTCATACAATGGGCTTTATTAAGTTTTGAAAAAGGGACGTTATGCTGCCGCACCCTGCACTTCTTTTCATAGTTTTTGGTTGGTCACAGTAAAACTGCCAGTATCACTTTCATATTCCGATCTCCTAACTTATTTCATATTGCATTGCTGACGTAAAATCCAAAAACGACCGAACCTCTACGCACAACACAGACATAACTTAAACATTAAGTTCGGAATAATTAGATACAATTGAAACTAGCCGTATTTTTGCCTATATTAAACTTCCTAATTATGGCCTGTCATTGAATAGCATCCTGTATACGTTGTATATTTACGAGGTTTGTCTAGAAAATACGTATAAAGGTGTAATGATCAATTTAATTTACAATAGTTCAGGTATTTCAATATGGTGTCCTTCAAAGTACTCCCCATGAGACAAGATGCACACGCCGTTTCCACTGACGCACAACGAGAGACGTGGCTTGCATAGAGAGAGGGAACCACCATCCCTCCACGACGCCCCGAATCTTTTATACGTATTTTCCGGACAAGCCTCGTATATGTTTCTTCAGTATCTTTAAAATAAAATCAGATTGTTTTTGTTGTTTTGATTAGTTTCTGGTAAGTTCTGTAAGGAATATGTTGAGCTTCCTGCATTTAATTCTTCAGCTGCTGTATAATGCTTAGCTTGTCGGTCAAAACTTTATTCGTTATAAATCCGAAATTCCCCAAAAAGGAACCGTCTAATGGGGAGACCTAACGATATGAACACATTATTCGCAAAAGCACCGATCGTTTTCCAAGCTGTGCGACACGTCGGAATAAAAATTGTTATATAATTTCACCCAAGACATCCCAACACTTTTTTTCAGAAATCTCCAGTTCAACGTCCCACGTCTTCTAAACTGCTTACGCATCAGTTTGTGACAAGAACGCGATCACCGAACGTTCTCATAGATCTAATACAGCGGACAAAGGCTGCAGTTAGAGATCTTGATAATTTGAACTATAGGAAAATGAAAAAGATTCTTATGATAGAAAATTGTGAAACTGAAAGTAATATAGGTAAGAATAATACTCATGTTATCGAGTCTCAATTCTCACGTTTTACCATGAGGTAGAAGAATGACCTTCTAAGGCGACAATGTTACTCGACAGTGCTACTTTTCTTTTCTACCCCATTTAAAAGCACATTGTCAAGAAATTGGTTGCATGTCAGTATTTGGAAAAGATGCCTGGTGAATATGATTTTGAATATTGCTGAGTATTTAATTTTTCCTTTCAGACATGGACGATATTCCTGATGAGCATACAGGTGGGGATAGTTCTAAAAGCAATTCTGTCACTTCTGAGCATAGCGTCCATTCTGTGGGCGTATCCGCCAGTAGTCAATCTAGTAGTACCAATAGTTTGCCAGCAGGTGAGCTCACGTGGTATAAATGACAGATTACCAAAGTTGTGGATTCTAGTGCCAACAGCATTACAAATTACAAAAAAACGTAGCGTAAATGGCAGACAACCCTGCCGACAGAAATCATCATTTACCTTTTCGTTTTTCAAATCCTTAACGCTTAATGATTCCTTTGCCTGTTTTTTTTTTTCAAATTGGAAATTTTTTCAGGAGCGGAAGATGGTTCAGTTAGGCGTCATAGGCAAATCAATCACGCGGCGGCAGCTGCCATTTCAGACCATGGAACAAATAATTTCGCTACTATAAGAACTACCAGTATTGTTACCAAGCAGCAGAAAGAACATATGCAGGTAAAAATAACCTTGATACATGAAAAATTAAAGTTACATATGTATATGAAGTGTGAAATTTTGATGCAATAACTATTTTCAGGAGGAGATGCATGAACAGATGTCAGGCTACAAGCGTATGCGACGGGAACATCAAAACGCTTTGCTCAAACTCGAGGATAGGTGTAAGATGGAGATGGAAAGTCACAAGAATCAGTTGGATAAGGAGTATGAAATGTTGCTGCAGAACTTTAGTAAAGAACTTGAGAGACTACAGGTATCTAAACCATGTTCTAATTTTTTCTATGACTTGCATATTTTATTTATGATATTAGTATAGCTCTCTTCACTAATATCGGCGGGTCACAAGTCACAACGAAACTAGCACTATCATTTTCGTACATAAATCTTCCTCATACTTCTACGAGGCTTGTGCGGAAAATACGTATAAAAAAATCGGGGCGTTGTATTAAGGCGTTGTGGAGAGGTGGCCCGGTGGTTCCCTCTCTCTATGCAACACCGCATCAACATAGTTTCTTGCAAAGCTAGGCAAGAGTGGTCGTGAGATTCTTGGGTGTTTGAAACAAGTTTACGTAGACAATTCTCTGAAGGAACCAACCGACAACAAGTAGTAGTAGTAGTAGTAGAAAGATTTATTTATCACATTTGGCTACATAAACAGAATGATTGTAAACAACTTAGAACTAGTAAATTCAAGCCATATGGTGTATGATGTAAATGCTGGGCAACCTATAATTGTAGATTTAACAAGTGATTTCTCAATTTTACTTTAAATTTTGTCAAAGTTTTCTGGTCTTTTATCTCCGAGTATAATTTATTATATTCAATCAACCCTTGATGGAATACAGATTTGTAGCATATGTTATACTTTTTGGTCATTAAATGGAAGTCATATTTATTTCTGGTATTATGTAAATGATGGTCGACATTTGATGATGTTAAATTAGTTAGACTTGATGGAAATATATTATTTTTTACTTTATAAATGAATATCATTACAAGATATTTGATAAAAAATTTTAATTTGCTAAGCATGGAGTATATTTATCTTTATTTAGTATTATTCTCATGCACTTATTTTGTAAAATTTGCAGTCGTTCAAAAATGGAATTATTTGCTAAATATAGAATAGTCGAACAGTACAAGAAATTTGGAAGAATGATGGTATTATAGATAATTTTTCTGCTATATGAACTCAGACATCCAGAAACTCTCGATAAATATCCCACTTTACTACTAATCTTATTTACAACTTTTTCATAATGAATATCAAAAATTAATCGAGAGTCAACAAAAACCCCCAGGTATTTAAAATTTTCTACGAATTCAATATCTTCACCATCAATATTCAGTTGAACATTTGTACATTGTTTTTTTCCGATTAACAAGGCTTTCGTTTTACTTGCATTTAATTTTAGTCTGTTAGATGCTAACCATTTTGAGACAAGCTTCATGTCTTCATTTATATAAGAGATACCAGACTGAATATTTTTAGTACTTATATAAATCATAGTGTCATCGGCGAAAATCTGAATTTTGCATTTTTTGACTATGGCAGGTAAATCATTTATATATAAAATAAAAAGAAGTGGTCCCAGGATACTGCCCTGTGGAACACCCAACGTATTTTCAATTTTTGATGAAATAGTGTCATTAACTTTTGTAACTTGCATCCTTTTAGACAAATAATTTCTAAACCAATCTAAAACACTTCCTGTTATACCATATGCCTTCAATTTACCTAACAAAATATCTCTATCAATAGTTTCAATTGCCCTCTTCAAATCCAAAAATACTGCTATGACAACTTCTTCTGAGTCTATGGCTCTTCTCCAATTCTCAGTTACCAACTGGAAAGCTGTTTCTGTGGAATATTTTTTTCGAAAGCCTGCTTGCGCCTCCACTAAAATTTAGCTTTCTGCTATAAACTGCATTAATTGGTCATGCACTATGGACTCTAATAATTTTTCAATGTCTGGTAACACATTTACTGGTCTCATATCGCTGCATCTTTTAGAATTTTTTATTTTGGGAACTGGTGTTATTGTAGAGCATTTCAAATTTTCAGGAAAAGAACTGCTTCTCAGTGAACAATTGATCCAATTTAATACAGGATATGCCAAAATTTCGAAACAGTTTTTCACCACGTTTTTAGTAGTGATTTCGGCACAGTTGTTATTTGATTTTAAACTGTTTACTTTTTTTCTTAGATAATTCAATGATACGCTGTGAAATTTTGAAAGTGTATGCAACATTTCCCCCTGGAAACTGATTTTCATATAGTCAGGTGCAGCATTGGCAGTACCCACAATATCAACAATACTTTCCACAAAATATTCATTTAGTTTGTTTGCAATCACCAAAGAATTTGTTTCGGTACCGTTTTCGAATTGAACTTGATTTACACAATCATGCGGCTTCGAATTAATCAGTCTTTTTAAAGTCTTCCACATCTTTACACTGTCGCACTTGTTATTATCGATTTGTTTATCGTAGAATTTCCTTTTTTCTTCTATAATTACATATTCACATTTATTCCTAAGAATTTTATATACCTCCCAATCATCATTTGATTTTGTAAATATACATTTATTGTATCGTTTGTATCTCAAATTTTGAGCTGCCTTAATATTCTTGTTATACCAGGGTGTATATTTTATCGAGCAAATCACTTTTTGATCAGTTGCAAGATCTAAACAAGTTTTTATATTTCCTATTATGTTGTCATATATTTTTCCCATATTCTCACCAAAATTCCAATAGCAGCCAGCAAGTTCTCGTTCAAGTTTTTCATACTTAATAGTATTTACGATTTTCTTAATTTTTGTATCAGAAAAATGCCCTACTAAGGGCAGCATTGTCCAACTGTGATCGCTAACTTTAGGTGTATGTACAGCTTTAATCCCTGCACATTCGAAATTTACAATAACAAGATCTAACAAAGTCTCTGATAATGACGTTATTCTGGTACTCTCTTCAATTTTTTGCTTGAACCCATAGTTGTTTATGGTTTCTTTCAATTTTCTTGTTTTCATGCTTTTACCATAATTTAAATTAAAATCACCTAAAAGTATTATATTGTTTCTAAAATTCCACATTTCTTCGCATTTTTCTTCAAAAAACGTTAAAAATGTATCCGCATCACTGTTTGGTGAACGGTAAAAAGTACAAAGATCATAACGTTTCCCAAATAATTTGAACTGTATATGTGCATACCAGTATGCATAGTCTAAAGTGGTACAATCGAATAATGTGATCTGTATTTTGTGGTAAACATAAATCACTACACCTCCAGTATGTCTGGAGTTGGAGTTGCATCTGTAGGTTTTATAATTAGTAATTTGTAATTCACCATCAGTGATGTCTTCTGTAGCATGTGTTTCGGTAAGTGGTTGAAAAGGTTTCTGAAAGGTGGAGATGATGTGAAAGAGGACGCTCAGGACACCCCTCCACTTCGAGCTCTGAGGGAAATGTTGAATGAATTCGGGACTGTGTCGATTGACAGTTAGAATGATAGCTGAGGAACTGTCAATCCCCAAAGCAATCGTCCACCAAATTCTGGCAGAAGCGCATCTTGTCTCAGGGGGAGTACTTTGAAGGAGACCATATTGAAATACCTGAACAATTGTAAAATAAAGTTGTTAGTCCACTTTTATACGTATTTCCGGACAATATATACTCCAGTCTCCTAACATTAAAGTTATAGTTTTTTAATTTTGTCTCACCACCTGGACAAATTATGTATGATTGTTCTATAACTATAGTTTTCAGAGTTAGGGTGACCAGTCATTTGTAATTTGCCCGTCAACCTCCTAGCTTAAGTCAAGCAACTGTGTAGTAAATACATCCACTCTTATGCCATTGCCCTTGATATCACGGAAGAGTAAAAAAAGTGTGTGCTAAATTTAGTGCAATATTTCCAGAAAGCAGGTTAAAACTTTGGCCTTTCCTCTATTACGCAAGAACGAGTAACAGCTGTGTTAAAGGATGGTTTCTACAAAGTGTAATTTGACATAGTTCGGAAAGTTATGCTCAGTATCATGTGTATAGTTAGTCGATCTGTGCACTTATTTCCATTGATATGTAACCGTCAAAATCGGTAAATGATGATTTTAACATTTGGAAATTCCAGATTAAACATCAGCAAGAGCTGGAGCGTAAACAGAAGCAGCATCAAGCTGCCGAAAAGAAGTTGATAAAGGAAATAACTAGCAAGCAGGATCTGGATAAAAAGGCGTTCGATGCTCATAGGAAAAAGGAGTATAAGGCGAATAAAGAAAGATGGAAACGAGAATTGTCTCAAGATGATTCAACGCCGAGAAGACAACGCGATGCTACATTGCAGTGAGTATTGCATTTTTTCCATAAGCATGTCACGTCTTGGACCAGATATATCACATGCCATTTCATTTCATCAACGAATACATATATAAGTTGTATCAATCACTTTTTCTATATTAAAGCGTCAGCAACTCGTCCAGGGTGGAAGCTCCGAGACCTCATTCAAGTTAAACATCTTCAACATACACCAATGTAAAATTTTCAACTCGTCTGATATCTGAACTATTGGTCTTGAAAGTGAGATGATATGTAATGTGCTTGTCGCAAATCTGACTTACAGATAAATGACGTAGCCTGGAAATATGGGGTTGTCCAAAACGGACGCAGGAAAGTAAACACATATTAAAACAAGAAAGATTGATATTCAAATCAAGTTGGGTACTTTATTTTGAAGGTTCATTTATACCAGATCAGTGTTGCCTACTCCGCTTACGTCCAATCGGCTGAGGATGTCATTGTCAATGATCCTAGCAAATTCTGGTGATTTGCCCAGATCAAAAAACAGCAATCTAGAATCCCCCCAAGGATGACGCTTAACGGCAATGTCTGCGATACGCCTCAGGATATAGTGGACAGTTTTGCTACCTTCTTTTCAACAGTTTTTATCCCGTCTGGTCTACTAGGGTCATCTCCTCCAACAAATAATTCTACCGATATCATTTCTTTAAAAAATATAAGTGAAGAAAACGTAATTAGGGCTTCGAAAAGATTAAAGAACAAAATGACGTCTGGATGTGATGGTATTCCAAGTTTTTTCGTTAAAGATTGCATTCATATACTAGCGAAACCGCTGGCTTCCATATTCAACCTAATTCTAAAATCAGAGACATATCCAAATATCTGGAAGACCTCTAAAATATGTCCTATTCACAAAAGTGGAGATATCTCTGATATTTCCAACTATCGCCAAATAGCAATCCTGTGCTGAGATCATCGCTTATGAAACGGTTTACTGCTCGGTCAGGGGTGCAGTCTCTATTAATCAGCATGGGTTTATGAGAGGCAGATCTACGGTCACCAACTTGGCTCTAATTACTCAATACATTTCTGAAGTACTGGACAGTCAGGGACAAGTTGATGTCAGGCTTTTGATCAAGTTGATCATTATGCACTTCTGGATAAGCTTAAAACAGTGGGTATGTTGATGCAATGCTGTCGCTCATGAATTCATATTTGAGGGATAGAAGGTTATTTGTCGGATATGGTGGTCATAGGTCGAGTTACTATCGGGCCACGTCTGGGGTACCTCAAGGGTCAAATCTAGGTCCATTATTGTTTTTAATATTTATTAATGACTTGTCTTTTGAACTGAAGTGTTTCCATTTGTTTTTCGCTGATGACCTTAAAATCTGCACGTCAGTCAAGACAGTCGAGGATTGCGTCATGTTGCAAGATGACTTAGCTCTAATTTCGTCATGGTGTTCACGAAACTGTTTCAGTCTAAATGTTTCGAAATGTAAAGTTATGACTTATACAAGAAAAGTGAACTATTTAATTTATGATAATTATAACATCAATGGTCAGGTTATAGACAGATGCACCTCTTATAGAGACCTTGGAGTCATTTTTGATACCAAGCTAACGTTTACTGAGCATATACTCAATATCTCGTCGGCTGCCACTCGACTACTTGGTTTCTGTATCAGAAACTGGAAGGGTTTCTCCAATGTTGATACATTAATGACTTTATTTTTTACTTTTGTCAGGAGCAAGTTGGAGTATGCGACTCTGATCTGGTCTCCTATATACCAAAATTCTGTCGTGATCCTTGAGGCCATTCAACGTAAAGCTTTAAAGTATTTTCACCTTAAATTCACAGGTTCTTATCCAGAAAGAGGTTGTGACCATAGTGCCCTATTAGAGTCTTTCAATTTGGATTCACTGTCAACAAGACGAAACATATTTGCTTTGTCGTGTTTGTATGGCCTCATTCACAATAAAATTGTCTGTCAAAATTTACTTGAAAAAATATGTTTCCGCGTTCCAAGGCTAGGGAGTCGACAACAAATGACATTCTATTGTCAAGCTGGCCGTACAAATGTTATGACAAAATCGCCAATTAATCTCATGTGCTGCGTCATGAACAGTGTTACTGAATCGTGTGATATTTACAGTGACAGTTGTGCATCGATTATTAACTGTTATAGATCATCCAATCTTATTTAGAATGTGTGATAGTATAGATTTAAGTCCAAGAACCATGTATCTTTAATTGTTATTTTTTTCAGCGTTTCCTGTAATTGGGTTTCACCTGTTGGAAATAAATAAATAAATAAATAAATGTTCACCACGACAGGATTTACAGACGTCCACGCGATGGTCGAAATTTTCAATGACATTTTGCAACATGGTCGGTTCTATGGCATTTATCTCGGCAATGATGTTGTTTTTGAGTTCTTGGAGGGTGGCTGGTTTGTTGACGTAGACTTTGCTTTTCAAATATCCCCATAAAAAGAAGTCCAAGCGAGTCAAATCGCACGATCTTGGTGGCCATGGCACATTTCCTCTGCGCGAAATCACGCGATCACCGAAGAAGGACTGCAATCGATGGATATTGACGTTGGTTGTGTGGCATGTTGCACCGTCTTGTTGTAAATAAACATCGTCCATATCCATTCTTTCAAGTTGCGCCAAAAAATAGTCCTCTATCATCACGTAATATCGCTCAGAATTGACGGTAACGGCGTCCCCGGCCGCATTTTCGAAAAAGTAAGGTCCGATGATGCCTTTTGACCACAATGCACACCACACAGTCACTTTTTGAGGATGCATCGGCTGCTCTTGATACTCACGGGGATTTTCGTTCGCCCAGATGCGGCAGTTTTGCTTGTTTACCGTCCCATTCAAAGTGAAATGCGCTTCGTCGCTGAACATGATTTTTGATGAAAAATTGGCATCAATTTGGCGGTGTTCAAGGAGCCAATCTGAGAACGTTCGGCGCGAAAAATGGTCGGCCCGACGCAGCTCTTGCGTCAATTGGATCTTGTAGGCGTGTACATTCAAATCCTTGTAGCGAATGCGGAGCAAACTGGTTCTCGAAATGGCCAATTCTTGGATTCGACGCGTTGTTGATTGTTTCGGATCGTCTCTCACACTCTCCTTCACAACAGCAATATTTTCCGGTGTGCGAACGCTCCTTGGCCGGCCAGAGCCTGGCAGATTTGCCACAGAACCTGTTGCCTCGAATTTACGCACCAGACGACCGATGGTTGTTTCGTTTGGGCGGTTGTTGCGACCGAAATGTTCACGAAGCGCGCGACACATGTTTTTTATTTTTTCACCATTTTTGTAGTGCTCTTGAATAACTTTAATGCGGTCTTCAATCGAATACGACTCCGTAGCGATCAATGGTAAACATACAACTAACAAAATGACATGTCGGTGACAGAAAACAAAGATGGCGTCTATGTCAAATTGACGTTTACTTTCCTGCGTCCCTATTGGACAACCCTATATTTCAAACCGGGGGCTCTAGAAATAAGATAAAATTATTTGTTTTATTATTTACTTTGAAAAGTAATTCAAGTATGACTTTTGTTAAATCTGTCAGTTATCTGAAGTCAGTGTTAGGTTAGCAAGTAGGATAAAGCAAATTTGATTTTTTCTTTGATAATAAGCACTAGGTTTATTCACATATACAGTAGTAGACAAAAGGTTGGAAACATTCTTAGTAATTTTTAAAGAGTGTGCTAATTTTTTATTCGTCATTATTAAGGACTATTTTTTTCTAATATAGTTTGATACAAATGACAGTTTGTGTTTGCTGTGCTACTACAGACTACAATTAAAATATCTTCATATTATTTTATGACCGAAAATGAGACGACAAACGTATGGAAACATATTTTATTACAAAATTGAATACAATAACTCTACAAAAACATTGTTTAGCTAATATTTGGTAGCATAGCCTTTAGCATTCAACACTGTCTAACATCTGCTGCTCATAGAAGACACTAATTTTTTTACAGATGTCTGGATATTTTGCCGAATATTTTTCACATGATCAAATAAATCGTTCCTATTTTTTTAAAAGTTTTTCTTGTCAGCTGTCTTTTAACATGCTCCCAGAGATGTTCTATAGGGTTTAGGATCGGCGATTGCCTTGGCAATGTAAGAACATTAACATTTTTTAGTCTTAACCAGTCCGAATTTTGGGGTATGCTTGGGGTCATTATCTAGCTGTCCATCGCAAAGGCATTTCTTCTCCTGGAAAAGGTAGTAGTATGTGTTCACTAAGAATATCTTTGTAAGGTTTTTGATCCATTTTCTTCTTTTCTCTTGAAATTATCATTGTATTTGTAGATTTCAATTGCTTCTCTGTACATTCGGGCTGAGTAGTGGGTGGATGTTGATAGGACTTCAGTTTGGTCGAACTGAACATTGTGGCCGTCTTGGAGTGCGTGTTCGGCCACCACTGATTTATCAGTTTGTCCCAGTCGACAGTTTCTTTCATGTTCCTTGATGCGTGTTTGGATGCTACACAGGAACACGGTATTCTGTATACGCCTTCACCGCTCAGGGGGTCCCTAGGGTCCTTTACTGAAGTTAGGAGTTGCTGGATTTTATTTGTCGGCTTGTAGATGGCCTTGACGTTGTGTTTCTGCAGCAACCCTCCTGTTCTATCCGTGATGCCTTTAAAAATCCGTGGTATTTTAAAAAAACGCTGGTTTTTATTTTCAGAGAATTTGAATATTGATAAGATAAACCTGTATTAGTACGGGAGACAAAGGTAGATTTTAATATTTGTTATCTGTTTCTTCACAATTTCAATTGAGGTATATGGAATAGTTCATAATATTGTTAATATTTGTTTCCAAACCTTTGTCCGCTACTGTAGCTTATGAAAAATTGCAATATTGCAAACTAAATGAGGTGTTTTCCAACATTTTTATTTAGTCAGAATATCAGTATTACTGTTTCAAAAAGTATATTCTGTGTGTTTCTACCTTTTCTTATGATCACAAAGTGGTAACACCCACCCTCGAATATTTTAACGAAATAATTTGCGCTAAATTTGTTTCGTAATAAGGTTTAGAATGTGACTCTACTCCTGCCATGAAGGTCAGGCTTCCATCAGATATGATGGAAACAACCGTTTATTCTCTGACCTTGACCGCATGACATGAAATGTGTGGCCACATTCTGTTAGTAGCTGGAATAAAATTATATATTTTCGAAGCACGAATTTCAAATACGTTTGTTCAATACACGAGGGATGAAACGAGAATGAAGCAATCTATTTCTACCATTAAAATGCAGTTTTGTCTCGGTAGAGAAATACCCCACTCTGCATGAATCACAGTAGTCACACATTATCTGCACCACAAAGGATAAGCTATGAGCTTTTCCGCAATTTCATTATTTTTTACGGAATAAATCATGCCTTGATTACTGTCTTGTTAACATTAAAAGCCAAGTAATTGTCGCACCATTTTTTAATTGATTGCATCTCACTATCAATTTTTGTCTTGATTTTATTTATATATTTTTCTACGAAAACCAGGAATGTACCATTTATTTTTAAGTGTATTAAATCCCTGATATAGACTCGGAATAGGATTCGACCAAATGGTGATCTTTGAGGTACCTCTGCGTTTATATTTAATGTATTTGAAATGTAGTGTCTTTAATTTTGTATCCGCTTCGTTCCAGGACTCACAAGGACAACCTGAAACTAGTGGACGCTCAGGAGGAGCAGCGCTTGTTGCGCGGCCAAAAGGAATATCTGGATCTGGAGGTGCGAAAGTTCCGCAGAAAAAAGCTGATCGGATACCACCAGCTGGAACAGGACCTGCTCAGGCAGGAGCTGAACAAGCGACAGCATCAGCTGGAGCAAGCGCACGCGATGTTGCTGAGGCATCACGAAAAGACGCAGGAGCTGGAGTACAAACAGCAGAAGGCCGTACATCAGTTGAGAGAAGAGCAGGTAGGAAAATTTTTTTGTGTTCTAGGGTATCTAATTTCACTGATCAACAGCCAAAAAATATCCTAAATAAAATCAACAAAATATTACTATTTTTAATGTGCTAAAACCGGAATGAAACTTATTTTTTCAATATTAGTTCAAGTTTTAGAGATACGGTAATTATATGTGTTCCTGCTGTGATAGTGTTAATATACTGGAGTTCACAAGAATGCACGTGCTACATTTTTATATTCGGCAAGGAAAGATGATGTAATCGGCATGATTGTGTTACGTTATACATACGTGTACATTATATTGTTTTATATTAGCCATTTTTTCCTCAGTTGGCTGCCAGCGTTCATGCAAGATGTCTCGAAAGTGTGTAAACAATCCAGATCAGTTTTGTTACGTGTGTGGTGATGTGACTTTTGCGTCTCAGAGACGGTCTATTACTCCACTAATAACAAAGGCATATCAGCTTTATTTCGGTTGTAAACTAGGTGATCAAGACAAACAGTGGGCACCCCACAGCTGCTGTAATACATGTGCTTCAAGTCTGAGGAGCTGGTTAAATGGCAAAAAACGGTCTATGCGCTTTGCTGTCCCAATGGTTTGGAGAGAGCCTACAAATCATATTAATGATTGTTACTTTTGCATGGTACCTTGTGTTGGACAAGCCACAGGTTTGTCCAAGAAAAAAAAATCGGTTATTAACTACCCAAACATACCATCTGCGATGAGACCTGTGCCTCACAGTGACGAAAATCCTATTCCAAAACCCCCAGAATCCTACACTTGCGAATCAGAAAACGAATCAGATCATGGCGATCGAGTGATTCGTCAGGAAGAAGATATGCCATCAACGTCAAGAGATCCTGATTTTATACCGAGCACGTCATGCCACCAACCGCACAAAATAACACAGTCAGAATTAAATGATCTTGTAAGAGATTTAGAACTTCCAAAATGTAAGGCAGAGTTACTTGGATCAAGACTGCAGCAGTGGAACTTGTTAGAAGATGATGTTTCGGTATGTGTTTTTCGTGAACGCCACAAAGACTTAGAACCATTTTTCAATATGGAGAATAACTTGGTTTTCTGCAGTAACATTAACGCCTTACTGGCGGCTTTAAATATAAACTATAACCCAGAAGAATGGAGATTGTTTATAGACAGTTCAACATTGAGTTTAAAGGCAGTGTTATTGCATATTGGAAATATTTTACCATCTCTTCCTGTAGGGTATGCAGTTCACATGAAAGAATCATATGACAATATGAAATACCTATTGACATGCATAAAATACGATGAGCACCAATGGCATATTTGTGGCGATTTGAAAGTTGTTGCACTTTTACTTGGGCTGCAGCTAGGCTACACAAAGTTTTGCTGTTTTTTGTGTGAATGGGACAGTCGGGCAAAGGCACTTCATTACACCAGACAAAACTGGCCTGTTCGTCAATTCCTAGAGCCAGGTCAAAAAAATGTACAGCATATGCCATTAGTAGATTCGAAAAAAATTTTATTACCACCACTGCATATCAAGTTGGGCCTAATGAAAAACTTTGTCAAGGCATTAGATAGAGATGGGTCAGCTTTTCAATACCTGCGTCAGAAATTTCTAAGACTAAGTGAGGCAAAGGTTAAAGAAGGTATTTTTGTTGGGCCACAGATTCGAAATATTTTGAAAGATACACAGTTTGAAAACACTTTAACAGGTATTGAAAAAACTGCTTGGAATGATTTCCGTCTGGTGGTCACTAATTTCTTGGGAAATAGAAAAGCTGACAACTATAAAACCCTTGTCAAAAATATGCTGTCATCGTATCAAAAGATGGGCTGTAATATGTCTCTTAAGATATATTTCCTACACTCACACCTGGACTTTTTTCGTGACAAATGCGGAGCCGTAAGTGATGAGCACGGCGAACGTTTTCATCAGGATATTTCAACAATGGAAAAAAGGTACCAGGGAAAGTGGAATCCTTCCATGCTTGCAGACTACTGTTGGACTCTTGGTAGAGATGCTCCAGAAACGATCCATAAAAGAACAGCAAAAAGACAGCGCATATAGTGATTCTTATAAGTATATGAATCTTGTTACTTTTTTTAATATATCCTTAAAAATAAAAAGTTTTTTTTCTAAACCGCAACTAATTTTTTTATTTCATTGTCATTTTTGGATTCAGCGCCCCAAAATTAACAAAGAAGTGCACTTTTCCCACAAGATACAATTAAAAAACTAAAATTTGTTGTCCAGTGCTAACACTATAAGATCCATTTTCAAAACCTCTGAAGCTTTTGTATTGTTGACAGTAACTTCCAAATAATAGAGGGGTCAAGGATTATCCGGTTTTTTATATTTATCCTATCCACTAACAATTTTGTGTTTTAGTATTTCATAAAAATCTCATCGATATTCTTCGAATTAGGAGCCACACCTGTATGAATGAACCCATCCTCATTCATAGTTTAGTTTACATATTTTTATTGTTACAGGTTAAAAATCAACATGACACTGAGTTAGCTAATCAAGCCGAGTATATGAAGCGTACAGAACGAGAGATGAGAAAGAAACATGCGCTTGAACTGAAACAGCAACCTAAGTCACTTAAGGTTAGTATTTATCTGTGAATAAGAAAAAATAATTCAGTTGTTTCGTAGAGATTTGGGAAAAAGTATAGCGATTATACATTTTTTATTATTCTTGTTAAATGCTGAATAATTTTCATGTTGTTATGATTCATTTTGGTTCAATTCTATCACACAACAAAATATATTTTATATCAAATTACAAGAGGGGTGCCTTCTCCTGCAAATCATATATTAAATATACTTTAAACAAACTAAAAAACACGCCTGATATTAAATGTTAGAATTATTTTTTTAATTGCTATTTATAAAATTGGAGTTATTATGAAAATATAGTTGAAGGGTACCGGGGAAAAACGGCATTAGTCCATTATTTGGCTAAATTGAGCTTTCAGTTTATTTTGGTGGCATTTTCCGGATGGTATCTTGTAATCAGCTTCTTAGATTGTGAAAAGGGCTTAGGTTCACAAAACAACAGCTATAAGATTCCCTGTGCCGGGTAAGAATGACATGAGTCGCTGCGCGTGTATGGAAAAACGGCATCAGTCCATATGGAAAGGCGGCGTTGCATCGGCCGTACCGCTTGGGCGAGAGTTGAACATCATCTTTTGTTTGTTACGTTACTAGTTTTGAGTAAAAGTTCATTTTGTAAAATCTATTTTACCAATAAACACACTGTTTAGCAAAGATATTCTTTACGACTTATTTTTTCATCAATTTTACTTTCCAACAAGTAAGTAAACTTTAATTACCGATTTTCTCAAAATCAGTCCGGGTGGACTATTGTCGTTATTCCCCGGTACTCTTCAGTTAATTGCAGCCCACATTTTTTTACCATAATTGTATGTTTTGTTAATATCTTGTTTTATACTTTTCACTTCGATTTGCTCTAAAGGCGTATTTTTTTAGTTGTTAAATTTATTTTCTGAATCTTCAGTCTTAAAACTGTAACAAAAATACTTATAATCAAGAGCCTCAATTTTTGGTAATTTTTTCAAATTTCGAAATTTTCTAAAATTTTACAATTCTTCAAATTATTTTCCAAAGTACAAAATTAATTTTTTTTTAAAAATGTTGAATTTGATTTTTTTCACAAGATTGTCATCAATCAGCCTTTGACCCCCTGTCAACCTACTTGAAATTAATGAAAATTAGGTTGAAAGATTCCATTACATGAAAAGTGTGTTAAAAATTAAACGACTTTTCACCAACATGTAATTGGATATACGTTAGTTACCGTTTTTTGTTTTTTGTTACCAGCAAAAGGAAATGATGGTACGCAAGCAGTTCAGAGAAACTTGTAAGGTACAGACGAAGCAATACAAAGCTTTGAAAGCGCAGATCCTTCTGAATACTCCCAAGGAAAATCAAAAGACCGTCATCAAGAAGCTTAAAGAAGAACAAAGGAGAAAATTGGCATTGCTCGGCGATCAGTATGAACAGAGTATCGCGGAAATGTTGCAGAAGCAGTGCATCAAACTTGACGAAAGCCAAGAGGTATAATTTAATAAATCGCAATAGTATTTCGACTAATCGCCTTTTTCTTTCTTCTTTTTTCAGCTACAAATTCAGCAGATGAAGGAACGTCTGAGATACGAACTCGAAATTTTGATTGCGTACCAAAGCAAGAACAAGATGCAGGCGCAGGCACAGAGAGAACGCGAAAAGAACGAACTACAAGAGCGCGTTTCGGTTAGACGAGCACTGTTAGAGCAAAAGGTTCGTATAGAAATGCATATTTCAATATATGCACGTAACATTTTAAAACATGTATATGATTTTTCCTTTATAACAAGTTGTTGTTTACTAATTTTAAAATAAACAATTAGGATATAATTTCACTGTTATTTATTTGATTAATATTTTATTTCAGATGCATGCTGAGAATCAACGATTTATCGAAGAAAGAGGCGAGAGGATAAGGATTTTACACGAAAGGCAGGAGAGGGAACTTCAAGAGTTTGATGCTGAATCTGTAAGGCTGGGATTTAGGTATGTGGAATAATATTCGTTACATTGGTCAGAACTATACATCTTAAAATGATTAAAAAAGCAGTAATGAAATACACGGTCCGTCAGAAAGAACGCAGTCGAAAAACATGCGTTCTTTCTTATCATATTGATACGTGCACTTCAAACCACTGAACGTTGAACTCTACCTTTTGGCAATGGTATTAAAAATGTGCGTTTCTGCGTCCTACGCCACTGAGCAAGGAAGTGTGTAATCGCGAAAATTTCTAAAATGAGATATGCTTTTTTATTACGTCACGAAAAACATTGCCCTCACTTCCGGTCTTTCTGTCTGTCTGACCGCCGATAACTTGAAAAGCACCGCTCAGATTTATATGAAATTTTTACACAAGGTCTCTATTATGTTAAGAACGAAAAAGCTTCGTAGTTTTGAAAAACGGTCAAACGCAGCTTAGCTTGGGGCAGATACACGAAAAAAAAATCAAACTTTTCACGTTTCAGAATAATTTTGTAGGTGTTGAAATTCGGTGGTTGGGGGAGTGTGTATGAAAAAGTTCCGATATTAGTCCCGAAAGCGCCAAACGACATCGAGAACCCGACCAGAACTGTTGTCGCTCTTTGATTTCTCTGCGCGAATTACCTTCCAAAAGCAAGAATCGAATCACCGACCGATATTGCTCTTTTTCCATTTTTCTAAAATCCGCGGACACGTCCGCTCTACACGCGGTCAATACAAAACTACCGAATCGGCTCAAATTTTGACAGCCGTCTACGAAAACGGAACAAGCATGAAAACCGCAGGATAAGTTGAAATCAAATCTGTTCTGACATTTGAAGTGAGGGAAATTATCTAATTACCCATATGTTGTTTGTGTATATTAAATATTATATTTTGTATTTTCAGTGCATTGGCAATCGCAGAGATATCGTTAAATGATATGTCACGTGATATTTATGACGATGACGCTAGCCTTTCAGGATCCATGCTGAGTCTGGCGCATTCCAATAGTTCCACGAGTTTTCCACCTAGTTCGGTATAGTAAGTGCAATGTTATTGATTGATAAACACCAAATTTCATTCGGATTATGTTTTATTGCGAATCTTTTTATTTCAAATTCATACAAAAGTTTGTTATACTAAACTGGCTGTTAAAATTGACGGTACATGGTACAAAAAAGACGCCGGTAATAATACTGGTGATTCTGGAAATAAGAACAATTTATCAGAACTCCAGCGGTTTTGAACTCTAATCTTACATACGAGGAACTTAGACAAAATAATTGACTTGTACAAATATCTTAATGATTCTCTTTTACATCTTTTTTTGCAATATCTATAAAATTGTCGAGAAGTATTCACTGGCAGTATACAAATTCCATTGATGTTTTTTTTTTTTTCATAAAGCCAATTGCCTAGTATTACCACGTGTTTTATAGAAATTGTTTTATTTCGCAACTCTAAGATTTTAGCATTGATTAACATATTCAACCAGGAGAAACTCATTTCAAGTGAAAACTGTTTATGTACCGTGTACCTCTATGTAATGGTCGTAGGAATAATTAGGCCAGAGGTTGAGGGGTGATCTTTCCTTGGAGGGTTTATGTCATTTTTAAAAAAAATTATTTTGAGTCTGTTTTTATTGCCTCTAATGAAAGTACTGCGATCCTATTAGGCAAGTGGTTGGGCATCTTGGAGAATATATTAATCAGTAGTTTAAGTCAATCAATTCAATAGTTCATAATTTTTGCAGATTATCATTTTTTTCTCCGTCTCTTCCACCCAAAAAAACCTAATTGAATGACAATTTTCAATGTGGCGATTTTTGGGTCCATTTCAAGAAGAAAATAAACGTATTAACTTTTGAGACACCGCGTGGTAAAGTTTTCAAAAATAAAACATTAAGATCTGTAATACCACTTTAGATGATTTAATCAAATTTGACTCACATGTACAAGAGCAGGGTTGATAAAAATCATTAATTTTTTTTGTTTGTGGCAGATTTTTTGATTTCTTTAAATGTCTGTATGTCTAATCCTTGGCCACTCTGTAACTTGGGAAGTACCGGTCCGATTTTGATTAAATATTCACGCAAGATTACTACTATGCCAAGGACGAAAAAGCTGTATTGTTTCTGGAAATCGGTCCAGTGGAGGCGGAGAATAAGACCAAAAACGAAAAAAAAAGAAACAAAAATCGATTTAACGTTTTAGAGGGAGGGTCCTGGTCATTTAGAGAAAAACATTTGTACGGGTTAAAATTCGGGGGCTGTAGGGTGAGGGTTTCTTGATCTTATTATACTTTATACGGTCCCAACCCCGGTAATTCCATGCACGTATTAGAGATTTGTACATTTGCCTTTCTGTACATACTAGAGCGCAAAAAACATAGTGCAGCTATGTCGCGTAGATGTGGAAAGGGACAACGTTGCCAGGTTGGCAGTAACTACCGACGGGGCAGGGAAAGAATGTCTTTGGACTAAGTGTTTACGTTCTCTGTTGTACATGTCCGTAACTGACTGTTTTCTCAGCCGATTTAAATTGTGCTGTACTTGATTATGAACTGATGACGATGACGCGTAACAAGTGCAGATACAACTTACTTGACTTCATTTGTATTTTATAAATTAGACTTAATATTCACTGAAAATTGTAGATTTTGACTTTATTAACAGACAACCAATCCCCTGTCAAAATTATGCATTAGCCACACTTCAGCTGTCGTGGAATGTTGCATAAAACTATCAATAAGGTTTATATCATTTGCGACATTTTGAGCATTTTCAGAAATCCCAAATCCAAACCGTTTCTCTGCATGATCATTTTTTTATACTCCAACCACCACGAAGGCCTAAGGCCTAAACACCCATGGGGTACCGTGGGGCTATAGGGGGATACAGGCGAAAGGGGGAACGCTAGACAGACTCTGGCGAGGAACACTTATTCTGGCCACGCCTACGAGATCCGCCGGGTGGTACCTCCGCGTTCGACAGTCAGAGACCGTCTACCACATACGGACAATCACAACATCCATAGCCAAGAGAAAAATTTCTCCTGGGACGGGATTCGAACCCGCACAGCGCACGGCGACTGATTAGGAGACCGAAGAGTCTACTACTGCGGCCACCACTGCTGCCTCAATATCATAATAATATCGTTACTATGACAATATCACCATGCAGAGAAATAAATTTAATTTTTTAGGTGTAATTTGTGCTTCGGGCTGAAAAAAATCAAAAGATAAAATCTGTTCATTAATGAATATAGATTCCATTTTTTATTTTGAGAAAAGTCAGTGACCTGCCAAACGATTTATTTTCGAAAAATTTGCCACGTTCTATCTCAAAAGTTAAGACGTTTAGAACATACGGTTATATGAAGTTTTCTTCTTAAAATCGACCTAAAAATCGTCCCGTTAAAAATTCATACAATTACTCCGTATACTTGAACACAGTGTAATTAAAAGAGATTTATTTCTGCCTTAGTTTATAATACAAATGGCAGTTGACGGAATTTCCGAGGAATGATCACATTTCTGTAATGCTAAATCTCAAATTTGACAGCCAGTTGAAAAATTTGGTACTATTGAAGCTATGTAACTTTATTAATTATATGTAATATCGTGAAGTTTCAATGAATCTTTTTTAAATAATTAAATTAGTACCAAAAAGCTACCAAAATTGTACCTTAATTGTTATTAATTTTCTAATTTATTTATTTATATCTAGCAATCTGTAGGATAGTTTTTATAATGTAATTGTGTAAATCGAATAAAAATATACAGTCGTACGTATATTAGTAGAATCTAGGCTTTAGAGGAAAATTCACAAATCTTAAAAAAAATACTAAGGTAGTTGAAGTAAAGAGTTTTGCAAGACGACTTTGTGAAGACACTACCTCTTTCAGATGCTTTTCAACAATACGATCAGCTACTTGTAATGAATCTTCTATGATTCGGCCAAAATACGCGTCGCCAAATCAAAGAATCAACAGATCGAAAGTTTATTCTGCATTGCGAAAGCGGTCCGTTAGACCTTTTCTTTTCGTTTAAAATTTTGACTGACAGGTTGCTCAGATACTGGATAAAACAGGTAGGAAAAAGTCCAGATGGATCAGTCGGAGGACGCTGATCGGATTCGGAAATGTTAAATCAGGCTAATAGTTAATTTTGATAATCGATGTACGACCCACGTTTTGAAAGCGTTCAAACTTGATCGACTGTGTAGTCCACTGACTCACGCAACAAAGAGCCACTGTACAAACGTTTTGACTATAACGTAGCTATTGATTATTATTATCACTGCAACAGTAGGCGAAAAAGTGCTAAGACACTGTTGTCTTTTTTTATGGTTTTTAATGCACAAAACGTGCATAAATTGGCAGTTGTTGCACCCACTGTATTTTTTTTCAACAAGAGAGTTTCACGAGTATACAACACGATTTGAAATGAAATTGGAGACGCATCATGAATGGCAAGACCTTCAATACTTTTATTTGATCTTTTGGTAAGCAAATCAACAAACCCAGGGTGGGGTAAATAGAAAATTGGTCCGAAGGCTGAATCTTAGAAGCCGTCTTTATTGTGGAGTTACGCCTTCATGGTTGTAGGATTTGATGAAACGATTTCTATACTATCCTATCCTGAGCTGAAAATCTTACGCCGTTAGAAGACTAAACTAGACTTTTTGACCTAATCCGTATGAGGTATGTATAAACAGGAAGGCGGCATTATGTGATGTCTGTAGTGTTCCAGTACTAACTGATAGAGAAGAGGTTAAATGAATCTTTGAATCACAAATTGTCTTGTTGAGCTCCATAACTACAGAAACATTTACAGTAACTCGATTACTAGCAAGCGATTAAAACGATTCAATGATGAATTTATACTTGATAAGTTAGTATCAAAACCTTTTTAATATGTAGGCTAACGAATTACCCTTAAAGATTCCTTTAACGAATAAAGGAAATCCAGTATTCTAAAAGCTAATTGTTAAAGATTATTTGCGAATTAAAATTACTCATATTTATATAAATACATATGCATAGACTGCTTTTTACCCCCAATACCCTTGGAAAGAGTGACTTTATAGGAATGACGGTTAGATTGTTGAACATTGCAAATTACGGTACCGCAATGCTTCTAGAAATTGGTGTGATGTCTCGAATATTATACAGTCAAAAATACCATGGAGTTTAGAGAATCATGAAAACACACGATGTATCACTTATTTAAGGCTATTTTGTGTAAATCATACTCTCGCAGATCCATCATGACTCACTTATTTTTTGAGTTAAATATTTGTCTATTTTGTGGAAAAAATATAACAATTCTCGCATAACTTGGTTGTTTCTTGTGATACAAAGAAATATCTCTGTATCTCTACAATCAAATGATATACAGGGTGCGTCATCTATTACTTTTTTCTATTTGAAAAATCAACACGCTTTTTACGAGGTGAAATCGATTTTTTTTATTGATAAATGAAGGTAGGTTTATGCCATTTATGTATGAAAAATAACATCAGTCATGTGACCACCGTGGCTTCGTTTACAGGTCAACATCCGAACATCAAAATTTTCAATGACTTTTCCCAGAATAATCGGGTCTGTGGCCGCAATTGCAGTCCGAATATTGCGCTTTAGGTCTTGAATTATCCGGGGACGAGTCGTATATACTTTTCCTTTCAAAAATGCCCCCAAAAAATAGTCAAGAGGTGTTAAATCGCACGATGTCGGGGGCCAACTGAATTTCGTGAAATTATGCGGACTTGAAATTTAGTGTGCAATAAGGCGATTGTTTGGCGACATGTGTGAGCCGTTGCTCCGTCTTGATGAAACCAAAGATCGTCGGCACCAATACGATCCAATTGTGGCCACAAAAAGTCTGTTAACATGCCGCGATAACGTTCCCCGTTGACGGTAATGGCCGTTTTTTCGGCATCTTCAAAGAAGAATGGTCCAACGATGCCACCAGCCCATAATCCGCATCAAACAGTCACTTTTTCAGGATGGAGAGGTTGTTCATGATATTGGTGTGGATTTTCAGCCCCCCAGAATCTGTAATTTTGCTTATTTACGTACCCATTGAGGTGAAAATGAGCCTCATCAGAAAAGAGCACTTTAGCCGAAAATCCGTCTTCTCTTTCCAGCATCCAATGAACAAAAACACGCCGCTGTTGAGGGTCTGCTTCAATTCTTGTGTTAGTTGGATTTTGTATGGATGGAGGTGTAAATCAATGTGTAAAATCCGGCGTAAAGTGGTCTCGCTAATTCCCAATTGTTGCGAACGGTGCCTAGTCGAGGTGGTTGGATCTTCTTGCACACATTCACTCACTGCGGCTATGTTTTCACGAGTACGAGCTGGACGAACATGTTGGTATGGTCTACGACCTTCAGCTGAACCAGTTTACCCTCAAAACGATGAACAATCAAACGAATTCCAGGCTCTGTAGGGCGTCCATGTCGGCCAAAACCGAAGTTTGCGGAAAGTATTTTTTATATATCGACCGTTTTCGTAGTAAGTTTGGATAACCAAAATGCGTTGTTGTGTTGTAAACGAATCCATGACTATAAGTGGCATACCTTTGACAATACATTTATGCATACCACGTATAGGTAAAAAAAGTAATAGATGGCGCACCCAGTACAATGGAAGCATGGATGTAGGAAATAAAAAGACTAAACAAAGGCATTTCAGTGTCCTTTTCATTATATGCAATGCACATTAGATAATGACTTTGTTCCTGTTGTAAAAAAACTGAAGTTCTTATTTGCTAGAAATTTTCAGAAAAACCCATGAGTTAATTGAAAGATACACTCTTCACTCAGATTTTCTCAGTCGGTACATTGAAAAGTCGCAGTACCAGAATTTGCAACGTTGATGCTTATGGTCCTTACCGTCAGACTTTGTATGCGATTCACAAATTTCTGAACGTGGATTAACCTCTAGGCGTTTCGCAAGTCATTCTGTTATGTATCATACGTACTGCAATTTTTTGTGATTTATCTTTATAAAGCTAGACGTTTTGTTTGAATGCAAGTAATGTGTAAAATTGTGAGGGTTCATTAACAGATCGTAATATTGCGTAGTGTCCTGCTATAAATTGACCCCCCTTTCTAGCTTTTCTATATGACCGTTTAGAAAAAAGAATCATGAAAAAGTTGTATGGTTTAATATGAAGTGTTTCATGCAATGCCTTTTTTTACAGGGTATCTCAGAAAAGTGCTATTGAATAAAGTTTTATTTGTTTGAATGTTAAATGTATTGTCAGTGAAAATGTTTTATTCCAATATATGGTTTATCAACGTATTTTTATTAGTTCCGTCAGAAGGTTTGGATTCTGTGTATCATGTTTGCATACTAGCTGTCTGTATAAAGCCCGAAACTTATGATTAAATGACACAATAAAGGCGTTGCATGGAACAGTATATAACTTTTTTTTCTAAGCAGTCATACACAAAAGTTGAAAAAGGGGCCAATGTATGGCTTATGGACAAAAGTATCCACAAAGTTATGATGAACTTACATTTTCAGAATGGATTTCAGATTATTTTAGGTCTACGAATGGCAGTGGATAAATTGATCACAGTAACGACTAGTTTCATAAACAAACATCCTCATAAAGCACTTTGATATAGCAGAATTTCAATTATCAGAGCTTAAATAATGACATATGACGCTAGTTTGATATCTAAAAAACTGTGTTTAATAATAGTTTGAAAATTAACCCCAGGTTACCCACAAAGACTAGAGATAGCAGGTGAAACTGCGTACTTGATACACGTATTTTATGAAGCCAATCCTGCCGCCAATGATGGTGGAAATCTAGTGGGCTTAAAGGGGCATCTGCACTTGAAAAATTTCAACATAACCTGCCGCAATCTTTATGTGCATTTAACTCACGTTTTTGATGCTTTCTCGGTTTATTACTTCATGGTTGATTTATATTATCCAATATTTCTGCTTGCAAGTCGTCCGAACGGTCAAAATTGGATTTGTTTACAGTCATTATGACGCATCAGGGAGAGATGCCACATGCGCAGAATCTGTAATTGATTTTCTGCGCAGTTTACACACGGGAGATCCCTACGCTCAGGGCTGCGTTCATAAATTTTTACAGTGTCTGTTACTCTGTAACAATTCTAGCGTTCGTAATTGTTTGAAGTGCACGTGTATTTGGAAAAAGTACATAGTAATCCTTCTGGAACGTCAAAAGTACAATGTTCCCGTTCTCAAACCTTGGGAACAAGAGTGTTGCCACTTGTCGTTCTCACGGTTCATTGTTTGTTTACTCTATTTGGTTATCAAAAAGTGCTCAAAATTGGCAGAATGTGTTTTAAAGAATAAATTAGTGGACTGTTAAGTGTCATGTGTGATAATTTAAATGAAGTTACATGGTATTGCAGAGTGAATTTTCATCTGTCATTCAACACTTTATTACCCTGTACGGCATTGCATTACCAAGTGATTTACAAACGCATCCCTGCACCTGACATGTTTGGCTTCATCCCCTCTCTACGAGTTTAATCTCTAGTCTTGATGATTGGGATATTTTATCGTTTAGTTGTCAATCGTGCCTGTTAAAGTAATAAATGTTTTTCCAGTCTATATTTGAATGTTTTAAGCACCCCGACTCTGTTGACGTGAATTTTCTAAGTCGACTTACGTTTTTAAGGTGGATCTATTTTTATTGTGGCACTTGAATGAGCAAGTTACTTTGCTTCAGCACTTGATTTATATTTCCAGACAAATATTTCAGAAACTGGAATGAGGGTTTACCTTCCGGTTTTTTTCAGTAAAAATTTAATGCTTCAAGATGAAATAATCCACAGTAGATTTTGTTAAAATGTTAGCGTTATTTACATGCCGTTCAAGTTTCATATGATCTGTCTTTCAAACATTTTGATAATTTTTTTTGTTTTATTGTCAAAGGGTAATATTTTTCATATATATTTCATTTCTATCATGTGCGGAATGAGACCATACCAAAAAGTTGCTACAGTCTGCCGATATCAAATCGTAAAACATTATGTGGTGAAATGGGGCATTAATATCTGTTGGGAATATTTTACTCACAGTTTAACATATTACTAGCTGGTTATAACTCAAAATATTCACAACCTGTTTCATAATATTAGGTATGAAATTTGGTATTTGCCTGTCAATAATGTTTATATATTAATTATTGTAAATATTGATTTAGTATGTGTAACTTTATTTGTATATTATTTTACCATTTTGTAACATTTACTTTTATTATACAAATCTTCCAACATTAACTGTTTTTATTATTTTAATCCAATTCCGGAAACTAAGCTTTGTGAGATTTGGATGTAGAACTGTTTATAAAAATAAATGTTTGTTTTAAGTATCATATTTCATTCAACACCTGTAGTGATGCAGCATTGCTATTGTTCCATGTCAGTCCTACAAGCTTATTTTTGTATTACCAATATTCATGTTTAACTTTATAATTTTCAGGCACAAGTTTTGCCTTGAGCAAGTTGAGAATTATTCTAATATATATACAGGGTATCCTACGTAAAACTACAGCAAACGATTTCTAGAAAAGTTCGTTTTCATTAGACAATTACACATGAGAGTATGGTATAACGAATATGAGGAATTCTGCTAAGCCTAAGACCTTGCTTTCTGCAGAAATTGACACATGACTACATCCCTAATAGATTTTAAATTGTGGAAGGTTTTTTCACATAGTGTTCCTGATGTAATATGCAGTGTACCGATGATATCGGAGGTAGCCCAGCGTCGCGTACTTTTATTTTCATTCGCCCAGTAAAACCTTGTGCCTCCGATAACATTGCAGGCGCTCCATCAGTAACAACACTACGCAAACTTTTGAGTAGTATTCCCATGTCATTCATTGTGTATTCTACAGCATCAAAAATATCTTCTCCGGCCATTGTATCTTTGAGCGGAATAACGTCTACTAGTTCGTCGGTGATAGTAAAGACTTTTTCGACACCTCTAACGAAAACAGCTAATTATGCTGTGTCAGAAATGTCTGCTTTCATCGAGAGCTATAGAATACTGCATAAACTGGGCACATTTTCCCGCAGTTGTTCTTTTAAATCAAATAAATAAAACAAGAATATTGAGGCAGCTCAAAATTTGAGAGACAAACAATACAATAAATATATATTCACAAAATCAAATGATGATTGGGAGGTATATAAAACTCTTAGGAATAAATGTGTATATGTAATTAGAGAAGAAAAAAGAAAATTCTACGATAAACAAATCGATAATAACAAGTGCGACAGTGTAAAGATGTGGAAGACTTTAAAAAGACTGATCAATTCGAAGCCGCATGATTGTGTAAATCAAGTTCAATTCGAAAACGGTACCAAAACAAATTCTTTGGTGATTGCAAACAAACTAAATGAATATTTTGTGGAAAGTATTGTTGATAATGTAGGTACTGCCAATGCTGCACCTGACTATATGAAAATCAGTTTCCAGGGGGAAATGTTGCATACACTTTCAAAATTTCACAGCGTATCATTGAATTATCTAAGAAAAAAAGTAAACAGTTTAAAATCAAATAACAACTGTGCCGAAATGACTACTAAAAACGTGCTGAAAAACTGTTTCGAAATTTTGGGATATCCTGTATTAAATTGGATCAATTGTTCACTGAGAAGCAGTTCTTTCCCTGAAAATTTTGAAATACTCTACAATAACACCAGTTCCCAAAATAAAAAATTCTAAAAGATGCAGCGATATGAGACCAGTAAATGTGTTACCAGACATTGAAAAATTATTAGAGTCCATAGTGCATGACCAATTAATGCAGTTTATAGAAGAAAACAAAATTTTAGTGGAGGCGCAAGCAGGCTTTCGAAAAAAATATTCCACAGAAACAGCTTTCCAGTTGGTAACTGAAAATTGGAGAAGAGCAATAGACTCAGAAGAAGTTGTCATAGCAGTATTTTTGGATTTGGAGAGGGCATTTGAAACGATTGATAGAGATATTTTGTTAGGTAAATTGAAGGCATATGGTATAACAGGAAGTGTTTTAGATTGGTTTAGAAATTATTTGTCTAAAAGGATGCAAGTTACAAAAGTTAATGACACTACCTGTATTTCATCAAAAATTGAAAATACGTTGGGTGTTCGACAGGGCAGTATCCTGGGACCACTTCTTTTTATTTTATACATAAATGATTTACCTGCCATAGTCAAAAAATGCAAAATTCAAATTTTCGCCGATGACACTGATTTATATAAGTACTAAAAATATTCAGTCTGGTATCTCTTATATAAATGAAGACATGAAGCTTGTCTCAAAATGGTTAGCATCTAACAGACTAAAATTAAATGCAAGTAAAACGAAAGCCTTGTTAATCGGAAAAAAACAATGTACAAATGTTCAACTGAATATTGATGGTGAAGATATTGAATTCGTAGAAAATTTTAAATACCTGGGGGTTTTTGTTGACTCTCGATTAATTTTTGATATTCATTATGAAAAAGTTATAAATAAGATTAGTAGTAAAGTGGGATATTTATCGAGAGTTTCTGGATATCTGAGTTCATATAGCAGAAAAATTATCTATAATACCATCATTCTTCCAAATTTCTTGTACTGTTCGACTATTCTATATTTAGCAAATAATTCCATTTTTGAAAGACTGCAAATTTTACAAAATAAGTGCATGAGAATAATACTAAATAAAGATAAATATACTCCAATTAGGCAAATGCTTAGCAAATTAAAATGGCTCAATGTAAAATTTTTTATCAAATATCTTGTAATGATATTCATTTATAAAGTAAAAAATAATATATTTCCATCAAGTCTAACTAATTTAACATCACCAAATGTCGACCATCATTTACATAATACCAGAAATAAAGATGACTTCCATTTAATGACCAAAAAGTATAACATATGCTACAAATTTGTATTCCATCAAGGGTTGATTGAATATAATAAATTATACTCGGAGATAAAAGACCAGAAAACTTTGACAAAATGTAAAGTAAAATTGAGAAGTCACTTGTTAAATCTACAATTATAGGTTGCCCAGCATTTACATCATACACCATATGGCTTGAATTTACTAGTTTTAAGTTGTTTACAATTGTTCTGTTTATGTAGCCAAATGTGCTAAATAGATCTTTCTACTACTACTACTACTACTACTAAATCTGCTCCAAGTTCAAGTATCGGACGAGAAATTGTTTGCTCGGACATACTTATTGTCTCAATATTTCTGCACACTCCACTAAGCATTCTTTGACAAGTGCACCGCCAGTAAACGGTCTCCCACTTTTTGCGATTTTCAAAGCAACAATGTACTTGCATTACGACACCATTAATAATAATCAACTACGACCAAATTAATAATTACCTCTTCAGAACTTAGAAGGGCTGGCCTCAATACCGTGTGACAAATTAAACATTTTGGTTTTCCGTCAGTATTTACAAAAAATAGGCTTCTTCCATGCAGGATTGAATGACATCGTTTAAAAAAGATGCACGTTAAGACGCTAAAAGACCTGTCCACTTTGTCTTGTCCTATTAAGAAATGGCCCGCCCCCGAGAGACAGTCGGCTAATGTTTGTCTCTGTCGCTACGGCTGTGCGGTCGAGGTGGAGGGGGAACGGCACCGGTGCCGCTGGGTTCAGCACCGGAGCGCAGAGCGCACCAGTACGATTTGTTCGAGTTGGAGAGGGCTGTCTTAAGCAATAAAAATAGGGATAGTTTTGTATAAGGTTATTTCCTTCGCAAACTAGTAGTTATTATGACTGATTTTTAACAATTTGCGAAGTAGATAACCCATCACAAAAACATCCTTATTTCTATTGAGTAAGATAAAGAGATTGTAAAAACAGGGGTTTCCGTTTGACAAAATTGACTTGGCATATTTTTAAAATTTAATTTCCATCCGACTTTTTTACTACCCTGTCTTATTAATTACCAAACGGACATAAAGTTATCCCCTTCTATAAGGAAGCAGTTACAGTCATTGTGGCCGGTATGCCTCTAATTTCATAATTCATTCATCAACTTTCCGAGTAATCGATCGCTGTTGTTCTACGTGGCACACCCTGTATATGATATAAAAATGTTCACTACTCTCGACTACGTTTACAATAAGTTAAAAATGTAACGCATGTGTGAGTAGGTGAAAGAGTTTGACGTATCCGACTCGTTTAGAAAACCAAATAGGATTTGAAAATCGCATACTCTTACATTGATGACGATTTTTTCGATATGTTTACGTTTAACGTCTCCAAGATGCTGTTGAGGCTTCGCGAGTGTATTCAGATCGTTTTCCTCGACGTTTCTATCCACCATGACAGGACGATACTTGGAATTTATCAAATGAACGGTAAGTACTTTTTCAAATTTCTTTCTAATGTGTCGGATTTTTACTTTCTAAGCCAAAACTGGCGTGTACTGTAATTGCGAAAAATTTTGAAATTGAGATATGTTTTTTGGATGTTATATTTTTATAACACAATATTGTATATTTGTGTGTAGTTATCTGAACCCATACCCTTGAAAACAAGGGGATAGAATCATATGATCCGAAACTGTGAATCCTCAAGTTTTCATACAAGTTTGTAAATGCATTCATTTTAGCCAAAATATTAACGTGTTCCTGGTTTCGTCAATTATTAAACGTTCCATCAGAGTTAACTTCGTTCTTAGAGATGAGACTGACAGATGACCTTGAGGCACACTTGTTCTCCCGATAATTGGTAGGGGAGCGGCTGTTCTACCTGTGTCCAGGAACCACGTCCACTTTCTCTCATTTCAGGAATTCACACCCTCATGAAGTCGTCTGCAGGTCGGTGTTAATTCAAAGACGATTAAGTATATACAAATGTACATTTATTTGATGAAATATGAATAAAATATAAAGATTAAATCAATATACATAATATTTTGATATAACAAGATACATCAGTGTTAGGGTACACAGACATAGCTGCAAAATTACTTTGTTAAAAAATCCCAATATAAAGCATATAACACTAGCACCATCAGTCATAAACCTAAAAGTGAGATAAAAATTGCAATATATACATAGATGTCAAGCTTTCTAGTACAGAAATACATTTCCGTCTTAATAATATATTTAGCGTAAGTTATGGTTACATGTATCCCGTTTATTCTACATATGTTTAATATCTCTACAGTTACATATAGTTAATTTTTGTTATATAAATTCTCTACTGCCATTAGCCTTCTTAAAGACAATTTGGGGTTTTCTCCAAATGTTCATCAGTATTAGAAAGCTAAAAACGACACTCATACGTGAAACCTAGGTTCATGACATCTAAGTTACGCTTCTGTGTTGTATCTCTATGGTAACATTCAGCAGAAAACAGCAATATTGTTGTTTACGTCATTTAGTTGTAAAAATATAAATGTATAAAATTACCCCCGAAAAATTATATATAACTAAAACTACTTACCCTAACATTAATGTATAGATTTAGCGAAAAATGATTCATGAAACGTATTAATGCTATTGTGTCGGTGAGAATTCTGTTGGCACCATAATACGACAATGCATTTCTCGGATCAGTGGCACCGTGTATGCTACACACTCATCCCATCCAGGGGACCTCCATGCACTCTCTCTAGTTATTTTTCTGGAGTTCAAGCTGGTATAACCTGTGAATTGGGGAATGATAAATAAACCTGGACAATTAAAGTGTCTTTAAAACAAATGTCCCAAACCTCAGAATGTACCTGTAGCCATGGTTGTTTTACTTACACCAAATATGATGGACATTGTATAATCGCCCAATCTGTGAGAAGAACCCTGCAAATGCTTCATCGTTGTTTTGTCTGTAATTGATGGCTCTAGCCCAGTTGTTGCCCCATTCTATCATAGTACCTGGTTTTAAGGCATAACTACGTATTTCATATATATTCTTTGGATCTCTGAGGAGGATCTGTGGCCAGTAGCTAAATGCTAAAAGGTATTGCAAGTGGCGGGATCGCACTAATTTACCCTGTTCTTCCTGAATTTTTTGATATTCCTAAAACAATGAAAGACTATTAGAGCTAAAATACTTACGGGACTAGGATTTCCAAAGTCTTAAATTGACATTTCATTTTTCTATTTAGTCAAGTTCATATAATTTTTCCTGGATCACAAAATTTTATAACATGATTATTGTTGTGAGTTCTCAAATTTTTGGCAAAGTTTCAACTCACTGTGTATCTGCTTAGGCAGAGTTTGTTTTGAATGTGTAATTTAGACGTGAATACAAGAATGTATAGGAAGTATCAATATATACTAAGTGATATATATATATAAGTGAATGTATTTATCTTACTGTAAATAACAAGTGAAAAAATTTTCAGCCTTATCAGTTGGACATTCCGGTTTTTATACTGCTTTTTTTTTTAATTCACTAACGCTCTAAAAATGAATATTTCAGCCGCAGTAAAGAATCAACGTTGGCGGATTTTGGTTCTTGACATCCTTTACGATCGGTTACGATGCCTAGAGTACGGAGACCTGTACGATTTCGTCAACTTAGTTTGATAGGGGCCGTATAGTGGGACTTCGGCAAGCTGGACTTTCTTTTCGGGCAATTGCAGTTAGAGTGCAAAGAAGTGCAGACACTGTGGTTAGGTGTTGTCAGGCATGGCTTCGAGAAGGCCGTCCGCAAAGAGCAAGGGGCACTGGACGCCGCCGTAGAACAACAGACCGTGAAGATCGCCGCCTAAGATTATTGGCCTTAAGGGACCGTTTCTCCACTACTAGGTCCATTGCAAATGAATGGTTTGCAGAACACGGAAGACCTATTGGCATGCGAAGTGTTTACCGACGAATGAGAAGTTTTGGCTTGTTTTCATACCGGCCACACTGGGTCCTCCCTTTAACTCGAGAACACCGACGTAATCGCCTTGAGTGGTGCAGACAACGGTCACTCTGGGATCAGGAATGGAACAGTATTGTCTTTAGTGACGAGTCTCGATTTTGTTTAGGCATGCACCATGGTCGTGCCAGGGTTAGAAGGCGACGTGGTGAAAGGAGGAATCCACAGTTTTTTGTTGAAAGACATGTTCATCACAGTGTTGGAGTTACGGTTTGGGGTGCTACAGCTTATGGTTCCAGGTCACCTTTAATCTTCATCAGAGGTAACATGAACGCGCAGCGTTATATCCACGAAGTTCTAGAACCCCATCTTTTACCCTATCTTGACACCCTGGCAGATCCAACTTTCCAACAAGATAGTGCCCGACCACATGTTGCAAGAGTCACAATAGACTTCTTTCAACATAATGATGTCACATTGTTACCATGGCCACCAAGATCTCCCGACTTATCCCCAATTGAGCACGTGTGGGATATGATGGGTAGGAGATTGCTCAATTTGCAACGTCCTCCTCAGACTCTAGAAGCACTTCGAGACAAGTTGGTGGTTGCCTGGAATGAGATACCACAGGAGGACATTGACCACCTGATCAGAAGCATGCCTAGGCGCGTTGGAGAATGCGTAGCACATCAGGGTGCATCCACACATTATTAAAGGTCAAAGGGCTTTAAAGCAGTGCAATCATTTTGAAATTTTTATCATTTACTTATTATGCTTCATTAAGTACTTGTACAAAATTTTATTAAAATAAAACCATTTAAACTGGGTGTTCGGATTTATATGTCACTTAGTATACTTATTTAAACATGTTTTCCAATTACAGTCAGAAATTTAAATCTGAACATTATACATAGTAAACCGGGTGTTTCAAATTCAAAAAAAACAACACCAGGAAATAATCGTTGTTTCAATGAATCTGGTATATGAAACAAAAAGGACTATCTGATAATTTTAAGGCCTACCTAGGTAATGCTATTTTTTTGAAATAACTAAGGTTTGGTATTGTCCATGCATGACATATTATATAATTTTGGAATCAGAACTAAAAACTTTTCATCTACGCAAAAATCCAATATAGGATAGGAGACGAAACATCATATTGAAATTCTAATTATGCCATCTTGTATAGGAGAAAAAGTGTCAACGTTAAAAGGCAATTTATTTTGAAGTTCAACTACAAATAATCGGGAAAAAATTAAAATTTTTTGGAAAATTCGGTTTTTCCGTCTCTCTCCCGAAGTACTTTGAATTTCGAAACTTTCTAAGCAACATTTCATTAATTGCCTGCCCCCATTTAAGCGACTTCGTATCTCCTACAGCTTCCGAGATGCCAAAGGTGAGCATCGAATTTGGAACACCCGGTATATAAAACAAACCTTAGCAATATAAAAAACACACCTCACTTTTTCCTAAGAACTCATTAAAGGTATCAATTTTTTCATAACCACCAGTGAATTTCCATAAATGCAATGCTTGATCTTGATCACCAACATTGACTGTCCATGATCCCACTAGCTCTACCTCTTTTGAAAGGCTATCTTGGGCTTTTATATAATCAACAGTCCTCTTGCTACAAATCACAAGACGATGTTAATCTAGTGGATATTTTTTGTATAAAGTTCACTAACAATTAATTTTCTGAGGTTTCAGTTCCGCCTCCACAGATATCTCCAAAAACTGTTTTAGAATCATCATTCTTTAGGATGTAAATCTAGTAAAACCTGTTTATAGTGTTTTTTTTTGTATGCAAATGAACCTTTCTAAATAAAAGAGCTGTTGGCAAGTAGCAAATGAATCTGTAGCCTACAAAAAACAAAACAAAATTAGGCTCTACCTGGTGTTCATGGATAAGTCAGAATTATGTGTCCTGTGCCGATATGGGGAATTTTGATATAATACTAGATAACCAGCTGTTATTCTACCGTGATAGATACTCGTGAAATAGGGTGTATTTGACCTTTGTTTAACCTACTTGGCCTCCCGCACTCATCTTGATCTTGAATTCTAATACATATTCGAAAAAATTTCCCGCACTTCCGAAAAAATAGGGGTTTTCATTAAAAAAATCGAGTTTGGGTAAGTTTCAACGAGGGAACTACGGTGCTTGTTACAAATGATTTTTAACCAATACTGTTTCTGCGGGTTTCTATTTTCGAAAATGACCTTGAAAATGAGGTTCAAGGACAAATCCAAGATCACTAGACAAAATTTACCAAAGAACAGACCTTGGCGCTTATTCTCATCACTAATCCTGTAAGATTCATAGTGGTTATCCTAGCAGCACACATTTGACCTTTAGTGGCCTTCAATTCGTATTTGAACGTAAAATTTTCCGCTCCCGGCATCAAAAATAGGGATTTCTATTTGAAGTAATAAAGTTGATCATGAATTAACCTAAACTAAACTTGAGCACTGGACTTGGACTAGATTGTGTCAACTTTTTTGGCTGAATTGAACAACATGGATGACATGTTGATGCTACATGCCACATAAAGGGTACCATAATAGACAATTTGCATGAATCGACTGAAGGTAGGATACTCGTGCAGAGGTGATATGAATTTAACACCAAGACTATATGATTTGACCACATTATTATCGATGTCACAGTCATGGAAAATTAAGCTTCTTGAACTCATGTTACTAGATGGAGCTGTGGCAGGCAGATGATCCATGCAATATCCTGAACAGTTGCCATATAAAAATGTATTTCATTAATACCTCGTACATAAACACACAACTTGTTTTATTCCACTAAAACAAAGCTGTATTCTAACAGGAGTGCACTCTTATGATGAACAGATTCAATAGAGGCAATTGAATTTTGATTAACCAGTTTAATCATGATAAAATATGTACAAACATAGAAGTACCATTAATTCATGCTTGAGACATGTAAAAACTTTTAAAAATATCTTGTATCTCCTAAACTTTCAATTGTTTGCATTTATTGTTTTCAAAAACAATATAAATTATCATGATAAACAATGGCTTAAAAACAACATAAAGATTACTTATAAACAATGTAGCAATGATTTTGCAATGATATTGTTTACATTGGTTTGTAGCTATCTAGATTATTTTTCTTGCAAATAGTTACTTACACATTGTTCAAATATGGGATTTTTGAGTCTGGCCTATAGTTATGTGTCTGCAAAGAGTAAATTATTTCTTTATCGCTGAGCATACGGCTATGTGATTCCTTGGTCGGCTCAATTTTCCTCACGAATATCTTTGAAAGCCAGGCATCTTTATTCGCCGGAGTGGTTCCAACTGACCTGCATTTATACAACAAAATTGGTTAGTCGGCTTGTAAAATCTTAAATAAAATATCTACCTTATGTTACTGGGAATTTTCTGAAGATATTTGAGGGTGGCCATTATTGAAAGCCTTTAGATTATTTTTAAATTGAAAATGACATAAAGGTTATCACTCGGTATGTTGTTGTAATGCGTTCTGTAATGCGTTTTGATGACCGGCTAGGAGCGACTGCCTTAATCCTGCAGTGGCGTGCTAAAGGGAAAAGAAATACGCCAGGACGCCAGAAAAGAGCAAAATCGCACTGGTATTACGTATCTTGAAAAGTGACGTTATTTCGATTTTTTTTTACTTTATACTGGATTTTTTTAACATTATGTAAACGTCATGAGGCTTCAGTTATCAACGTTTGGCTATGATGTGATGTAAAATCTGCGTCAGAGAATGCATTACTATAGGTAACGACATAGTGAGGATTTGCGTGCTAATGCGTATTCATAAAAGAAAAAATTATATCGGTTCGACGAAGCAAATGTACAATGGCTTGCGGACAGATTTTTAGTTGAGAATGAGGAAACTCGAGGAGGAGCACTTTCATGTATTCATAAAATGAAGATATGTCTACGCTATCTCGGTGACCCTGGATATCAACAAGGTATTGGTCAGGAACTTGGTGTTAGTCAAGCAACGGTATCTCGGACTGTGGATAGAGTTGTGAACAGCATAGTTGCACAGTCGAACGAATGGATCAAGTATCCAACTACCAACCATGAACTGATGGAGGCCAAGCGGATTTGGCGAGGCATGTATAAATTTCCGACAGCAATTGGTGTAATTAATTGTACACATATAGGAATCCTGGAACCAAATCGCCATGCAGATGAGTATATCAACCTAAAAGGGAAACCTACTTTAAATGTGCAAGCCACTTGTGATGCCAGAGATATGTTCACAAGTGTTGATGTCAGTTGACCTGGATCAGTGCATGATTCCAGAATATGGAGAAACTCACAGACTAGATCACAACTAATAAATAAAGCAAATGTTGTACTACTTGGCGATGACGGTTATGGTATTGAGTCATGCCTTATGACTCCCTTCAGAAATCCTACTCCAGGTGCAGAAATAAATTATAATAAGCTTTTACAAAAAGAAAGAGTTATAATTAAACGCTGTTTCGGATAATTGAAACACCGGTTTCTATTCTACAGTATGTTTGCCGCGTAAAGTTGGAAAATGTGCCGAAAATAATTATTGCTTGTATTTTACTCCATAATGTTGCGAAGAGCTTGGGCGATCCTGACTTTGAGTTGGTTGAACAAGACCCAGATGGAGATGAAGGAAATCATGAGAATGACGAACTTCCTCTCCGCCAACTAGGTCAACAAATAAGAAGAAACTTGAGTATTGTAATAAATAGTTTTACTGATTAAAGTGTATTTATAAGTTATAATAAGTTTTATTTTCTTGAACATCTTAAGTTACAGGTGGCTTCTGACGTTGCATAATTTCTAATTTCGTTTTATAATAGGTACTCTTTTTGTGAAATGCTTGTTCGGTACTGCTGTAATAGCACTAGACGTTGTAGTTCCTTTGTATTTAACCCTTTGGTTTCCTCAGTTTCGCATTTCTCTATTGCTAATTTTTTTTTGCTGGCAATGTCTTCTGAATTGCTCACTGCGCTCGGTATATAGTTCACTTCCTTCTTCTTGAACACTACCAACCTGAATGGCACCTCTAATTTTCCCAATTGTAGGATTACAGTCACCTTCCACAGCTTTCAGCAACTTTCTTTCCCAATCTAACAATTTAATTGCTTTATTACCAGTTTTTTTTTTGGATCTGTTCTTTTCTTCAATCTTGATTTCATGTTGTTGATTTTTTTATAAGCCTTTAGTATCTAATGGTTTACCGAATGTTGATTCGTATTTTTTCAACATCTTCAAGGCATCGTCCTTTCCCATTTTTATTTTTGGAACTTGTGACTTTTTCAAATAATGGAGCAATGGCAATTTCATCTGCGATGAACTGCAGGTCGTTGCCATTATTTTCTACTGTTTGCACCCTAAACACTAATCAAATTCAAGCGGATAACCAAATGGAAATGGTATTTACCATTTTGGGTTGGTATTTACCAATCCGTTCAAGCGAGTGTAGTTATCAGTTTGGTTATAAGATCCGTGACGTCACGAATCAGCTGTTATATGTCATAGTTATCACCGCAAAATTGTGGTTTTTACCCAACTCAAGAGTAGTTTTATATTTCTGGTTATTATTTGAAATGTGACAAGTTAGAATTTTACCGGGTATTGGATATTGTTATTGTACTTCAGCTTCATTATTGAGAAAAATGATACAGGCTGACTTCAGTTTTACCATAAAGTGGAGCATCTTATTAGTTATACTCATTACAGTTGTTGGGGACACTTTAAATGTAGTTCCTATGCTTAACAAAGTATCCTGTGTAGCCATACACCACAAGGATATTAAAATATGGCCATATAAACTCACTAGATGATATCCACCTGTATACGGTTTTGCTAATTTATTTTTTCATCATTTCTGCTGAATCAATAAATGTTTTCTTTGACATGCGGAAAAATTTAGAGAATTGATAGTTATCATAGCTACAAAGCCATGGTACCATCATTAAAAAAAAAATCTGAAAAAACATTTCTCCCATGAATATTATGAAAGGTTTCTTATTTAAACTTTCCATATACAGTTGTAGACGAAAAAGCACCGATTATTAAGTGATAATAAAAACAATCAGAGATTATATACGCGCTTTTCTAAAATAAACAACTTGCAACAAAACCGCGGTTAAAACCAACGCGTTCAAGCGATTCGTGTAACTGACGTCATCAACCCGTGTGTCATCTTGAACCATATTATAACCGCGGTACATAACACAGAAATTTTGGTTATTCGCTTGGATTTGATTACTACCTAGTCTACAAGATGACGTCTTATAGGTTTTTTGGAGGTTTTATGGCTTGTTTACATTTTTACCCGTACCGGTGCTCACTTTGTCGTTAGGAAAAATTGAAGAGCGGGAGGTACTGGGAATTTTTGAGTTTCCATTTTTTAATTTTTGACATTTAGGGACCACTATCAATCCGGAGACCTGTGCAGCTGGACTAGCGTGCCATGATACGTCTATGATCGAATTTGGGTGGTAACGGGTAACGATATGGTTCGTTTCACACCTTCATTCAAACGCGGTACGGTTTTCTTTTTTGACAGATGTCAACTGACAGACTACCAGTGACATTCTGTAGAGGTTATGTTTATAAAACATTTTTGAGGGCGGTGTAGTAAAAAATTGCATTTACGATTATATCAGTTAATTGATAAACCGTTCTCTCTCTCATGAGAATTTTGGAAATGGGTAAGCATATCCGACCATTAATATTAATTTAGTCCGCTGCGTTTTTCATATTTTCTTTTGAAACAATTGAAATTGATTAGACTAAAGTGATCCTGTTTTCCATGTTGCTGTTATAACTGTGGAAATGTGTATTACGGCATTATACGCATATTAATCTATGCATGGCAATTAATTCCTTTAGCTACCCAAGCTGGTGGTTAGATGAATCACTTTCCAACAATCACCATTGTGTAATTTCCTGTGATTATCTTAAGGAACACATTCCAGATCAAGCCACTGAAGTTGCTAAGTTGCAGCAACACCTGTCATTACTAAAGCAGGAATACTCCAAGCTGCAGACGAAATATCATGATGTTGAATTCAAGTACAATGCCATCTCAGCATCAAATGGAAAAGGCACAGATGATACATTTGCATCTAGACTGTTGAAGACTGTTAGCAGCCTGTATAACTCTGAAACATACAGTGATATTGATATTATCCTGAAAGAAGAAAAGATGAAGGCACATAAGCTAGTATTAGCGCAAGAAGCAATTTATGGAATGAATCTATGCTCAGTAATAGAAAGGGAACTCGATTGGTCAGATATAGAGACTGAAGTTGCTATGGCCATAATCAGTTGGATTTATACCAGCAATCTGGATTTTAACATCATCTGGATTAGCTCTGAAGCTGATTAAAAAGGCTCATGACTTCAAGCTTGAGAATTTAGTAGAGTTATGTGAGCAGTTCCTCATATCTGTTGTGTGGACCATCAGGTAATATGATTAGGTTTATTGGTTCAAAAATGTGATGTTTTAACAGGAAACAGTGTAAATTTAAATAATCAACCTTATACATTTCTTAAAAAAGCAATGCAATTTTTGTAGGTAGGTGGGATCCTAGACCAGAAAACTGTTTTAAAAATCATGCTTTAAACCAATATATGGATTTTTTATTCTTGGATTGTTGGCAAGTTGTCAGCAACTTGTAACTAATGGCTTTACAAATAGGCCTTGGATGTTGCTTTGATTTAGAGCAGCTTTTTAATAGTGAATCTGATGATTTATGCTGATTCTTACATAAATATCTGTTATTCTTTCAGATCATGTGTGAAATTTTATTCAGTAGCAGAAGAAACAGAAGCATCCAATCTGCTGGAGTACTGCTCAGGTCTTATATCAGTCCATTGGGATGACCTGAATTCATCAGACTTTGAACATATGAATGGTCCCCTCTTATACAAAATGTTGAAGAACAAGACACAGTATCCACTACACACAGCTGTCAGGTTGCAGAGGGAAGATGTTGTGTTTCTGTGCTTAGTAGAAAATTCTTCAAAGGTAAGTGATTTTTTTTATTGGATGGATCTTAGTCTGAGTAGTGTAGTACCAACTGAATACATTCTCTCTTCCCCTGGATATTATTGCTAACTTTCATCAACTAAAGAAAGCAATAGCACTAAGTTGGCTAAAAGTATATTAACACAAACACTTTTTGATGTGGAGGAAATCAGAAATCTGTGAAAATACAACCATCTATCCATCCATAATATTACTTATATTTAATGATTTCTATATAGTAAAAGACTTAAAATTGCATGATTATCATGACTTCCTTGATAGTAATTTTTCTAAGTAGGCTATATCTGAGGCAATTTGACAATAAATCATACCCCAGCTCTTGTCTTGTACACATTATCATAACTTATACCCTACATATTATAGAAAAACTGCCTTCCACTTACTTACGTCCTGCAACATAAATGATGCATGAAATTAGATCTTAATATTTTGATTATGTTGTTCTTTTATTGTGAAACATTAGAGATTTTTTAAACTTCATATATAGGTGGAGCAAAACTAATATTGCAGTTATACAGATAAAATTCTTCATTATTTTATAAGCAATGAAAATGAATTTGTTTAAATAATAGCAACATGGAACTGGATATCTGGTAAATGTGGGTCTCTTTTTGCTTTCCATACCTGTGTTATTTCCAGTCCAGAACATTTTCCATATACTCTTTTGATGTATATGCTCCACAAATGTGATGAAATTTTTTGCAACATTATCTGATCCTGTGGTTTGTACCATCAGTATTTACTGATGCTCTAAGCATCAGTGGATTTCTATATAACCCTATTCATCAGTATTTACTGATGTCATATTCCATGATAAATACAAAGACAGTAGGTTAAACTTTGCAATCGTTTGTTTTTCATTTACAATTTATACTTATATTATTCTTTACAGGCAAAAAATGTTGGATACTTACATTTAAAGCATTTTATTAAAAGTTGGTACAAAAGATGTTTACATTTGAAGTTGGAACATTATTTAGCTTTATCACCATATAAAAGATGCAATATAATATTCATGATATCACACATTATTTTTATGGTATCACTATACTCAAACCTTACAATACCTAACTACACTGACTCACAGGTATTCTCCAACTGTGACTGGAATATCCAGTATGCTATACATTTTCCTCATTAGTTGAGAAAATAGATAATGCTCACATACCTACACAATATTGCACTACTTAATTTTACTTGTTGATTATGTGAACTTGGAATATCAGTTGTGATTGTGGTATGAAGAATTGTTTAAGCACTACATGAATAATACAATAATTCCCTCAGGCGTACCTCAGGGCTCTGTATTGGGACCTCTTCTGTTCTTCATATACGTTCGACTTAAGCAAAAGTATTGATAATTCTCATGTCCAGTCATTTGCAGACGATACGCAATTACTTCATTATTTTAACCCAGATAATGTCAATAATACTACACAAATTTTACAAAACGATGTTAATAAATTAATTAAATACTCTTTAGATCACAATCTACTTATTAATCCACAAAAATCTAAAATGTTATTATTTTGCGCACAAAGAAAAACATACAATGTAACACAGCTGTTGAACATTCAGATAAATAACCAAATCTTGCATTTTCTGATTCTGCAAAAATTCTTGGTGTTGTTTTTGATGCAAAATTAAGGTTTATTGAACATGTTAATAGTCTACCTCAGAAAACCTACCTACGGCTGCGCACTCTTATAGCAAACGGGTATTTACTAAATTTTAAGATGCGTAAAAAACTATGTGAAGCATTAGTCATATCTATACTAAATTATTGTAATATCGTATACTATACTTGTTTAGACAATTTCACTAAAAACGTTATTCAAGTTATTCAAAACAATTGTATACGATTCATTTTTGGCTTACGTAAATTTGATCATGTATCGGCGAAATATCCCGTTCTAAACTGGTTAAAAATTAATGACATGGTCAAGTATCACTATTCAGTTTTTGTTCACAAATTGCTGCTCACGTCTAAACCTAATTACTTGAAGGAAAAAATTTCATTTAATAATGGTGTTCACTGTAGAACTCTCAGAGAAAATAATATTAGAATACCCCTGCATACATCTACACTTTTTAAACGCAGTTTTTCTTACATTGTTTCTATTATTTATAATGACCTTCCTAAAGTATATAAAGAATTTTCATTACCTGTCTTTCGACAAAAAGTTAAAACATTATTACTCAACCCTCCAAACATATAATTTACGTAATCATTCATTTCTTTTTTATTCCATCTTTAATTCAGATTAATAATTTTTTGGTGCATTTGGGTTTGGAAAGTATGCCTTTTTCTCTTTTTTTTAAATTTTACTTTCAATGTAATGAACCAAATCTGTTTGTGGATAGTGTATTCTTTGAACATCTGCTAGAGACTATATGGTTAAGTGTAAGAGTAGCAGCATGCTAAACTTCGCCATATAAGTCTGACATTTGGCTATACTACAATGTAATTGTGGATAAATAAAGACGTCTATTATTATTATTATTATTAT